>JAEQBH010001970.1:0-208314 GCA_016808115.1 Tetrastigma voinierianum | reverse complement strand
GAGAATGGCAAGGTACCGACGTAGATTTTCCGAAGGAAAGAGGATGAGCCTCTATGGCGTAGAGAATTGGCTCGTGCTGACCGAGCGAATGCTAGTGCAAATGCATTGTACACCGATGAGAGTTTGAATGTGCTACCCTACTACAGTGAAGAGGCTACCGCTGGTGGGTTTTCGACTAGGACCGCACCATCGAGAGAGTTACATGGAAGTTCTTTCTGATGAGTTCAAGAAGCGCTATGTGAGTCGATGGCCGAGCAAGTGTGAGTTTTGCTGAATGAAGTGTCCTTTCAGGCACATTGTATCGGTGCCAAGGAATCCGAGCGGATTCAAAGAAAAATATAAGTAGTTTGAATGGAAGCTACCAAGAAATGTTACAAAAAGTGCGTAGTTTCTAGGACTCCGCGGTGTTACTACAGGTAAGATTCGTTAAGAGGTTTTCTATGACTACAAAATTCTCGATTACGAGATTGCTCCAAAATGTAAAGTATGAACGGAGGAAAATGTCAAATAAGTTTTGATAAGTCAAGGTACCCCAACCGAGGCTCCGGTTCTTACTACCGACCATGGGTAAAGAATATGTGATCTTTAGTAATTGTCACTTAAATGGACTTGATGTGTCCTAATGTAAGAGGGTAAAGTGGTAGCTCTGCGCTTCAAGACGTTGAAGTCGAGAAGAGAGAACTACCCACTTGATGATTTGGAATCGGGCCGCAATAGTATGGCTATGCTGAAATTTTGGAGACACTACTTGTATGGAGAAAAGTGTTTCATTTACACCGATCATAAGAGTCTTAAGTATTTTCCTTCACAACGAGAGCTTAACTTGAGACAACGGAGATGGATGGAATTGATAAAAGATTATGACTGCGTGATTGATTATCACCAAGGAAAAGCCAACGTAGTGGCAGATGCTTTGAGTAGAAAGTCGATGCAAACCCTTCGAGCGTTGAATGCCCATTTGTCATTATCAGACGATGGTACCGTAGTGGCAGAATTGATAGCGAGACCGAGATAAAGAACCTGATGCTAGAAGCACAAAAGAGAGATTAAAAGATTTCTCGCCATAGTGAGTCAAACGGAAACAGATAAAGAGATCGAGTTTACAAAGGAAACTAAAAATGGAGTTTTGCATTATAAAGATCGGGTTTAAAGTAATGGCGATAATGATTTATGGTGCCATACTTGAAGAGGCACATAGCGATCATTTTCTATCCATCCCGGTAGCATAAAGATGTATCAAGATTTGAAAATGTCATTCTGGTGTTTTGGAATGAAAAGAGATGTATCAGAGTTTGTAACCAAGTGTTTGGTGTGTCAAAGAGTAAAGGCAAAGCATCAAGTTCCTTCGGGATTATTGTAGCCTATTAGAATACCGGAGTGGAAATGAGACCGAATTACCATGGATTTTGTGGTTAGGTTACCATTGACAGGAAGAAAGCTATGACTCGGGCCAGTCGTAGCGGATCATTAACGTCACCACTCTTTCACTAAAGGAGAACCCGACCATTCACTTCATGCCATGCTGTAGATCGTTGAAACTAGTTCAGTTACATGGGATTCTTATATCCATTTATTTCAGACTGCAGATCCCAGGTTTACTTCGAGATTGGGAAAAATTACAAGAGGGGCCTTGTGCACTCCTAACAATTTCAAGATAGCATTCCACCCCGGTATTTGGATGGACAATCTGAGAGAGTGATCCAGATTATGGAAGATATGTTAAGGAGTTGTGTAATCGACTATGAGGGTAGTTGGGATTGACATTCCTTTAGCTGAATTCCTTGCGGTATTAAACAACAATTTCCAATCAAGTATTGGAATGGCGCCTTATGAGGCCTTATATGGAAGAAAATGTAGAACACCGTTATGTTGGACATAATTGAGCAAAAAGAAAGTTATCGGCCCCGATTTGATACAAGAGACAGAAGAAAAAGTGAAAATTATTAGAGAAAGATTGAAAGTGGCAAATCGATAGACAGAACTATATGCCGATGAAAGTTAAAGATATCTGATATGAGATCAAATAATTTTGACCTAGCGAGGAAAAGAGCCAGAGAGATTTTAGTCATGAGGGCAAGAAATTGTCAACAAGAAGATTCCGCTTAGTCAGCTGTTGTGGAGAAACCACAAGATCGAAGATGCCACTTGGGAAAGTGAAGAAACGATGCGGTAGCAATATCCGCAACTGTTTGACTAAGGTAATTTCGAGGACAAAATTTTATTGCTGGGAGAATTGTAATTTCAAAAATACCCTAGAATTTTATAATAATTTTATTATATATTCCGGGTATGAATTACTAAACTTGGGCTTTTTTCGTAAAACTGGAGAATTTTAGAAGTGTAAAATGAATATGTGAGCATATGATTAAAATTTATATGTTAAATGAGAAATTGATTGAACCCTAAATAAACCTATGAAAAAAGGGCAAATTTGGAAATTTTAAAATTAGGGACTTAAGGTCAAATGATGTTTAAATGCTAATGAAATAAATGATATGAATGTGCAACAAGGAGACTAGTAAGCTTTAAATGAGAAAATGGAAAAATGGATTTATCGAGGAAGCCATGGCCTTATAATGAATAAGTGATATTAGACCACATTTGGTCTTAGAATGCTCATTTGAGCAATTTGAGAGCAAGTGTGGGAGAAAAGCTAGGGTTTTGCAAGAAGAAGTGATTTTGGTGGGAGATCATCCCCATTTATGGTTTCCAAGTGATCAAGGAGGAAGAAGGAAGCTAGGGCTTCAAAGGACAAGAGATTTCAAGGTATGACACAAACCCTAAATTTCTTTAAATGATGTTTGGGTTAGAAAAACCCTAATCCATCCATGGGTTTTGCTCTTAAGTAGTTACTTAGGATGATATTAGGATGTTATTGGGAGGATTCCAATGTTTTGCTTTGGGATTTGAGGATTTTGTGAGGAAATCAGAAAAAGAGAAAACTTGAAATTTGGGAAAAATCGGGCTCCTACGCCGCAGTTGTAGGGAATCCACACCACGATAGACCTACGCTACATGCGGATACCCGCACTACTGAGCCGAGGTGCCAAAATGGCACCCCTCGGGCACGCCCGAGGCCTAGCAAAGCTACGTCGCAGCATAGCTACAGTTCACAAAGGTCAAAATTTTGGATTTTTGTTCCGAAAGTCTAGTTTTTGTACGCCGATTGTTTAGGAACCCTAATAAATAACTAATGGGGGTTCAAATGATAATGAAACTAAGTGAAAAACGCATTGTACCTTGCCTTCTCGACGAAGCTTCGCTTTACCCCTGCTGGAGACTATGTGAGTAAAGCAGTTTACTAAATGTGATGTGTGTGTGATTTGGTTAGGGCCAATGAGAATCACCTAACCAAGGACCGAGATTGAAGGCAAGGAAAAAGAAAGAGATAGATTGGTTTTTTCTATCTTCTCCTATTCTCGTTTCAAGATTTAAAATGTTTGTTCTAAATGTCTAAGAAAAGCATATTGATTTATTTTAATTGATTTGAGGCAATTTATTGTGAAATGTTTGCATATGAAAATTGCATGAGTATTGAAAATAAAACCCATGAGTACAAATGTACATATTGTACTCGTATTTTGCTATAAATGATTTGAACGCCTAATAGAAAGTTAACCGTTTATTTCAGACATGATAGATTGGTATACCAATAAGGGTCAAATTAGCAAGACTAACAATTAAACGATTGATGTGTCACCCGATCAAAGAACCCAAATGGGATTAAGATCGGTAGTAAATTACGAATTGATTTTAATTACTACCAACAAATTAAAGGACTAAACTCCGTAAGAGAACAAATGTTTCTATACAGCCTACACCAAATGATCGCGCCGATGATTCCGGTTATCCTCAGATAAATTTAAAATATAGATTAAATTCATTAAGGGTAGAACTGAATTGACTTTGAGATTGTTGACATATTGGAATTGAAAAGCATGATTGCAAATTGGAAATGAGGTTAATGTGGAATGCATGATTTGGTTATAAATGATTTATTGTATATGAAAGTGTATATTTGGAATGATCAATGAACCATAAATGATTGTATATGAAATAAGTATATGTATTGTATTGACATTGACGGTCCAAAGATTGAAAGTTTCGCGGTAAAATTGTACGATTCGACTTAAATCAACAAAAGAATGGAATTGTATATAAATCACTACATGAAAATGTTTAGCTGTAGTGTTATCTGCGCGAGGTACCTATTGAATCAGAACGAAAGGCAAAGATCGAGGAGCCGAGTCATAGTGAAAGACGGCGAGTATGCCCGGCTATATGCATTCATTCCATTTTTTTTTTTAACATTGATATTTTGTAAAAAAACAATTTGAACTCTGAACATCTAATTTGTAAATCATTTTGAAAATGTTTGATATGCCTTTATAGTAACTGTATTTTTGTATAAATGTAATGTTAATGGCCTACTTTAAAACGCTCGCATATTTGAAAGGGCTTTATGCCAACTGAAATGTAACGCTTCCGCGTGTTTTTGATAAATGATTTTGATAAAGTGATAAAGTGGTATCGTGAAAGAGTCAATCCGTTCACACGCCAATCGAAGCCGAATCCCCGCAGCGGGTGCATGGCGGGTATCGATTCGGGATCCGCCGATCCGCTAACGGCCGTGGCTCAAAAAAGGTGCTACACTAACATTATATTCCACTGTAAAACAGAGGCGTATTTTGACGGTGCCCAGTTTCAAAGTCACAGTGACATTTTGTTATCAAATTCAGATTACTTAAGAATGACTTAGAGTTCATTTATTTTTAGATTCTTTTCTCAGACTCAGAAACGAACTTTATCCAATTGAACAAATTTTATATATAAAGGATAATGCACAAAGAGGTTTGAATATACGATCTTGTATATAATGACAATATATACACTAAACATGAGTATATAATATATATACCATAAAGATGTTGATTAATATACTTTAGTTCTTTTCATTCTACTCATCTACCATTCGCTTGAGGATCTTCCCGTACGCAGCATGATCCTTTCAATGTACTGAAGTTGACTGCTTTTATTCCTCGGGTTTCTTCTTCGCCAAGGACACTGCTTTAAGATCAGAAATTCTTCGCTAGGGTTTGGAATTTTGTCTCGTGATCTCAAGGTAAAGGGGGTTTCTTCTCCGACATGTAGGGGGCCAAAGTTGATCCAAACGAACATTTTCTCTTGTTTTGCCTGGGCTTGGCTCGGGCGCCTTTATTTGCCCCTAATTTGGCCTTAGGTTCTTGGAGTGCATTATCAATGTAAGTGGCTTTCTTCTTCCCTTTGTCTATTAATGCGTCTAGAGCCTTAGAGCATTTTCAGCAGTTAGCAAAAAAAAAAAACATCTAAAGCTATTTTTTTTGCTCCAAAAAGTTACTTTTTGAAATTTAGCTAAAGTTTTAGCTAGAGCATCTCCAGCAGTGAGCATCTAAAGTTTTATCTATCCTAAATCTATTCAAATTTTACCCTTTCTCTTCCTTAATAATAACATCATGTACTCTTCATTCATTTATATCACTCCATACACTATAAATTTGATTTAGTAATATAAATAAATATTTAATTAAAATTTAAAATATAAATAAATATTCAATTAAAAATAAAATGGCCATAAATATTTACGAATCAATAAATATAAATATAAATATTTAATTAATACTTTGTAGTCAAAATTTTTCGGGGATTAAATATTAATTAATTTAAAAAAAATTTGTACTCTTATAAAAATAATGAAAATAAATAATTTATTAAATATATGGTTAAAAATAAATGTGTTGGAATTCATTAGAAAATTTATCCGATGGTTGATAAAGATTTTCATTGATGGTTAGTTGCATCTTAATCTAGCTTTTTACTACTAAAATGACATAGATAATTTGAATATTTCATTTTAAGTAAGTAGACAAAAATTGAAATTACATTGAAAATAAACAGCTAGTAATCTGTTTATACATTAAAGTTGGAGCTACTTGCATTTTTCATTGCTTTTGCCATAATCGCATTCTTACGTAGTTGATAATAGTGTTGTTGTTCAATGGACATATGTGATGTCTTTTTCCATAATGGCAACATCTGGCCATCATCCGCAACCTATCTTGCCCTTCCGCATCCTATCTTCAAAGACGTCTAGCAAATGTCTAGTTGCACATCCTCCTCTCGTGTGCTTGCTCCCTCTAAGAATCGCTTTTGCCCTCATAAAATTCTTTCTTTCACTCGCCCAGATAATTCACGAATCGTGATATGAAAGAACATAATTAGTATCCGTTTGACTCGCCTTACTTTTCTATCTCGCTCTTTAGCTGTCTTTTCTTTCCGGGCCCTTCCTTGAGAGCTAACTGCTGTAATAAGCATAGCGGATCTTGATCCGAGTCAAGAGATACAGGTGTATCGCGAGTTCCTCATAAAACAGGAGCGCACAGGTTGCTTTGCGGTATAATCATCCACTTATCACAATATTTAAGCACCTCCCAACAATGATCATAAATCCACGATCTCCCAATATCCGCTTCAAACATATTCATATTTGCACACGCCAAAAAATAAATTAGAAATAAATAAAAATTTCATTAAAATATTTGTTGCAGAAAATTATAACAATAGATAATCGACTCGGCCGGGTGATGTTCACCCACTTTCATGTCTTATTTTGCGATCCGTAAGTGAAAGATCCCACACCATTTTGTACAATAATGTCGGATTCTATCCCATCGATTTTGTACAGAATATAAAGTCCGTGGTGGGTCAACTCCAACATTGGTCTCCAAAAACTTAGCCATAACTCGATCCCAAAACTTTGACATCAGCTTTCTGCTCCAAGACCGATCACCCGGATCTGGTTACGGGTCAATCCAGATATGCACACATGACGCCTTCCCTTATTTAAGAAAGATTTTCCCCGCCTACCCCGTACTGGAGGAGATGCCATTTTCTCGTTACAAAATCAAATATAAATTAAGTTTGAATAACCTAAGATGGAAAATTAATAAAACAAATTATTTAAATAGTTAATGGAATATTCAATGAAAGATATGTATGTTAATGGCAATAAAATAAATTAATTAATATCAAGTAAAATATTTATAGATAATTTGTATTTTAAATTATTCACAAAAAATATGATTTATGGTTTTTTTTAATTATTAATCTTATTTTATTTATAATATTATAGATTGAAAATAAATAGAAGATGATAAAATATTTTTGTAGGCTCATTATTTGGCAAAAATGGGTTAGAGTCAAAACGGCATTGCTTGCAGCTTTTGCCAAACGACGCCGTTTGGCTCGTGACATATTTTTTTTTGAAATTATGCCTATAACAAAACTACACATAAGAAATCACAAAACGACGCCGCTTTGGAGTAGTGAGCACAAATGAAACGACACCGCTTTCGGGGTGCGTCATTGTTTCTAAACGACGCCGTTCGCCAAAACGGCGCCCGGTTTGTTTTTAATTTAAAATAAAAAATAAAAACGAAACGACGTCGCTTTTTGTCATCCAGAGACAAACGCGCTATTTCATGGAGACGCCGCCCAAAGACCGCCCGTTCGCCGCTCCAGCTGGAGCAACGATCGTGGAATGGGCTGAGGGATGGGGGAGGAAGCCGAGGAAGGCAAGGCCGCCGGCTGCCAGCCTCTTGGTGGGATTACAGATCTCACATGAACCCGGCGATGGCGGCGGCGGCCGGTGACAATGGTTTCAAACCGAAATGCGAGCGAGGGAAAGGCGACTGATCGACGAATCCGCGATGGCGAATCTACTTAACGATGACACCGCGACGGCGACGACCGAGGTCGCCTACCACCGCTTCCTTCTTTATTTTCAAGCTGCGTTTCAAAAATCTGCAAATTTGGTGTATGGAACTAGTTTCCGAGGGTTTGCTATTTATTGAAAAAAAAAATTCAACCGTTGGGAGATTGTGAAATGGTTGTGCATATTTTGTCATGGAATCTCTTGCTTGAGATTGCCAAGCCAGGCACTGTCTAGCTTCACTCCAGCTTCACGAAAGTGTGTGTCTGGTTCACGGGTGGGTTTCTTACTTCCAACGGTTATATCTTGAGTGTAGGAATGGGTTTTCACCGTTTTGCTCATAAACAGTGATTAGCTATATATCATCAAATTTAGTCGATCACGCTTTGGAGCAAAATTTAATTTTCCGGTATTGCTCCACCGCTGAGCCGATTTTTTTCACAAAAAGCATCTATTTTTGCTTTTGCTATGTGTTTGGCTCCCACCGTTGGAGTTGCTCTATCCTCTGCTGGTCGCCTCTTCTCGTCTCATGGAACATAGTACTAATTCAGCTAAGACAAATGTGATAGATGTCATGGGCTTGTTCTTCTTACCTCTACTTTGTCGCAACTCTTCTATGAATGCCGGCGATGAACTAGGTTCGACTCATTACCTCTCGTGATCCGTAAAATCAAGGATTCGCACAGCTGATAGCTATCTATTCTGCTCGCTTGGCCCTTATCCTACCTGCTGGCTTTCAAAAGGCAAGCTTTCCTCTCTACTCTACATCATGAAGGTTCTTAAATCGGCTTTAAAAATCTTTGTTTCTTCTTCTTCAGCCTGTTCCATCATATAAACTTCTCAAGCTTCTTAACCCATGGGTATGGGTCCCTATCTATGTCAGATAAGTCTGTTCCTGCCCTTCCCATCGATCCAAGCTTGGAAGATTAACCAACTGTGGAGGAGGAAGACCTATCTTGCTGCGAAAGTTATGCAAGACTCTACCTGATTGGAAAGTCTTGAGTTCGTGGCTTCTAAGTCAATTCGCCAAAATGAAAGCTGAGGATATCTTCAGGTGAGTCTTGCTTTTATCAGGCCTAGGAAACGACCTCTTCCTTATTAAGTTCTATTTCATAGGACTCGGCGCTCTAAAGTGTCGAGTATGCATCTTTCTTCGTACGTAAACAAGCCATTGTTCTCAAAGACGGGGAGAAGAATTTGACTCTTTCAAAGGAAACCCTTAAGGTTTCTATTAAACTATGGGGAGTCATTACTAGTAAAGCCCATGGCTTACACTAAAGTTATAAGAGTTGACCAACGTAATGAAGAAATTGCAAAAGGCCTTTTCCTAAGGGTTTGTCTACAAGTGGATTCTGAGTCACCAAATATTAATTCTTAAATACCTCGTAAGATGAGAGATTAAATCGCTATAATTGATTATGAGGGGGTTATAGAAAGTTGTTTGGGTGTGGCCTGCTTGACCATAAGCTTTGATGTATGCCCTAAACTGAAAAGAAAAATTGAATAAAAATTGAAAAAAGGTTCCAAACTCTTACGAAGCAAAATGAAAGGATTTTCAAAGCACAAAGGAGAAGGATCCCTTACTCAAAGAGACTGAAAGTTGGATTGAAATCCAACCAAAAAGGAGGACCAGACCTTTGGGTTCAAAGGCTGGTTTAACCTTAGAAAGGGTCACTCTGATTTGGGCTAAGCTTATACACCTGGCATTTGTTAAAGGAATGAAAAGTAACAAACCTCGCGCTATGAAGGGGACTACAATGAAAACTCGGGAATAACCAGCCCGGCATTAACCCCAGCATGGAGCATAAAATAATATACAGAATGTGATTTTCCACGCTTAAATGAAGAGAATGTGCTGCACAAAGGAGAAGGAAATGAGGATGCGCTTAATGAGGTATGCTTGATGCAGGGTCTCCTAAGTAGTTGGTAATATAGGCAAGATGGAGACCGATGGGAGCGCCTACATTAGGAAAAGATGAAGAACCTAAGAGGGTAACTCTTCAAAAAAAGGAAAAGGACCAAACCAAGAAGCAAAGACACAAGAAGATGTATACTCGAATCAACTTCTGAACCTAATCCATGAAAGTGGTAGCTTGAATGTTGAGGGCCGGACGCCCTCAGATTGCCAAATAGGAAGTTTTGTTAAAAATAATAACCTTGATATTTTGTTTTTATCTGAAACCAGAATCAATGCTATTAGAACTATGAATATTTTGCCTAAAATTCCTTTTGAGCGTTATGACTTTGTGGATCCAGTTGGTTTTTCTGGTGGCTTGTAGTTATGTTGGAATTCTAATGTTTTCACTATAATCATTTAAAAATGATAGAATGTTCATTGTATGTGTGATAAAATTTAATTTAAACATCACATGTTTCTTCACTTTCTTATATGGTTATCCATCAACATTTTAAGCAAAAAGAAAAGATTTTGAATTTGCTACTTGATATTAAAGACTTTGTTAATAGTCCTTGGCTATTATCGAGATTTGATGAAATCTACACTCTATGAGAAATTAGGGGAAGCTCACGGTTGGAATCTTATGGCCCTACCTTATACCTGGTTTAATAAGAGAAACGATTCCTCTTCAATCTTTGAAAAATTGGATGGAGTTCTTATTCTTTTAGAGATGCAAGAGTTGAAAATTTGCCTATTATTGGGTCTGATCATGGACCTTATTGTATTGCACCTTGATAAAAAAAAAAACATGAACTTAAAACAAACCTTAGATGTGAAGAGTTTTGTCTATTTCGAGTTTTAATGAGGCTGTAGCGAAGCATGGAATACTACAGGGGTGTCTCTAATGCCTTCCAACTAGTGAAAAAATACAAACGCTTAGATATTTAGTCAAAGCAATGAATAAGAGGAAGTTGAATTTAGAAGATAATATAAATATTATGGAAAATGAGATTGGCATGATTCAAAGTGTCTAACGAAAATCCTTATAATGTTGATTCTTCAAAGGAAGAATATTGAGTCAGTTTCGTAAAAGGTTAATCAAAATTTGAAGTTTGAAGAAATTAAACGGCTCAAAAATCTATGCAAAATCGGGATTTGAGATAAAAAATAGTCGCTCTTTAAGAGTCCTGCCCCAACAAAATGGAGGAAAAGGAAGATATGGAAGATTATAATTTTTTAAGGGACGGTTTGACAAGGTAAAGATATTTTGAGGGTTTTCATTAATGACTTCTCGAAAAGATTCAAGTAGAATAAGCCTAGAATAAACCTAGACAAGTTCGATGCTTTTCATCCATACATCTATGAGGAGGAAAATAGGGAGTTGATCAAAGAAGTAACTGAGGAAGACATTCTCACGACTCTTTCCCATATCAATAATCTTAAAGCTCTTGGACCCAACGGCTCTAAGCTAGTTTTTACCAAAAATATTAGGAAATTGTTGAAATCAGTCTATGAAATGGTGAAGGCTTTCTTTTATAACAAACACTTAAAGAGATTAATAGAACTTTTATCACTTTAGTCCCAAAGGTAGACAACCCAGAGGCTTCAAATCACAACAAGCCCATCGGTCTTTGTAATGTTTGCTATAAAATTATAGCTAAAATCTTAGTTAATAGGGTTAAACCTATTTTAAATAGTGATTGTTTCACTGCTAGGTGCTTGTCAAAAGACTTATTAATGATAACATTCTACTAGCCCATGAAATTATGCATTCTTTAAAAGAAAAAAATTAAGCATAAGTACATGGCAGATGAAACTATATGGAAAAACTTATGATAGACTTGAAACGGGATTTCATTAAAGCACTCTCACTGACTGAGGTTTCACTGGAATGGATTGATTGGGTTATGGAGTGCATCACCACTATATCATACTCCATTTTGATAAATGGTAGTCCATAAGGTAAAATTCATCCATCTAGAGGTACCAAGAAGACAAGGATTCTTATGTTTGTAGATGATTGTGTCATCTTTGCTAAAGCTTCTCATAATGCTCAGAATATTATGAATAAAATTCTACAAAATTTTTGTGCTTTATCTGGACAACTTGTGAATTTTCATAATGTGACGCCCCAAAACCCGAGGGTCCCGTTGACCAACAGTCAACCTGCGGAATACCTATGAGTATCACATATCTCGATACCACACTATCGTGTCTCATTCACCGAGACTCATTTATGAGTAAAAGTACTCTTAATTTAATTTCTTTCAAACTTTATACTCAAAATATTACCCAAGACCATGTCAGCAATAGTCCTTAAGATTATTACAACACTTTATACAAAATCTATATATTAGTAATTATTTTGTTCTAATATATTTTACTAAATGAATATCAAGGCCACATGTCGGCCTTTCTCCTCATACTTTATGGCTCTGTACGAAAGGCCGCCCATCGGTGTCTGTCTAACCAAATATTTTTCCCATAAAGTGGCGAAGCATGCTTAGTAAATAATACCTCCTATAAGGGCTACTCCCCACCTAAGTGCACATGCAATGTCCACTCACCATTTCACAATCACATTCCAACAATAACATGCCAATTCTATATGGAATCCTACATGCCATGTCATGAAATGAGATGAGACTCATCATGTACCGTGCGCCCGAGTCTTCATCGAATCCCTCACACAACGCCTAAGCCCATGTGTGAAAAACCGTCATTCTGGATGACATCCAATGATCATTTTCGAAACAAATTTCATTTGTTTATGAACCAAAAGCTTTTTGGATGATACCTCAAAATGATCATTTTATATTCAAAACCCATGCGCCTTTTTGTGTGTGGGTAGCGAATTTTTGGTGTCTCACCACAGGCTCCGCAAACCCAGACATTTTTACGATCTTTCACCGTTGGGGACTATGTCTGACCATAATTGGCGGGTCTTTCACCCGAGAGGGGGATCTATCCCAACTTGTTGATACCCGACACATATTTTCTTGATCATTTCAATCAATCGTGCGACTCTGTTAGATGTTGTCTCATTTAACCGAGCCCACCCAATCAAATACCAAACGTCGTGTTGATTTACCAACCATCCACTCACACCCATTTAATGCAATGCCTCCGTGCAAATGTAATGTATGCGCCATTGCCAATTTGTACCATGTCAGATATATGATGAATGTTATATGGACAATTTTATCAAACATGCATATCACCAATGCATCCTGGGCAACTATATCAAACATACATATAATTTCCCTACATTAATTCATTCATGTCAATATATCACACAAGCATATATCAACATTTCATCAAACAAGCATGTCATGACATGCAATTAGTACACTATGTGTTACGATCAAAATTTCGCCAATGATGTGAGCACCAAATGCCTATCACTGGCATATGACTAGATTCTAGACTCAAAGAGCTTTTCATAGAGTCTAAGAACACGCGAATCGGAGTTCGAACGAGAAATATATAGTCGTCCGAAGTTGGAGTACAACATAGGCCACACTATTGCGTCAATCCACACAATAGTGTGCCCAAGGATTGCAAGAACATTTTGGCAACTCCCGCACATGCAAGTTTTCAACCCAAATTGGTTCCAGAAGCAGCCCTTTAGACCAGCTACAACCTCATCTCAATTGAGACCGCAAAATGGGCCATATTCCAATTAATACCACAAAACATGACATAAACATGGCACAATATGGTCCCAAAGTAGACCAAAACAATAGCTCAAATGATAAAAAGAAACCAAGGTAGGAAGAATCCTCACTCTCGTGGAGCCAATTCCTCTGGCCAACATACGTGACTTACTTCGTCTAACGAGTTCGACCGCTAAACACCGCTTCCTTTCTCCTCTTCTCTCTCCCTTTCTTCTTCTACTTTTCTCTTTTCTTTCCTCTCTTTCCTTTCTTTCCCCTTTTTTTTCCTTCCTTAATTTTGTCGTCCTTGCTTCTAACTAACAACTCCCACACCATATTTATAGCCTTCTCCATGTGCCATGCATGTTGATACATGGCATGCCATGTGTCACACATATGGCTTGTCATGTGTCACACATATGGATTTCCATGTGTCCTACATGCATGTATCTACATATCATCAGGATGACATGGCTTCGCTATGTGTCATTCACATGGTTTGCCATGTGTTGTCCGACACCCGTTGCCTCCAAAAACGTGAAATTTCGATTATATCAAAATTCAATGAAATTAGCCCAAGCACTAAATTTCGCATGACAAACCCAACGATGAGGTCCATTTTGTCATCCGAGATCTAGAAAACTTCCAGGTTTTCAACTTGTATCGTAGCGGTAAGTTCACCGTGCTCGCCTCGCCGCATTTGAAAGCTCACCCCAATCTCGTTTTACATTCTTCTCCTTTTAAAATAATTTCATTCCGAAATTCATATGCACATATACATACAATCACATGCATATGCTACAGTCATTCATTTTTGTTTTTCAAATGACTAAACAACATACCTTCATCCTCGAGTAAGGAAGGATAAGTTGTGAACTGATCGTGTTCTCGTCCCATGTTGCCTCTTCCACTCCTCAGGTCGCACAACACCTTTAATAGCCTCACAAAGCCTTATATGTCAGAAAAACCCCGATCCCGACTATCCATAATACGCACAAGTCCCTTCTCAAATGTCCCATCTGCATCAATAATGAGATGGCCCCAATCCACAACATGAGTCGGATATAGAATGTACTTGCGGAGAATGGAGACATGGAATACCTCATGGACACTTGATAAACTTGGCGGTAATGCCAATCGATACGCAACTGTGTCCACCCTCTCGAGTATCTCGAAGGGCCCGATAAACCTCGGCGGTAGCTTTCCCCGTTTGAACTGGTCACTCCTCTCTTAGGCAACACCTTCAAGAAAACATGATCGCCCGCCTCAAACTCTAGAGGTTGTCTGTCACTGCCTGTAGCCTTCATCGAATTTCTGAAATGCGAGAAGCCTTCCAAGATCAAGTCCACTTTCCCATAGGTGTCTCTAATCAATTCCGAACCAATGGTGGATCTCTCTCCCACCTCCGTCCAACAAACCGGAGATCGACATAGTCTCCCATATAAAGCCTCATATAGTGCCATCTGTATGCTCGTCTGGTAATTGTTGTTGTAGGCGAACTCTACCAAGGGCAAATGCTCTTCCCAACTGCACTTAAGATCCAGGATGCATGCTCGTTGCATGTCCTCTAAAATCTGGATGGTCCTCTTTGACTGACCATCTGTTTGTGGATGAAAAGAAGTGCTCATCATCAACTGCGTCCTCAAGGCTCTCTGGAAACTCTCCTAAAAATGAGTCGTAAACCTGGGATCCCGAGATACGATAGAGACTGGCACTCCATGTAACCGAACGATCTCTCGTATGTACAACCTGTAGAATTCCTCTAGTGTGAAGGTCATCCACACAACTATTCGCACAGCCAGAAAATGTGCCGACTTGGTGAGTCAATCCACTATCACCCACACCGCATCATGCTTTCGCGATGTCCGTGGCAAGTGAGTTATAAAATCCATCGTGATATGTTCCCACTTCCACTATGCTACCTCTAGTGGCTAGAGTAGCCTTGTTGGCCTCTAGTGCTCAGCCTTTATCTACTGACACGTGAGGCATCGTTGAACGAAATATTCCCAACGTGTTTCTTTATCCCACTCCATAAGAATACCGGGCGACTAAGATCCGCATACTCCGTGCCACCCGGATGCACGATACACGAGTAATGGAACTCCTGAGGACTAAATCTACCAACTGAGGAACTACAACCCGCCCCCGTAGACCGGGGAAGACTATCATTACTGCATGGCCTAAATTCCACCAGACTCGATCAGACCCTGGCCTTTAATGGACAACAGCTCCTTTGTATCTTGTCCCTGGGAGTCAATTACTCTGTTTAGTAGGGAAGGTGTAGCCATTAAACTCCCCAAAACACCCTGAGCTTGATTACTGTACTATAATCCAAACTGTCCTACAACCTCGAGCATCTTCCACTCTTAGAAAGCTATACTAGCCAGTACTCCCAGTGACTTCCGATTGAGTGCGTCAGCCACCACATTTGCCTTACCGGGATGGTAATGCAAAGTGAAGTCATAATCCTCTAGATATTCCATCCATCTACGTTGCCTCATGTTGAGGTCCTGCTGTGTCAAGATATACTTTACACTTTTGTGGTCCGAGAATACCTCAAACTGTTCACCATATAGATAGTGGCGCCAAATCTTCAAGGCAAATACTATCACCGCTAACTCCATGTCGTGTGGGGTAATTCCGCTCGTGGTTCCTCAACTGCCGAGAACCATAAACTACAACTCTCCCGGACTGCATCAAAACACATCCCAGTCCGTCCTTAGACGCATCGCAGTACACTGTGTACATCTATCCCCTTTCTGGGACTATCAGAATAGGAGCCAAAGTAAGACTCCTTTTCAATTCGTGGAATGCCCGCTCACACAAGTCATTCCACTTAAACTTAACCTCCTTCTGGGCTAGCTTCGTCATAGGCGCAGCTAATCGTGAGAAGTCCTCAATGAACCTCCTGTAATACCCTGCCAATCCCAAGAAATCACAAGATCTCGAAGACCGACTGGCTCTCCTAACTCCGTAAACTACTTCGACCTTCCAGTCCACTAATACACCCGAAGCTGACACTACATGTCCCAAGAATCTCATCTCAGTTATCCAAAACTCGCACTTACTGAACTTAGCGTACAACTGATTTTCTCTGAGGGCTTGGAAAACAATCCTTAAGTGATCCTCATGCTCCTCCTCCGACTTGGAGTAGATCAAGATGTCGTCAACGAAAACTATCACAAACTGATCTAGATAGGGTTGGAACACCCTATGCATGACATCCATAAATGTCGGGCTAATCGCCAATCTTAAGGCGCCACCGTGAACTACATGCTCAGATCACAGCCCCGAACGCTGTCTTAGGATATCACCCTAACTCTGCAGAACCCATGATAACCAAGGTAGAAATCTATCTTGAGTAGACCCGCTCTCTCACTGATCAAATAACCACACTCTCGTAAAGGATACCGATTCTTGGATCGTAACCCCGCTCAACCTGCCGGTAGTCAATGCATAGTCAGCGGCCTGGTCTTTTCGCAAACAACACCTCGGAGTTTTCCCAAGGTGAAGTGCTCGGTCTAATAAATCATCTCTCCAATAAGTCTTATAATTGGACCTTAAGTTCCTGCAACTCAACAGGCACCATTTTATGTGGAGTTATAGAAATAGGCGTCGTACCAGGGTGTAACTCAATCGTGAAGTCTACATCCTTATACGGAGGTAATCCCGGTAGTTTGTCCGGAAAAACATCCTCATACTCACAAACTACCCGAGGTAGACTCAAATCCTATCTCACCTCGTCCTCTAAGGTAAGGCCTACCAGCCAACCCATCAATTGCTCGTGCCACCTAGAGTCGTACACGACCCGAGGTAAAGCATCATGCTTATCTCCCTGAAACATAACACAAATACCATCATGTGTGTAGGCAGTAAGTCTCCTACGATCACAATTGACGACAACACGATGGGTTGTTAGCCAAGCCATCTCGAGGATGACATCAAACTCCGACATGTCCATAACCCGAAGGTCCATTGTGAGCAGAATCCTGAGATCTCTAACTACCGAACACAGCATATCATATCAACACTCACAGTAGTTCCTAGGGGAGAGCATACATGCAATGGCTTTTCCAAGGTCTCAACTTCTAAGCTCAATTCTTTCACACATGATGCAGCGATGAATGAATGCGATGCACCAGAATCAAAAAATATCCTTGCCCATAGGCGATAGAAACATAAATTAATAACCGACCGATTTTCGCCGCCTCCGTGGTGTAATGGCGTAGGACACACCTTCGTCCTGGGCCTCCGTGAGCCCGACCGACCTATGCCTTGGCCCCACGCGGGCCCGCCTCACAAGTATTAGGTGCTTATGCAAGACCCTAGGATTGATACCGATTCCTCTGGCCCATGCTGGGGTAACGAGGAACAAACTGCGTCTGTGCATGCCCCACTCATGACTGGGACTGTGGTGTCCCATAACTCTAGGATCCCTACCTCTGAGGGCAATCCCATCTCAAGTGTCTAAGCTGGTGGCACTGGAAACACTCTCTACCCTGGCTGGCTAAGAGCCCGGCGCCTTCCTGGGATGATCGATCCCTGCCTTGGCCATAGGAGTCGTGACCTCGTCTCTCGAAACCCTCTCTGAAGCGTGGTCCTTGTTTTCCCGAGCCTGGCAGAAGACGTGGCTGGGTTTTCCTCTTATCACTAAGACTCGTGACTTCGAATGCTCTTTGCGTTATTTACATCTTCCCTCTTAATGGTCGAGTCATTCCGACCATAGTCCATATCTTATAGGAGAAGTCCTACAATCCAGTCTCCTGATGGACACCTGCACTCATCCTCAAACTTTCACCTCGCAATGCTCAGGCCACATAATCATCCCCGAAATGTGCTAATTCGGTGAACTTAGCCACGTATTCGAGTACTGTCATGGCTCTTTGTCTCAAATCTAGAAATTCCTGAGCCTTTACATATCTAGCAGATGTTGGGAAAAACTTGCCCATGAAGAGCTCAGGGAACTCCCCCTATGTCATTGCCTCCAGATTCTCGAGGTCTAATTCCAATCTCACCATACCCGATTCACCCCTCTAGTTGAAATGCATCTAGCCTTTATCTTTACCTCATCGGGAGGTGATCTCCATAGCCTCCAATACCTTCTCGACTTGTCAAAACCAATGGTCAAATCACCATCCATCCCTCCTATGAATGTTGGGGATGATGTGCTTTAAACCTTTGGATGTTACTTAACCCCCTTGGTCCGCCTCGTTGCACTATCCTCGTATCAGAAGCAACTACGTGACTCAAGCCAGGCACAAGAGCAACAGCACTAATAACCCCCATGAAGGCTTGTTGGTTAAAGGTTGGTGGTAGTGGGTTGTTGTTCGCCCCACCGCCCTGGCCCTCCTCGACTCTTCTTCTTCGACTTCGCCATCTACATGTGTCAAATAGAAAATTGAGACTCTTTCTCGTCTAAACTAGTAGTGCATCAGCCAACCACTAGTAAACATCACATCCTGAACTATTCCGTTCAACCACTAGTAGTGCATTACCATTTCAATCAACCGTGCGACTCTGTTGGACGTTGTCCCATTTAACCGAGCCCACCCAATCAAACACCAAACGTCGCGTCAATTTACCAACCATGCACTCACACCCATTTAATGTTATGTCCCCATGCATATGCAATGTATGCGCCATTGCCTATTTGTACCATGTCACATATATAATGAATGCTATATAGACAATTTTATTAAACACGCATATCACCAATGTATCCTAGGAAACTATATCAAACATGCATATAATTTCCTTACATTAATTCATTCATGTCAATATATCACACAAGCATATATCAACATTTCATCAAACAAGCATGTCATTCCATGCAATTAGTACACGTGATGTTATGATCAAAATTTTGGCAATGATGTGAGCACAAAACGCATATCACTGGCATATGGCTAGATTCTAGACTCAAAGATCTTTTCATAGAGTCTAAGAATGCTCGAATCAAAGTTCGGACGAGAAATATATGGTCGCCTGGTCGAGTATAACAAAATACACTATTTCCCTGCCAATCCATGCAATAAGCAGCTCCGAGGGCTGTTTGAACATTTTGGCAACTCCCGCACACGCAGTTTTCAACCCAAATTGCCCGTATGTACTTCTTTAGGGACTGCCTAGCAATCTCATCTCAATTGAGACCGCAAAATGGGTCATATTCCAATTAATACCACAAAACATGCCATAAACATGGCACAACATGGTCCCAAAAGCAAACCAAAACAATAGCTCAAAGGATAGAAAGAAACCAAGGTAGGAAGAATCCTACCTCGAGCACCCTCGTCGAATATATAATGGACTTTACTTGGTTTGACGAGTTCCAATCACGAAACACCGCTTCCTTTCTCCTGATTTCTCTCTCCCTTTCTTTCTCCTTTCTCTCTCTTTCTTCCTTTCTTTCCTTTCTTTCTCTCTCCTTTTTTTCCTTCTGTTGCTCCTGCTTCTACGAACAACTCCCACACCATTTATAGCCTCCATGTGCCATTCATGTTGATAAGGCATGGCATGCCATAAAATCCTACATGGCTAGGCCTTTGCCAGGCGCATCGGGTGGACACAGCGGCTTGTCATGTGTCGCCGACATTTGTTGCCTCAAAAACGAAAATTCTCGACTATATCGCGACCAACGAAATTCATCCTGGCAACTAAATTTCATGGCGGATCGAACCCAACGACGAAGGTCCGCTTCGCCGCTTGATATCTAGAAAATTTCCGCATTTTCAATCAGATCACAGCAACAAGTTCTCACCGTGTTTGTCCCGATTTTTTTGGAAAGCCCACCTCATCTTCTAGTTTACACATAAGTCCATTGTTCGAATCTCTAACAATATTCAAGGGTCTACAAAAAAAAGGCTAGGAGAGATTCTTAATATTCCTCTATCTAATGGCTTGAGCAAATACTTGGGTTGTCCATTGATTCAAAGTAGAATAAAAGGTAGTTCCTTTATAGAAGTGGTTTTAAAATCCAAAAAAAAAAAATTTGGCGACTTGGAAAGTGCATTTCCTCTCAAGAGCTAGTAAAATAATTCTAATAAAAGCAAAATTTTCAAGCTCCCCCTCCATGTAATGAATTGTTTTAAACTCACTAAAAGAAATAACGAGGACCTTGATAAAATTAATAAAAAATTCCTTTGGACTCCAAATACAAGGCCCAATGAAGCTAAAGGGATCCCTTTGGTAATTTTAGGATGAGAGGTTTTGGTGTTAATCTCAATATGAAGGAGGTATAGGAATTAGAAGAAATGAAGATATTAATAAAGGTTCAATTACTAAACTAGGTTGGAGAATCCTTACAGATGATCATAGCATATGGGCTAGAATTATGAGAGATAAATATATTATAAACAATAATTTCTTTAGGATCACAAAAAAGGTAGGAGATTCCATTGTTTGGAAAGAAATGATCAATTATAGAAAATATATCGGAGCTGGCATAAAATGATACATAGAAGATGGTAAGCAAGTTTGCTTCTGGGCCGATCATTTGGTCTATATGTCCCCCTTATCACTTTTGTAGATGAGAACAATAGGCAGATTATAAATTGGGATGGTAAAGTTCATGACTTTATAGACCATGACAAAGAGTGGGATCTTCACTCTATAGGCACATTCCACCCCTCTAATGTTATGGCAGACATTAAAGCGCGCAGTTCCCTTTCCTCTCTCTCCCATGGAGGATAGGAGTTTTTGGGAATTCTCCCAAGACAGTAGGTTTATTATCAAGTCAGCTACTTAGGCAAATGAGAAAGTTTTAAGTCACCTTAGATCCAAAATGTTGAATTGGATATGGAAATTAAATCTCTTTTCTAAGATTAAAATTTTCCTTTGGTTGGTTGTTAGGGATGCTCTCGCTACTTGTGAATTTCTTTATGCTGGAAAGATAGATATCCCTATTAAATGTTATTTTGCAGTTAAAATATTGAAAATATTGATAATGTCTTGAGAAAATGCACATTTGTTCAGGGAATTTGGGATCGTATTAAGTTTTAACTGTCCCACTTTGCTTTTCCATGAAGGAGACTTCCTCTCTTGGCTAGAATTGATCTTAAAAAACTATAAAACCAACTATAAATTGTTCAATCACCCACTATAAGAAAAAAGACCTATCTTAACGGTTACTGACTGTCATCGTATGTGTTATATGTCATCATAACTTCGTAGTCTTATATGTCATCTATTGCAAAGTCATAGCGATTTAGCAACCTCGATATATATAAATGTTAATGAATTGTGTTTTTCTATTAATCAATATAACTTTCACCGCCATAATATGTCAAGGTTTGTGTTCAAATAAATCATGGTTTCTTTAAAAATAATATGTCAAGGTAAGGATCTTCCACCATAGATTTTAAATTGGAATCAGAAGCATATGTCATGATACTTTGAAAAATTTAAAATAAGCTTTTAATGTTGCAATGAAGAAAGTATAATGCAAATAACTTGTTGGCATATTGAAAATTGTTGCTTAATCTAAAACACTTATTTCAAATATACCTTTGTTTTCATAACTAAGACTTTATCTTGTTAACCACAATGCACCATATAAATATGCATGTACTATTAAAAACACATGTACATATATTGTGGGGTGACTTGAAGGTAAGTTGTCCCCTCCCTTTCAATATACAAACAAAATAATATATTCAAAAGAGAAGCTAAAGCAACTTTACTTAGAATAAAAGATACCAAAAGATAATGTAAATCAAGTTCTATTTATAGTACATACATCAAAATAAAAACTCATAACGAATAGATAAATTATACAACCAAAATATTAATAACCCATGTATGTATATACATCTTTAAATGTCTCTATGCAAAACCACCTTCAAATTTTTCACTAACTTGACTCCGTAGCCAAAAAAAAATAAATAAACAAAATGACACTAATTAATTATTAGTTGAAGATGAAATCCATGTAATAAAATCTAGTAACTACACAAACTTTAATCTTACCAAAATAACAACTCGGCATTTTACCAAAAATATTAGTAACATTCGTATATACATCTTGAATCTCTCAAAATACCATCTTGAGTCTTTCACACTGATACCTATACCAAATAAAATAAGGAAATAAAAATGATATTAACTAATTATCGATATAAGATGAAACCCATGTAATGAAACTTTAAGAACTACAAACTTTAATCTTACCAAAATAATCGAGTCAGAGTAGAAGTATATCGCAATGCAATGAACAAAAGATCGTAACATAAGTCATTGAGCTGAAGGAGAAGTTATATTGCGATACAATATTCCATATCGCAACACAAGGCAAGTGAAGATCACAAGTATCACAAGATCATTCGCACCAGTGCGAATTTTCGCACCAATGTCAAATTTTCGCACTTAACAATAGCCCCATTTTGTTTCGCCCATAACTTTCTCATCCGAACTTCGTTTTGGGTAATTTTGGTACCGTTGGAAAGCTTAAAGAGTGTAAAATCCAAATATATCTAGAAATAACACTTTTGAAATTATGATGAAGGTGTAATTTTTAAAATGCTCCAACTGGTCACTTTTCCTCTTCTTTTCTTCTCCTAACTTGTTTATTTGAAGCCCAAACGGAGGAATAAGGTGTTGATGGAAAGCTTACTTAAGTCTCCTATCCAAAACAAGTACATTTCATCAAGGGAGCACTCTTCCTCTAATCTCTAATCCGAGCCCCATTAAGTGACAATGTGACATTTGGTTGGGGGAGAGTTAGCACAAGTGGCATCTATTTCACGATGCAAACTGAAGACAAAGTGTATTGTCGTTCTTTAAGTCTTTCCCTTTCAATACAGTTACTAGACAATTCAAGGAGATGTTGAGTTAGATGGAAAAATTGAAGGCATTGATATTAGGATAATAGTGGGAGGTGAGGATGGGGACAATAATGTGCTGACACTAAACCCATAGAGAATATATATTTAGTAGACCCAACATAGGTTAGTTCTAATATGGGAATATAATTTGCTATGATATGAAGTAACAATCAACTTACAAAATAAAGACGTCCATACTTCCCAAAATGCAAAATCCTTTAACTTGAATGCCTAACACTATGAGCGTCGAAGAATTCCATGATTTGGTGAGGTAGCGATCATGTAGAAATTAGTTCTCTCTACAAGGGGGAAAAAACTATGATGAGCATTTTCTTAACCATACCATAATGAAAATGAATTCGAGCTTGTGATCTAACATGTCTCTTTCTTAAGAGAAAGACAACGAAGCTTATCAAAATTTATTTTCATTTATTGGAAAATATATGAATATTTCAAATAATTGAATACTGCTTCTGGGTCTCCAAGAGATTCTCATCGTGAAGAAAAAGAAAAACAAAGGACACTTTCTTCTTATAGGTTGAAACATGTACTAATTGATTTTTCCATTATATAACCAACACACAATTCACACAATTGTAATTAACTATTGAAAACATTATAGGTTGTTCATCACAAATTCACACTTTTTCTCAATAAGTCATAAGAAATCCACATGAATCTAATTACACTATATCTACATGAATCCTCTTAAAATCTAGATTCAATTATATTCTCGCTGATTAAAGAGACAACATTATCAATATAATTACAATGACAAATAAAAAAGATGAAATATTACCATTTTTTCACCTTCAACTTAAAGAGAATATTTTCTTTTATTCAGATTAGACAATTTCAAAGGAAAAGAAAGATAAAGCAGCACAATTTGTATATTGAGAGAACATGGTCCAGGCACAATTCTTTTCCAGACTTATCCACACATTGCTCTAATCTTGAATCGTAGCAAAACAATCAAGAAACCAAGCATATTATAGAGCAGGAAAGCAAACATCATATGTCAACTAAATAAATTTTAATTCTTTTTTATTTCGTCAAGATCCCAAGGAATCGGGCGATGCATTTTAAATATGAACATAGATAACCAGAATAAAATAAAATTGCTATTCAACGTTCATTCCCAAAGTCCTAAAAGGTTTAAAAGGCAATGAAGCATGCATACGTAAACAGAGATACAAAGATGAAACAAAAGGTATGATTTTAAGGCGATTAAACAAAGCGATGATATATAGAGGAGAAAGAAAAAAGGGTTGCTCAAGAAAGCTGGTGAATCTACAACCCATGTATGGAAGAAATGGAAAAACCGTGAAATGAAAAAGGAAGGAAGGGGCAAAGAAACACATCCAAACACACAAACTTTAGTACCAACCCAATCTTAATTCTCAAAATACTAGAATCTACCTCATTGAGCTTCGATGGATCTGCAATGCAATCTACCTCGTCTTCCTCAACACAACTTACTCATGGTTTTTGAGAGAAAACAATTATGAACATCATCACCGTGAGATCAAATGTGGAGAACAACATGATAGGAGGAAAGCTCATCGGCAATGCCATCACAAAGAGGTTTTGTTGGCGCTATGTTTCAGGTGAAAGGAGAGGAGAGAGAAGAGATGTGGTAGGCAAGAGAATTGGAAATGGGAGGCATATTAGGCAAATTCAAGAGGACTGGTGATGTGAAAAGAGGGAGGGAGGAAATTGCCGGTCTTTGAAAAAATGGGAGGGAAAGAGGGAATCTTGCTCTAAAAAGGGAGATTGTGTAATTAAATATAATCTATCTCGAGAAAATAATTTGGACATTAACGTCCAGAAAGAATATTTTAGAAACAAAATTTAAAAATCTCAAACTTCAATAAAAGTCCACTCTTAAATACCAAAATTGCTTTTTTTATAAAAGTAATCATTATTTAATCTTTTGCAAAACTAATGTTTCTAAAATTAGTTATTTCCAATTCAAAATTTGAGATATATGAGTTTGGTCACATAATTTGACTTTGAACCTAATTTTATTTTATTCAATTTAATTTATATTTATAATATTATTTTTTTAAAAATTGATTTATATTTTCTGTTTTTATTTTTATTTATTCATTTGAGTTGAGTCACCATTTGTTTTTTTAAACATAAAGTAAGAAAAAATTATTCATTTGAAAATCCTAAAAATTGTCTTTGTTAGATCGTTCCAAATTTGAAACATAGGGTCTTTATTCTATAAAATATATAAATTTGGAAATTAAATATCTTATTAAGGGGCCCTCTACAATTTTATACATACAATTATCCAACGATAATGCATTTATTCAACGGGATAGAGTTTTTTAAATGCATAAAATTTAGTAAATTTATGTGTTATTATTTTTTTTCCACGCACCTTGATATATATAAAATATTAACTAACGGTGACTTATAAATTTTTTGTCAAGGTTCCGCATCATCCCAAATCATGGAACAACACAACAAGCTTTATGTATGTCATTATTGCTTTGAAGTAAGTTGTATATGTCATAATTGCTAATTTAAATACACAATATTGACATATATTGTCATAATTCAAGATAATATATGTCAAGAATTGCATTTTTTCTTGTAGTGACCCTATGAAAAATATTGGCATAATAAAGTGGAATGTTTGGACTCAAAAATCAAGTGTTGTTTAGAAGAAAGCAACTAAGCTCCCTTTCTCGTCATCGAGAAAGTCATCCTAATTTTTCAAAATCTTCATGATTATTTGCATGTCTCTTATCCTTTGCTTGAAGGATGTAATATTGCTTGGCGTGTTGAAAAATGAATTCGATGGATTCTCAAGGTAAACAACGTTCGACTTGCCGCAACCACAATGACTTTTTTTTTAACAATATAAAGTTAACTCATTTTTGGACATGGAATCTAGAGTTTAATTTTGTTGATAATAGAGGTTATAAAGGCAAAAATAGCGGTGGAATTTTAAATTTCGTTTTGAAATTTTGTGATTTTAGTCAAAGTCAATTTAATTTTTCTAATGACAATTTTTTGCTGCTTATAATTACTTATTCTTTATTAAATGAGAGTAATTGAGATATTTCAATGAGATAAAAAAAGAGAAGGCAAATGACATTACATAGCAAACTTCGAGTGAGTTCGTGGTGGGCGAAAAATCTTAAAAGTCAAGCCTTAATTGATGGGCAAACCCTCAACTAAAATACATGTTATTAAAGCTTGCTCTTAAGTAGTCCCGGCTCTGCTTAGATGGAACATTCCCAAAGACTCCATCTCCGCTCTCGAAAATATTTCTTCGATTCTTGATTCTCCTCATTAGGCCCCGCTTTGTTCCCCTCGTTGACACCATAACTCCGACCCAACCCCTATGATCGAGATGTTCCGTGTCCGAAGGAGCAATCTTCGCTCTCGCTTCTTCTCCCCGGAACCCCAACCACCGCTACGCTGGTTTTGGCATCACAACATTTCGTAACAAACGGCCTTATGGGTCCTCAACAGAGACGATCCAATCAATGGCACCCGACTCCTCTCGATTAATGACAAAGGAAACCCCGTTCTAAACTCCGCGAGAATCTCCTCTCCGGTCCACAAACGCCCCTGGTCTCACCTGGACGGCAACATCTACGTCACTCTTGGATACAGGCAATCTAGTATTGGTACAAAATGATGGTAAAAGGGTCTTATGGCAAGGATTTGATTATCCCACAGATACCTTTCTTCCTTACATGAAGTTAGGAGTTGATAAGAGAACCGGGTCTAATCGGTTCCTAACATCTTGGAAGTCATCGGTGACCCAGAACCGTGAATACTGTGATAAGACGAATGTAAGCGGTTCTCTCAACCATTCTGGAAAAGGGTTCGAAATATCCCGCGAACCGCCCTCGGATTGGTTTACGGTGGGCGGGTCTGCCGCATATGGATTGTTGGATACGATTCTATCAACCTAGATTACCATGTTAGAACACAAAGCATAACATTAATGGAGAAAAACTGAAAATTCATGTACCTTATTTGGAATTCATTTGAATATCTTCTTGATGCGGAATTGATGAAGAACCTGCAAAGAAACGACGTCAAGATCTCAAGATCTTCTCCCGAATGACCCTTGATGAAACTGGCTTAATGAGAATGCCTCTCACAGATCTCTGAAAAATATTTTCTCAGAAAACTAAATGTGAGAATTATACGTATCCTTAGGGTTTGGGAGGGACTTGAGCCCTCTTTATATATTGAGTTCTCGACCACGGGTCTCTCATTACGTGTCGGCCGTGAGCTCAAATTTCACACACTTGCCAAATTTCCATATGAATTATTAAGAAGCCTAATAATCTCACTTAATTGGGATTAAACTTAATCCAGCCTGTTTTAATTAATAAAGCCCACAAAAAGTGAAAACTAACATTCTCCCCCACTCGGGCGATATTAATTGAAACAAAACTCAAAAAGACTTTTATATTGGTCTAGAGATTAATCTTAATAGTCAATCCGATCCCATAAAGTCTTGAACACTGAATCATGGCGGTAATTGCATGTACTCACGCAAGCCCTTCCATGGTCACGAGTGCTTTCAACTTTACTGATATGGATTCAATATGGTAGTGTGTTTAAATGGACAATTCTCATAATGAGTGAGGCCATGTGTTATCCATTTTGTTAGTCCAAATTTTCTCCTTATGTCACAAAACTCTAAGTAGGCCACCAGAGAATATCCATCACATCCAATGAACTCAGATATGTGTTACCCATTAGGCAACTTTACTTTACGTGTAACAAAAACATGTTGTTAAGGCTAATGCCAAGAATGTCCCATAGCCTCAGATTCAAGGTTTACACAATGCCTGAGATTTTCAACAATTATATACCAACTGATAAACCTACATTCACAAATACCTTATTATCGAATGTAAAAGAGTTGATACAAATCCAATTATTACCAAAATGTAATGAAATTGATCTATTCTTCTTTAAGAGCAACATAAAACTTAATAGCTCCCACTAATTCATGCATCCCATGATAATTCCTAAGCCTATGTTAATGATATGTCGATCAAATACACAAGGGCGGCGCCTTAGTTGGGGCCGGATCCAATCATATCATCCGGTTGATATGTGTGCTCCACTTCAACGCCGCCACCGCTTTGAACTTTTCCTTTATGGTCGTGTGTATTTGACTCATGTGCTTAGACCCTTGAGACCTCCGTTGTTGTTAGCCAAACAACACCGGGCAGAAGTTATCGCCACACACACCGCAGGCCTATCCACAAAATCAAACACGCTTAACTCCTTAATGAGGTTTTTGAGCCAAATTGCCCTCGAGAAGTTGCTTAAAGCATGCTACAAACTCCGCCTTGCATGGTAGAGGATACGATTGTTTACATTTCTCACCTTTCCATAATCTTGCACCTCTGCTAACTTAAAGATATAACTTGATTGTTGACTTCTTTTCATCTGACAACCCGACAAAGTCTGAATCCCGAATACCGACTAGGCGTAAGTCCTGAACATGTTTGTAAATCAACATATAGTCTTTTGTCTCTTTAAGTACCTCATAACCTTCTTGGCCAGTGCTTGATGATCATGTCTGGGTTTTGGCCCGATATCTGCCTAGAGATCTGTTCGCAAAGCCAATATCAGGCCCTAGTGCATGAGCATACATAATACTCCCAAGTGCACTAGCAAGGTACATTCTTCATATGGGCTTTCTCTATATCCCCGAGATAGGGGACATTGTGATAGACTCGACTTATCACCTTTAGAGGCCAGAGCAGTCTGGCTTACATTGTTGCATGTTGAATCTTTCTAAAATTCGTCCCGACATATGCCCTACGAGATAAACCCGATAGTGCAAAACGATTCCTATGAATCTCAATGCAGGGACAAAGGCCTCACCAAGGTCCTTCATATCGAAGTTGTTGACAGCTTATCGCTTTGTCTCATCTGCATTAAACCAAGGTCCTTTGCTTGCAAGCGAGGATATCACATCCACATAGAGTAGGAAAATGAATTTCCTCCCACTGACCTTGCAGTATATACATTGATCTACTTTGTTCTCAACAAAACCAGATGAAGCAACAACACTATGAAACTTTAAGTACCATTGTCTAGAAGCTTGCTTGAGACCATAAATAGACTTTTAAGTCTACATCTGAGTTTACGAGATCATTGCCTAAAACAGCCGGGTTGCATCATATAGACTTCTTTCATGGGTCTCCATTGAGAAAGGCGGTTTTAACATCCATGGTGTAACTCCATATCAAAATGAGCAACTAATGCCATGATCACTCACGAAGACTCTTTAGAGAATTTGGAAAAGTTGCTTCATAGTCTACTCCTTCTCTCTGAGTGAAACCTTTGATTTTACCGTAAACTGACTTTAAACTTCTCAATCTTTCTTTAGAGTCCCTTTTAGTCTTATACACCCATTTGCAGCCAATGGGTCTATGACCATCAGGTAATTCAATAAGTTCCCAAACTCGGTCTGCCTCATAGATTGAATTTCATCTCTCATTGCATCCAACCACGGTTACGATTGAGGAATGAACAGCTTCCTCATAAGTTATTGGGTCAGTCACAGAACCAATATACCATTAGTCTTGCTCTCCTATAGGCAGGCTAAATGGTCAGGGTGGTATTGCTGATCGTCTCCCTAGTGGATCTCCTTCTTTGAGTAGCAATAATGCACATTACTTTGAGGCCTTGATGAACTTCATTGGAGGCTGTCGCCCGACAAACGGGATCTGATCTCAGCCGGGTTAAATGCGGGTGTGTGGGTTCCCGCGATTATACGTATGGGAGGAGATACGAGATGCCACATTACTCATGCTATCATCCTCAATAGTGTGGCGGCTACTCTCTTGGCCACATCAAACTCAAAAACTTGGTGTGCGTGATTCCCACAGTTCTTGTGCCTCCATTGGAGATTATAGAGCCGATATCCCTTGAATGTTAGGGTAGATACAAAATAACACCTAGTGGTTGAGTCCCGACTTACTTAATGTTGGATTATATAACTTTACTTCATGGGACATCTTTGAACCTTAAGATGGTTTAAGCTAGGCTTTACGCTCAGTCCATATCAAAGGAGTCAATGGAGCTGACTTTTGTAGGTACCGTTAAAATGTACAAGGCGTTTTCAAAGCTTCACCCCATAGAAGCCAAGGTAAATTTGTCCTACTAATCCTTACTCCTTACCATTTCTTCAAAATGCGATTGCGCCTTTCGGCTATACCATTACACTCAGAGGACTCGAGGCATAGTAAACTATGCCACTATCGTCCTCTAAGTATTTGCGAATGGCCCCTTAAGGCATCGACATGCCATGCTTGCCATAATGCTCTCCTGCCGATTAGGATCTAACAACCTTTATGACTTTTTCCCAATTGTTTCTCGACTTAGTCGAAAAATCTTGAACTTGTCAAGAGACTCGGACTTTTCTTTAATCAAGTACAAATAACCATGAATAGTCATCAATAAATGTGATGAAATAAAAATTTCTACACAAGGTTGCCCGCATGGGTCCGCCTTATCGGTGTGAATGACTTCGATAAGAGTCGGAACTTCTGATTTGCCGATTTTCTTTCTCTTATCTTGGTCATTTTACCCTACACTTGATCGCATATCTCTAAGTCATTTTTTAAGGCGGGATATTAGTCTTTATTAGCCTTTCTACTCTATCATAGAGATATGGCGAGTCGTTATGCCATAATGCATAAGACTCTTCCTTAGGTAGTGGTCTCTTAGAAACAACTTTTTCAGCCGTATAAGCTACGTATATGTCATCGGGAGATAAACTTAATCTGTATAATCCGTTGGACATATGACAGTACCCAACCTTATTTGAATTAAGAAATATTGAAATAATATTGCTCTTAATTTCAAAAGAATAATCATATGAATCCAAACATGATACTGAAACTAAATTCCTTCTAAAAGAAGGTACATAAAATGTGTCTTTCAACATCAATTTAAAACCAGAATCTAAAACTAAGATCATCTCCCACGAACATGACTTCAGCGCTACCGTTGGCTTTCACGGTGAGCTTTGATTCAGCCTTGTTTAGCTTATTAGGTTTATGAATGCTATGAGTAAATCGGCAGTTAGTTGCTCCACTTTCCTCGAGCCACCAAGGCTGGATGGTGCTTGAATGGAGTTGGATTCACAAACAAGTGACAAAGAATCATTACACATGGCGCGGCTTGGACATCAAGCTTTGAATTTTGATCCTTCTTCATGTGACCTTTCTTCTTCTGAAGCGGCGATCACCATCCTTTTCAGAATGTCTTCTTTAGTCCCATATTGTCAGTTAATGTGGTTTCATGAGCACTTTATGAGTTCGACTTTTGAACTTCTTATTCTTCCTCTTATGGGGACTTGCGGCATATAAGGCCATATGCTCTTTATCCTTGAAGCTTCTCTTCCTCTGCCACCACCGCGCTATCAAGTCATTCTTGACCCAAGTTTCATCTTGGGAATTATAGTTTATCTTTATAATCCCAATCGGGTGGAAGGTGTTGGGGCTTCGTGCACAATACAAGCATCAGGGTAGTAACATTAAGAGCTTGAGTTTCGCCTTTAGGTCCACCATCCTCGAGACATAATCTCTAACCCCGTTTTGTACCATCATACTTCATGTTGAAGAGCTTTTGAAGAAGTGTTCCAACCTCAGCATTGGATGAAACTCGATTTCTAGCCTCTATGGCTGCCATCATTTCCTTAGCAGTACAGTCTACTGGCAAACCACTTTTCAAATGTTCTTGTATGGATTTCTTCATTGTCAACAAGCAAATCCTATTGCTCCTCTCCCAGGCAGCATAGTCAGTTTTCTCAGCTTCAGTACTAGTGGATGTAATATCTGCCGGCTTATCCATTGTAAGCGCCATGTGAACATCCGCCAGCTCCATTCCAAACAGAAAGTCCTCTTTCCATTTCTTGAAATTCAATCCAGTAAGGATCTCAATTGAAATGGAATTACCGCTCACAGAAAAATTGACTGAAAAATAAAACAAAACAATACAATCAGCATCATGTGAATACTCATAGAGAATTACATACATCCACACTAATCACCTTTGGGCATAAAATATGACATGCGAGTTGTACACTCTCCACATGACAGCGGCCATGAGAACATATTAATCAGCCGTGGAAATCGCGCCTTTGGGTGTATGAACCACTAAGATGGAGTCATTCTCAAGCACATACCATACATGTATCCCTCCATGAACTAACAGGACCACCTCCTTTGGGAGTATGATCATGTAATAGAGCAGAGACATCCCACCACAATATGAGGGCTGATATTTCTAGGCAGTCAAGTGTGCCACTTTAGTGATCGCTGACTCAATTGAATCCTTGAAAATCTCTCATACCAGGATAGCCAACTTTATGTATCCTCTATATATATATGTAATGCTAATTATCTTTGTTCGATCATTCATCGGTAAGTCGACAAATATAGACTCTACACAGCCTTTATGCAGTGATATATATATTTAGCTACCATATGTATTTCTAAACCATAGAAATACCAAAAATACGTAAAAATACCTAATTTCTAGGCGTGCATATAGGGTTTTATCGCATTTTCATATCTGTAAAGCAGACATTTTTGTTCTGCATCTCTCATTGATCTGTTGGTGTTGATACCCCACCTTACCGCGCGAAGCGATATTAAGTCAATATGCCACATTGTAGGGAATTCGATACGAATCTGCCAGATATCAAATTCCCCAATACCTCTGCAGCGCCCTCACGAGCCACCCGAAGGCTCGGCGCGTGTGGCGGCAACGTCGCGGCCGCGTGTCTGGTAACTGAGTTATGTTGGTCGGCGTTGGCCGGTCGGGCGGGTCGCGTTGGCCAGTTGGCCGGTCGGGCAGATGCGTTGACCGTTTGACGGTCGGGCGGGTTGTTGACCCGTTAACGGTCGGGCGAATTAAATTGGCGGGTGGTGTCTCCGGGTTGGTGAATTGGGTGGTCGGGTCGAAGAGCGAATTGAGATGAAGCGGTCAGCTGACCCGCGTCGTGGCGGCAGCCCGCGTCGGCGTCCACTCGCGAATCGGTCCGACAAAGCGGATCAGGTACGATCCGGTTTGTGGCCGAATCTGATGCTAGCCCAGGAATCTTGACGTCGGCATAGCGTCAATAGCCGTTGAAGCGGTCTGGCCCAGCGTGTCAGCCGCAGCGCGCCCGTCGTCTTCTTGCGGCGTGTGGCGTGGTAGCGTGCGGCCACCTCGGCGACGGGCCCACCACCCGATGTGATCGTCTGTGATGTAGATTCCAAATATGCAAAAATATTTAATTTTGGATTTATCGAAAAAACTTCCGGCCCAGACCGAAATGCCCGTTTTCATAAAACCCAAAATTTTTCTCAAGTTCACTTATGCTTTGAATTCCTAATATGGTTTGGCTCGTGTATTTGTTGGATACGATTCTATCAGCACAGATTACCATGTTAGAACACAAAGCATAACATTAATGGAGGAAAAAGCGAAAATTCATGTACTGATTTGAATCCATTTGAATATCTTCTTGATGCGGAATTGATGAAGAACACACCCAAAAGCGGCGTCAAGATCTCAAGATCTTCTCGAATGACCCTTTAGTGACAACGGCTTGAATGAGAATGCCTTCTCTCAACGATCTCGAAAAATATTTCTCGGAAAAACTAAATGTGAAGTATAAATTATCCTTAGGGTTTGGGAGGACTTGAGCCTTCTTTATATATTGAGTTCGACCACGGGCCCTCTCATTGCGGCGGACGTACTCGACCCACACACTTACCCATTTATATGAATTATTAAGAAACTTAATAATCTCACTTAATTAGACCAAACTTAATCCGGTTTGCTTTAATTAATAAAGCCCATAAAAGGAAAACTAACATGGATAATGACTTCAAATTCCATCTGAGTTTTGAGCAGCGAGATGAGGTCTGTAGTATCTGGTCCTGCACGACCCTACGATTTTGTCGAGTAACATTGACGTTGATTGACTCACCCACTACATGTGGCGGGAATCGAACCGTCAATGGAGTGCGATTCTGATTGCTCGTGATTATTGACAATTATGGCCATTGTGGGCCAAGCGGAGCCGCAACCTCCTCTGGGGACCGCCCGAGTGCGTGCCTCGCCGGTTCCAACCAAGTCAGCACGTGGTGGTCATTGAGAAGCGGAACAGGCGGGTGTGTGTGAGGATCGAGAAGGATCGAGCGATGTGTAGAGTGGAGAAGGGTTCATAAAAGTATCCGCAGGTGAAGGTACGAGATTTGCGGCGGCGCGTGTAGACCTGACTTGAGCTTGGAAGAATGCAGAGAGGAGTGCTTGAATAAGCGCAGCTGCGGTGCATACCTGGCGCTAGCGATGAGTGGAGGAGGAGCGGGTGCTTGTCTGGTACGGGTTTCATAGAGTCTTGGCATACGGTGGCGAAGACTTATATATTCGTGTGGATGCTATATTATATGTATTTATTCTTCATTAACTTTCTCATTTTTATTTATTATCAATTTTCTTTTCTTTTATTTTATTTTTATGAAATTAATGGACTGTTTAGTTAAACTATTATGGAGAACAATTGTTGAAAACACGGAGAACACAATCTTGGTGTTCTATAAAAACTGTTCTCATTATCTGAATTGAATTTAGTGTTTTCTACGTTCTTTTTATTTTTCAAATAAAAAAATTGGAACCAAATATGTTCTACAGGGTTTTCTTATTCTCTTTGTTTTTTAAAACCAATAAAAGTTTTCAAAAATAGAACCAAACATGCCTTAAATTTTTTAATTTTGAAATTATAATTGCATTCATTGGCGTGGATGCTTTTATATTGGCTATTTATTCTTCATTAACTTTAATCACCCTCATTTTTATTTATTAGCATTTTTCTTTTCTTTTCTTTTATGAAATTATGGATTTGTTTGGTTCATATTTTTTTTAAACTGTTATTGACAACCGTTTTTAAAAACACAAATAATACTATTTTGGTGTTCTATAAAACCTGTTATTATTATCTCAATTTTGTGTTTTCTATGTTTTTATGTTCAAGTAAAAAAATGGGAACCAATAATATTCTACCTGTTATCCTCGTTCTCCTTGTTTTTAAAAACGGATAATAGTTTTCAAAAACAGAACCAAATATAAAAATATAAAAATATATGAAATGTTAGTGAAACATCTCAAAGTAGTCTATTCACTTTCATGACAACACTACAAGGAAATGAGCTTTTAGTTGGGGCCATTGACCCGACGAGAAAACTATGTCTGACTAATGTGACTTATGGTTGCAACTTAAATGGTATAATACAAGAGTGTGACTATAGGGCATGACTAAAATATAGTTGCAATTTTGGCTTGAGTTGCAACTAAAGAGGCAGTTACCAAACTAGATGAGGTACATGGATGGGGTCATTCCTAGCGCAGCTAAAGGAAGAAGATTATGCTTGGGGTCATTTTTGAGCCTTGACGAGAAAGATTATAGTTGTGGCTATTTCCTATCCGCAACTAAGGCAAATATTTTCCCACCATGTGTTGGCCGCTACTATAAGGTGATATACAGATTGGGACATTTGTTGGCCACTACTATAAGGTGATATATAGATGAGGCCATGTGTTGGCCGCTACTATAAAGTGATATATAGATGGGTGTAGTTACTGCAAGTGATAGATGGTCATGTATTGTCCGTTACTATAAGGGGCCCTTGTCGAGACCATGTGTTGGCTGCTACTATAAAGTGATATATAGATGGGGTGGCCGCTATTATAAAGTGATATATAAGTGGGGTCATATATTGTCCGTTACTATAAAGGACCCCTGCCTTGTTGCTCCTGCCATTGCTATCATTCCATTTTTATTTTTATTTTACTTCTTTCTTCTCTCACTGCCAACCTCTTTTGCATCATTATTTAATCTAATTAACTAATTCTTTATTGAGTATTTTTTTTCTGGAGATGAACCCTTTAAGGAGGTAAACCATTGCTTTCAAAGTGTCGAATCGAATAGCACCATAAACGAAAAGCGACTTTAACGAGAGAAATAAAACATCCAGCCAATAAACCATTTGGTCATTCTTCCTATCTGATAAACAGAAGAAAACTAATGTTGAAGCCTTGCTGAAGTCACTCTCTCTTTATTTGCCTCATTAAAAGCTTCTTGTGCTCCACCCGTCTTGAAAATTTTCACTTGCTCCTCTGAATTCACTCCATTTTCTTTCATAACTGGATAGTAAACTGGAAGTTAGCACAGGTTGACATTATCTTGCTCTGCGTAAAGTGCCAGGCAAGACACTAGATAGTAACTCATTTTTGAAGGAGCTTGAAACATAGAATAGTATGTAAAAGAACTTTTTTCCATTATAAGAGGACATGGATAAAAATATATGATAGTTAGTTGGGTTCATCACCAAATACTATAAATAGAAAATCTATGAGTAGAAAGTGATAAATACTATAAATAGAAAATCTGAGTAGAAATAGATAAACAAGAACATGTAACTTTCTTTTCATATAGCAGGATTTAAATAATCCTTAATTTTCTTATGAAAATATAATTTAAACAACCTTTGACATAATTTTTTGAGCCCATACTTATGTCATAGGGGAATCAATCTTCTTTTGACCCATCCCCATCCCCCCTCTTTTTTTCTTTTCTTTTTAATTTTATTAACTATTATTATTATTATTATTTATTTTATCATCACAATGCAGATTAACGTTACAACTTTAACAATGTAGTTAAGGATCTAACTTTAACTTGCAATTACGATTTCATGTAGCAATTTTGTAATGTTCCGCAAAAATAATACTTGCAAAATTTTATGATTTCCATATCCCTTGTTCTTTTGGAAGAAAGAAAGAGCAGGGATAGCTAGAAAATCCTTCCCAGTTAATGGGCATTTGGCATTTGGCAAGAGAGTAAGAAGAGAAGGTAGTTAAAGGAAGTTATGAGTTCTAGTGTATGGCCTAAGTATTCGGATGTCGGAGTTATGGTTTATACTAGTAACCACAAAATTTGGTCGCTGGACTATCGAAAAAAGGATAACAAAAGCAACCCGGAGGAGGGAATGAGGAAACAGGCGAGAAGACAAATTCATTACCAAGCCCCATTGAAATAGCTTAAGTGGAAGATGGTAATTAGAAGATGATGCATAGATGTGAAAGTGTCTACTAGCCAATCAATAGTTTTTTTGGAGACATGATCATTGATTAAGAGACCATAAAAACAAAAGTGTTAACTGTAAAAGGACAACCAAAACCAGCTCAAAAATAAAATAAGCAAGTTGCAGGACTTAAAATAATCCAAAGAACAAAAAAAATGAAAATTTGGGTGGGGAATCACTTATAGAGCACTTTAGCTGGGTGCTTTGATTGCCAGAAAGGACATAAAGCAATCGCCATGTGTATATTGCATGGTTATTTAAAAGGCAGAGATTATCACCAAACAAATAAACTCATCACCTTGTTTACTTAAAAGGAAAGGGTTATCATAAACAAAGCCAACAATTTGTCTTGTGAGAACGAGAAATGGTTGGTATATATTCTGAAACTATAAGTGATTAAAATTTGCTAGGTATGACCATAGAGGGTATTTTGGTAACTCCTCATTCCCATTCTACACATCTTAACCAATGTTCAGAATTTTGGTAGGACCATAGATAATTCTATCTGGTTAAATTACAATGATTAATCGGTTGAACCAGGGTAAAAACAACCATGTGCTTGGTTGTGTTATACTCTGACTAGTAAATGTTTTGATTTTTATTTTATTGCTATAACTATTAATAATTGGGGTGTAAATTCTAAATGTTCATTCACATTGAGGTTTCAACCCGCATTCTAAAAGCATTTAGATGTAAATCATCGAATTCAACTAACCAAAGAGAGTGTATATATCCACCATTCCTTCCTTTAATGTTTTTGCTCGCGAGTTTTACCTTTAAACTACCAATCCACTAGCCATTTTCCTCTTGTTTATTATGGGAAATAGAATCTACCATGGACCAAGAATATTAAATGAGATTATTAAAGAAACAAAAGAGAAAAAATGAAAAGATAACGAATATATTTATTAAAAGTTAGAGGACGTGAACACAAACAAAGGAGCTCCAAAAAGAAAAGAAGAAAAGAAAAAAAAGTCAAACAGGAGCAGTAGAAAGAAGGAAAAAGAGAATTGAGATTCTGCATTGAATTACCTCAAAACCATGATAGAACTTTTCTTCACTAACTAGCTAAAAATGAAGTATAATACAAAGATAAGTAAATAAATAACAAGCATACAAAAGATTGTCTATAAAGATCATTTTTGAAGTGGAAAAGGTACTTGAAACCAATATGGACCTCAGAGGGCCGTAGTCTATTATATATATATTATGCCTTGCTTGGGAGTTTATCTGCAGTAAGGCTTTTGGAGATAACTAAGACTGCAAGTTGCTGCAACACATTCTGGCTCTACTTTCAATGTTGAATCAAGCATCCTTTTGAGTATTTCCTTCGCACAACAATGGGCTAAAGTCATCACCAACCAGAGGAGGGTACCGACTTTGTATAAATCAAATGAAACCATATTGTATTATAAAGACATAGGTATTCAAATAAATTCAAATAATTGTAGTTATATCAAGCTTTACTACAAATTGCCTCTTTTGGACCTAGGGACAAAATCTTTAGTTAGCCATTTGTTCAGAAAAATATAAACCCTTAGGACCTAAGAGGATAAAGACAATGTATACCAAAACTAGATAGCAGACAAATAAAACTCTACATGCCTGTCTCTATTTGATTACTTTGTTGTTCCAAGGGTCCATTATCTCCAGGATTCAGTCAATTGCCTTTATATGCACCAGTTTCATTTTGTTTGGATATCTAGTCACACTCTTGCCTTTCTCCAGAACACCATTTTACAAGAAGCACAAGAGCTAGCACCAAAATTATAAATACCAAGAGCTCTGTAATTGATATCCAAACTATCCTTTTGGTGCGTAAACCAATCCCTTTCCCCCTGAATTTGATTGTATAAAAAAAAGGTCACTATCAATGCATCATCAAAGAGGTTCTTCTTTCCCTTGTAAATTCTCATGAATTTAGAAGGTAAATGTGTATCAGATTGGAAAACAGGAAAAAATAAAGTTTATGAAATGGGTTAAGAGAAGCCTACCTTTGGTACAATAACATCCATAGCGCCTACAAGCCTTCATATCATCGCTAAGCCTCACGTGAATGCTTTGATACCCTCAGGTAATCATGAACAATAGCAGCTTCTTAAATGTTATCCACCGCTTAAAGGACCAACTTTGTTGTTATGTCCATGATGAGCAGTAGCTCGTGTTTAATCGCCAACATTGAGCATTTCTTTTTGAAACCAACTAGAGAAAATGAAGTAGATGGCATGTGTGCATCTGGCCACAATCAAGTAGATAAAAACTTTAAACCAACAGTGATCTATTTGAAGAAAACAAGTGCGAATTTTTGCAGCCTGAAATCAATAGTTACAGAATGACATCAAGGATGCAATAGAGTTGCATTAAAGGTAACATGAAGCTCAATAAGGACTTCAACTAATGAAAAATCATTTTTACATGAAAAGAAAATATAAAATTGCAGTAGCCTTGAATCGTTTTTCATTTTTTTCCCAGTGGGAACAAATTAATATGACTTACATTCTTCTTAGTTGGACTATCAGAACTCAAATATTTGCCTATTGACTTAAATTGCCACAAGCTTAGAAGGTTACCACAAGCTTCTTCTCATAGATAAAGTGACAACTATGCGATTGTCAACCAAATTGAGCTTTCAAGCATCAAAACTCGTATTTACTCAAGCAAAGAAACATACAAAGATCAATAAATTGCTTTGGCAAATAGGATTTTTAAAAACTTATTTTTTATTTAAAAAAAAAAACTATTAAGAGATTGTTCCACAAGCCCTTGCCGAATTTGTGATTTTAGGGTTTATGCAATCAAAGGTTTAGGATTTCTTCAACAATAAGATTTTTAAAGTAACTTACAACAATGGATCTCGAGTAAAGGATTCTAGCGCTATTCCCAAAGGAATTTGCGGATCAAGAAGTAAGGAGACACGCAGGAATTGATTACAACTTAAGCAAGCCTCGATTTTCACTGAGAAATTCACACAGAGTGAGAAAAGGGAGAGAATGTAGAGAAGCTAAGGAGAGATCAAGAAATCATACTCAAACCACCTTGTGGTTCATGGTCAGGGAAGAAGAGGAAGCCCTCATTGGGATCGATGATAGTGCTCATGTACATCGAGAATAAAGATTTCCTATAGACAATGATTTAAGGTAGCGGTCAAGTACACATGGGTTTAGTACATCCATTTGTTAGTGGAACGTGTTTATTAGGCATCTTTTATTTTTTAATTAAATAAAAATTAATATATAGAAGCGGTCAATTCCTTATTGCATGTACAGGTGGTCCTATAGTAGCACTCAATCTATTTCCGCACCTATAGCCCCACCCTTTATCTGCGGTTAAAATATACATGGGGATATATAACCTATGGTTTCAAATTTTTTGACCCCAACTAAAATTGTGTCTCCGTGTATCAAATTTCTTGTAGTGCAAATTTGTTATTGTTATTATTATTATTTTAATTTTTTTAGGCTCCACTTTTAAGAAGTGGTAGTAGGAGCTGAATGTCATATTGTGTTATTGCTCTTACATGTTCTTTGCATTGAGAAAGGTTTTTACGACTGACGACGAGATGGTTTTCGTCTTCATTTTTTTTTTCCTCTGATCTTCTTACTTTTAGGTCAGAATACAAGAAAGAAAAATATCTTCCACAAGAAATGGATGATCGCGACTCTCGTAGTGGGGGTTGTTTTGATCGCCGTTCGCATGGTCTCCTTATCACGGTTTGCAATAAAGAAGAGGAAAGGTAATTAAAAATCCATGGCAAAACAATGGTGAATTTCTTTTCCCATCTTTTTTATTTTTTGACTTTACCGTAACCAAATAAAATAGCACAAATCTAAAAACTTGAAATTTTCCTTTAATAAGCGTGTCTTTTCACAATGAATTGTTTTCTTTTTTTACAAAGAGGGCTTCAACTCCAAGGAGATGATGTTTCATTAATAAGTTTTGGACTAGAAACAGATTTTAATATTACTTGCAAAAATATAAAGGTTTTAAAACAAATTAGGCTTGTTTACTTAAACTTTTAGCACATTGTTTAATTTTACAAATGAATAGAAACATGAAAAGAAGTTGAGAACTTTTATGGTGTACATAAATTCTTTGTCTTTATGGAGCATAGATTGAAAATATTATTTTTAAAATAATATTCTGTTGTAAAGAAAAACTTAGAACTATCTCTTAACATATGTTTTTACCATTCATCATCAATTAATTAGAGTAGAATAATTCCACAAACATAAGCACCTAAAATTTTTAAAATGCATACACACGATTTTCAACATTTGCAGGTAAAAGAGACAAAACAAAGCTTTGTTTAATTTGAGTTTGAATGATACATGGTATGCACACAGTTCAAAAGTAAAGCAGGTCCATGAAAGTGAGACGAATTTTGAATTACAATTATTTGATCTGAGGGCTATAGTTACAACAACAAATAATTTCTCTTTCACCAATGAACATGGACGGGGCGGTTTTTGATCGGTTCATAAGGTACTCATCCTTGATGTTTGTTGAATTTGTATGGTTTGTAAACTATACATACATATTTGATAACAACCACTATATTAAGTTGAATTTTCAATAATGTGGACATGAATAATCTAAATTTGGATTCAAATGATCGTCACGGCCAATTATCCAATGGACAATAAATAACTGTGAAAAGGTTATCAAAGGATTCGGGACAAGGAGTAGAAGAATTCAAGAATGAAGTTACTTTAATTGCAAAACTCCAACATAGGAATTTTGTGAAGCTTCTAGGATGTTGTATTGAAGAAGAAGAGAAAATGTTAATCTATGAATACTTGCCAAACAAAAGCTTGGACTCTTTCATTTTTGGTATCATTGTTTCATCTGCTATCATTTTGCTAATCTCTTTTGCTTTTGGTTCTCAAGATAACAAGAAATAATTTTATGCTTCATATCTATTATGTAGATGAACAAAAGATCATTATTGAATTGAAGAGGCGTTGAATCAGCATTGAATTGCTCGAGGGATCTTATATCTTCATCAAGACTCAAGATTAAGAATCATATATAGAGATTTAAAAGCAAGTAATGTTCTATTAGACAATGATATGATCCCAAAAATTTCAGATTTTGGTATGGCTAGATTATTTGGTGGGAATCAAATTGAAGGTAGCACAAATCGTGTAGTTGGAACATAGTAAGTATCATATTAGATTTCAACAAAAAAACACATGATTGAAACCTTAATAGTTTTTCTTGTTTTTTATTGCAGGCATATATGTTGATAGCCGAAACGCTGTGTAAAATGTATCGCTATGTGCGCAAGTACGCTGTCGCCTAAAGTAATATAGTAAAAATTAACCGTACTGGATATCGATCCATTGTGGATGTGTGTTGACTACAAAGGTTTTGCTTCTTAGATAATATCTAAATAAACTTATTCTAAAGAAGGAATTGAGTATGTTAATTTCGACTAAGCTATTGATTCTAATGAATTATCGTATTGGAGACTAGGTTATGTCTCCCCGTCATCGCTCAATGATTATTTCAAAGATATTATTATTCAATATATTTATAAGTTGTCGATGGCGGGTGATCTTACTGACGTAGATATCCTCTCGAGGTATATCCACTATCTCATGAATGAATTTATATATCTCTATCCCAACTCGCATTCGAAATGCTTAAATGTTCTAACCCTAGATGCCACCTTCAGAATCGGAATATCTCTATTTACCGAACTCAATCAAGGTCGCTTCTACCTGCATCCCTCGATAACTCCTATCTCTCGAATCTCGGATCTCCAGCAGGATTATGCCATCGTTAAGGTGACATTACCATATAATGAAATCATAGATATAGAAAGGTATGCAAACCAAGGATAAACAATCGAATAATTTAAAGTACTAAACTTTAATCCATCAACATATGACAGGGTTCAACATAACCCTAGATATAGATCTAGAACATACTGAATGAGAAAAGGAAAATGTTTAATCTTAAAAACATCATTCTAATATCCAAAAAATGAGAAACAAGAAATCACTGCACTTCTTCAAGTCCTGTCACTCGCCGCTTTGGAATTCGTGCCCCGTCAGACGCCCGACAGTCCCTAAATTTCAACCTTGGTGCTTTAAATGCTGAGGTGCAGATCCCGTGCTGACGTCGCGACGTTGCAACGCCGCCACTTTCTGGATTGCTGACCTCTCAGACAGTTAATATTCAACGTCACGACGCTGGGAACGTCACGCCATGGGACGCCGCGACGCTGGAACGCCCCGACGCGGGCGCCTACTTCCCGCATTGCCTCTCCATTACTCCAATTTGCTTCCACAAAGGTGCTCTTTCACATCATCTCGTGACTCGCATTCACCGACTCGGGCCATACTCGTATAACAAATCGGAAAAATACGATTAAATCATAAAAATACGCTTAAAACCTTAAGAAAGACGCTGTATACTATGAGTGTTTCGTGCACTCATCGCACCCCTCAACTTAACTTTGCTTCTGTCTCAAGCAAGAATGGCCTTAGACGTGACACACACCCGATATACTGAAACCAACACTCAAGATGTTGTTACGCCGAAATAGGGATCAAGTTGGACCGACTCACACCGTCGCCGTTCATCAAGCCGCACAAGACGCGATACAGATGTTCTCAATCGTCGTAAAATTGGCTGAAATAGCGGAAGTGTCTATAGTGCCTCAAATTCCATGGTATTCAATAACCTTTCCCAAAGGACCCTATGTGCGATAATGAATGACCTCCGTGATGCCCAAGGTCTCGACACCCCAAACTTAAGCTCAACTCACCTATTTGGAAGAAGCTAACTAGGAAAGGATAAGAATTTAACTTTTTTATTCATGTCTAAATACCTAAAAACTCTTAAGTACCTAAAATAAATTGAAGAAGACCTAGCCAAGGAGTTTTAGCTGAGTGTTCTCAGAGCTGGATCCATTGGTGACTTCCTCACGCTGGTTAAGGGCAACTGTGCATTAAGTTCCCTTCAAACTTCACCCCGAACACTCAACCAAACTCAATGGCTCTAGGTCAGGAAAATCCATCTTCTGTCTCTCAGAAGGGCGTTGAAGTTAATGACCCACCAGCTTGGCTTAGCATTAGGCTTTGAAAGGCCCTCTGATCGTGCTCCTGGATTCCGATTGATGATCCACTTATTCTAATTCACAAGACTCTTGACTTTTTTCTCCTTTTTTCTTTTTTGTTTATTTTTTATTTTTTTGCCTGGGGGCTTGATGGCAATCCTCTTTTGACTGGGTGTCCCATCACTTAGGTGGTTAGAATATCCCAAGGTTTGTCGAACTTTAGTAGTTGGTCTCGGCACCTATGCATACCCCGAGGTCACAATGTGTGAGTGCATAGGCCTTACAAATGTCTCACTACAGGAATTGGTTCACTAAGCCTCCCCACCTATTCAACCTAATTACCGAGTATCAAACATTGTATGTATCTAATCTTCCATGTCAATAGTGAATTCAGTCCAAAAGTGATCCTCGACTTCCAACATGGCACACATACACAATTACCTACACATGCAACTACTACATATAAGAATGACCGAACACACACGCAAGCAAAACTAACACATAAACTGAAACTAACTGGAAACACAACTAATATGCCGAATGAAACAAAAATACTACACAAATACGAAAATCCAAACAACTAAACAAAAAACTGATCACTCCACTCCCCCAAATTAATGATCCGTTGTCCCCACTGGCAATAAACAAACAGTAGAGGTAAAGAGGACTCCCCTGGTGATCACTGCGGTGGTGGTGGCTGGTGGAAGGCTAGGAGCCGTGGCGATCTCGGGCCATGCAAGTGATCGCGCCGCCGAAGAACATGGTCTGATCACAAGACAAAGACGATATCGCACGAGAGAGCCCCATATCCTCGTGTGACGAGGACTCGCTCCCCGGGTCTCATCCTGCACGCATAGAAGCGCCGCAAGGGAGAGCACCGGTCCTCGTGGATCGGGAAGGATTGTGTGAGGGAGCCGCCTCTCCTCGAAGGCCGGGCCAGATGGTGAAGGCGGGAAGGGACAAGGACTGGCCAATGTCTCTAGGATCGCCTGTGTGAAGCCATAACGAGCCCGATACTCTCATGAAGCTCGTCCTCCCGGAGGGCTCATGACCGGAATCATATACCCCCTCAGGTCGCGGGACACCCGGTGTGTCCCGCCGACGATATGGCCTCACGCCGGCTGCCTCATTGTCGTCGAGGTACCTACCGCTTGCATAAGCCAAAGATAAGGAAGGGGTGCCCCAAATTCATCTTTGCGTCCCGGTTATGGAGGATGGCATCCTCTATAACCTGCCCAACATCAAAAGGTATATCCTGTATGATGGTGTGAAGGAGTTGTGGCACGTTGGCAAGCCACTTCACACACGTCATTGCCTAATAAGACGCTGACTGCGGATGAAGATGCCGCATCTAGGTATGAAAGCCAAATGCTTGGCCTTGAAGTGGACTCAACAAGATGGCCGCACTATTGACTTTCTCCACCGCCCCGCCATTGGTCAATACTCTGTATAACCTCGGGTAGTCAAGTGCTCTCGTGGAGCCGCATCGAATCCATCCGAAGGGACATGCTCTGAGACAACTATTGATCGACCAGACCGAGCTCCACCACGCCCGCACCCTGACTTTTTCAGACGTGGGAGGTGAGGTTGATGGTGAACTCGACCACACCTATCGCCGGATTTAGGTGGTTGGCATAAGGCTTACATCCCTACCAAGAACGGTTCATAAAGTCATCAGCGGTGAAACCCTTCTCTCGATGAACGATCGTTCTGCGCATGGTGCCGAACCGACCGGGGCGGCACCCCCATCACAAACCGCGTGACATCGTAGCGGGGGTCGGTCCTCATCACCGCTGGGCAGGCGCCGCCTTTACTAGACATTGCACCCTAAAATTCACGGGCGGTGGCACCACCCTGTCACCCACTGACCTAGACCAAAAAACAAACACCTAGTGTGCACCAAAACTACTAAGTGTACGAACGACCCTAAAGGTGACTCAAAACCCTAAAATAGACCTACTAATACCCTAAACTTGAACCTAAAAGACCCCTAGACCAACTGTGAATGCAATGGTAATCCTAGAATACGACACTAGGGCCCGAACCGAGTACAGTGTGGTGGGAATGCCACGGTGACAAGAACCTAGTGTGTGATGAGTTGCATGCATACATCGGAGGGCAAGGAAGAGGAGCTCGACCTGCATGAGAGGGAGCTCCTAAGTAGCGAACATGTAAGGGCGGATGGGTGCTAGGGTCTTCGGGCAAGCAGCGTATGGTGGGCGGCGAGTAAAATTAATCCATTCTCGCCTTGTATCAGGCAACGCCGCGACGCCGGCAACGCGACGCTACGCAGAGGGCTGAAGCCAACGCCACGACGCCGGTAACGCCGCTGACGTTGATAATCAACGCCGCGACGCTACAGACTCATAAATTCACGCCGCGACGCTGATTACTCATGCGTCGCGACGCCCGCAGAGTATAATGGACGCCGACGCTGGAAATCCTGTCGCCGACGCGGACAAAGAGACTCAAAATCGACGTCGCGAACGCTGAACCACGCCGCGACGCGACGTATGACACTCAAAACGACGTCGCGACAAGAAATCCACGTCGCCGACGACAGAGGGTATAACGGACGCCGCTGGACGCTGAACGCTATGACGCTATGAATTAACGCTGCGATCGCTATGACCAACGCCGCCAGCGACGACGCAGAAGGCTCGGATCAAGAAAATTTGTGCACATTAATGATCCATTGGCCAAGAAACCCTCCTCACTTGTAAATGTGACTTTCTGGACTTGTAATGCACAGCATGAACGGATCCTCCCCAATACCTGCGTACGCGAGCCCTGACAGTAAATATCCAAAAAGAGACATCAATTATGGAGAAAACCAGCAAACCAATTGGACTAAAAATAAGCAATAAAATTGGTACTCAGAAAAAGGAAAAGTTTAAGAAACACTTGGGTTGCCTCCCAAGAAGCGCTATGTTTAATGTCGTTAGCTCGACGACCCTGAATCTCAATGTGCTCGGGGATCCGAACTCATATGATCGCTTACTACACCTCGTTTGCTGCTGTCAACGGAATGATTTGCTTGTCTGCAAGAAACTCGCCTCCATAATACCTAGCCAATCAGCCAGGTGATCATGAATGTGCTCTTCTCGTGATGTAACTTCCGCCCCACCGTGAAAAGACCTTGTTACCGTGAGCGTCCGGACCATCTAGACTTCCCAATTTCCCAGAAAGAGCTTTTTAGGCGAGAATTGAATAAAAGAACTTGTTGTCCTTCCGTGAACTCTTTTCTGGTAATGTGTTTATCGTGCCAGGCTTTTGTATTTTTTTTTGTAAATGCGGGCATTTTCATAAGCTTCGTTTCTGAATTCGTCTAGTTCATCGGGAGTCAGAAAATACTTTTCACCGGCCAATGCACTATCCATGTTTAATTGTCGAGTTGCCCAAGAAGTCGATGCTCCAATTCCAATCGGAAGATGGCCCCGTTTTTACCATACACAAGTCCGAATGGTGACATACCCAACGGAGCTTTGAATGTCGCTGCGGGTACGCCCTGTGAAAGTGCATCTTCAATCTTTTTAGACCAATCCTTCCCGGAGTCAAGTGAACTGCCTTCTCTCGAGAATGGACTTTATTTCGATTTGATACCCCGCTTGTCCGTTTGACTCGTGTGGTATGCAAGAGATGTGCGATGACGACCCCACACTTTCAGAAACCTGTCAATTACCTTATTGCAGAAACGGGTACCATTATCCTGCGATTATGTTCGAGAGGTTCCAAAAACGTGAGAATATGTGGCTGCCAGAACCGAGCCACGACCTGCATCGCTGGTGCGCAGGGATTGCTTCCCACCCACTTTGAGACATACCACCGCCAACAAAATATATAGTTGTCGTGACGATGTGGAAATGGATATAAATAACTATAACAAATATTCAAGAGTGCTAGATCATTCCTTCTAGAGATGTTCCTCATTCGTTGACATTTGTCGCAAGCGGAAACGAATTGACGGTAATCTTTTAAATAAGGTAAAGCCAAGAAAACTTGATTGAAGCACCTTACGGGCCGCTCTTCGAATTAACAAAGTGTGCACCATGGTAGAGTGTGACAATGGTCTTCGTATCATCGCGTGCATTTCATATCTGTTATCACATCTCCTTATCACCGGTCAACAAGAAGGTTCAGGGTAAGGATGAGCTCCCTCCCAATAGTAAAGGTTTCAAGTGTGCGAAAATCTCTTTTCTCAAATGAGCAGGAAATTCCTGAGGACTACTTTAGCCACCAAATAATTCTTACATAATCAATAACCATGAACTACTTTGTCTTCAATATAAAAGAGTTTCTCATCTCAATTCACATTCACCTGGAACATCATCTCTAAATTTCTTCTAATCGTGAAAGATGATCTACCACTAGGTTCTCGCCTTCTTGTCTTTAATCTCAACATCAAATTTCTTATAAAGAAAGAAACCCACCTGATTAATCGAGGTTTGGCATCTTTCTTAGTCATCAAGTATTTAATGGCGAATGATCAAGCAGACTACTACCTTGTTACTAATCGATAAGGCCTCGAACAAAGGCAGCAAGACTTTATAGCCAAAAGTTCTTTCTCTCAGAGGGCGTAATTCAATTGAGCATCATTCAAAGTTCTGCTTGCATAGTAAATCACCTGAAAGATTTTCTCAAGCCGTCTCAACACCGCCCCACCGCAAAGTCGCTGCGCCACACATAAGCCCAAACGGAGACTAACTGAGCCACGACAATAGGAGCCGAGATCAATCCTATCCTTCAACACCGAAAAGCATGCAAACATTGTGAATCAAACTCAAATGGACTCTCGACTAACAAGTTAGACAACGGTTTGGTAACTGCGGAGAAACTTTACAAACCGCCATAGAATCCGGGCCGTGGCCTAGAAAACTCTCGAATCCCTTTTACCGACGAGGGTGGAGGAAACTTTCAATCGTTTCACCTTCGCCTATCTACCTCTATCCTCTTGTTGAAACTGATGTCCAAGGACAATACCCTCTTGTACCATAAATGGCACTTTCCCACTGAGCACTAAGTTGGTCTCTTCACACTCGCAAGACAGCCTTTAAGTTTTCCAAACATTTGTCAAATGAATTTCCATTACCGAGAAACGTCTATGAAGATCTCAATTGTCCTTAACCATGTCGAATATGGCTATCACATATCAAGTGAAAAGTACCTTGCATTGCACGCCCAGGGCATCCGCTAAATGCGAATGTACCATAAGGACAAGTGAATGTCGTCTTCTCCTGATCTTCAGGAGATATGGCAATTTGATTGTAACCGGAGTATCCATCCAAAAAGCAATAGTATTCATGACCGGCTAATCGATCTAGCATCTGATCTAGAAACGACAATGGGAAATGATCTTTTCGGGTAGCTTTGTTCGGGCCTTCCTAATCACAAATCCTCCACCCGTGACCTGCTCGGCTGCGTAATATGTTATTCTGGCCTATGACTGCTTGTTCTCCTTCTTTCTGGGTACTTGAATCAGGGCTTACCCATGCACTGTCTGAAATGGGGTAAATCACCCCAATGTCTAGCCATTTTAAAAACTCCTCTTCCTGACTACTCTTCATTGCCTGATGAACCTCCCTCCGCGCTTCCAATCGAAGGTTTATGTCCATCTTCGAGTAAAATACGATGCATGCACATAGAAGGGCGAATTCCTTTTAAATCAGCTAGAGACCATCCAAGAGCATTTTTATGGTCTCTAAGGACCCTCAATAACTTCTCCTCCTCTAACTCAGTCAAGGATGCTGAGATGATCACTGGTAAAGTGGAGGCTACCCCAAGGTATGCATACTTCAAATGGTTAGGTAGGGGTTTTTGTTACATCTTGGGTGGTTGTTCCACCGATGGCACTGGCGTTTTAGCACCTTCACCTAGAGATTCAAAGTATTTCCTCCTATTAGGTCCGAAAGAGTCCAGCCATTTAACATACTCCTCCCATTTCAGGCCATGTTCCCTTAATCAATCTCCACTAGGGCTAGCTCTCTAAAGGATCAAAGATGACCACTTTGGTTGTGACACTATAGCCTCTACTATCTCTTGCCATGAAGGCTAAAAAGTATCACTACCGGATGTCTCAATCGCTTCAAATACGCTTGAACTTCACTCGCCGGTCCCGCACTCTCAATTTTAATTTCTCCGAACATCAATCATTGCTCTGCCAGTTGCAAGAAACGGTCTACCTAAGATTATCGGTATTTCTTTATCTTCCTCCATATCCAACACAAGAAATCGAAGATAAATCTTGTCGACCTTTATCAAGACATTCTATTACCTCTCTTGACATGTTTCAAGGATCCGCCGGCAAGTCAAGTGTGACTGAAAGGCGGGCCTCAATCTAATCCCCAAACGCTTGAAATGGATAAGGGCATGAGATTACCGTCGGGCACCTAAATCACAAAGAGCTCTCTCAAAGATAGTTATCAATGGTGCATGGAATAGTGAAACCTCTGGTCCTTGAGTCATGCGCCTTTCCGAAGGATGGCACTACATTCCTGTTAACCTGCTTCAAAATCAGCCAATCGAGACAAGATATCTTCATAAATTTCACATAGTTGGGCATCCGTCTAGGCATCATAGGATATCATGTGTAACTTTTGAACACATCCATGAATTTAGTGAATCATATCCAAATATGCTTCAGACGCTGTGGGTAAGGAATCGGCAAATGCCTTTGCTTCGTAAGAGTTCTCTTCCGATTGCTTCTCATTAAGCTGTCCCTTATTTGCATCATCATTCTGACCGGACTGGATGACTTTCTCAGCCTCTACTTCCTCTATAACTGAGGATTTCCCCTTGGTCTCCAACTCTTTACCACTTCTTAGCGTGACTGCTTTGACATGTTCATTTTCGTCTACCCCTGGTTTATTCCGAAAGGTTCTAAGGAACCCGCTGCCTTTCTCTCGTCGCGAGTTTTCCATTTGGCCCACGAGCTCTCAAACTTCTCAAACCCAGTCAAAGCTGATTATTCAACCGAGTCACTGGCCGCATACCCGCTTTGGTCTTATTCATGAAAGCAGAGGGAGGTTAATATCCGTGCAAGAGCTTGTCTCTAAATCCACCTTTTCTCGTGAGGTGGCCACTAGCTCTGCCTTGATGGCATATTGTCTCTGCTATTCCTCCATCCATACCCTTAATAACTCGATTAGTGCCGATTCCGACATGCGCCACCCTCGCCTCGACTCTCGACCTCGATAATTGTTTCCCCATCGTCCTTGTTGTCGTGATTGACTCGATTGAACTCGACACATACCGGGTTTGCTCCACCGTAGGTTCCCCAATCGACATTCTATACACGGTGCTGTCTTCCGGGCTTAATTCACATAACCCCATGGGTCGGGTTCAGACGGCGCTCGCAGCTCCTTTGCCGCTTCATTCAACTCAAGCCGTCACCAGGCAACATGATTAACTGTATTGTTGAGGACCTCATTGTCCGTGCCACCATGGATTTTACCGGTGTAGCTTCTCTAGGCCACCGATTTGAAGTTATTGCAGATCTTCTAGAATCTCATAGGCTCGTCCATGGTTTTCTTCATTAGTGCCCCTCCAAAATGAGGCATCAATCATCGTCTAGTAGCTCCTCAAACTTACATTATAGAAGGTATGGACTTGCATCCATCCGTTAGTTTGTGATGTACTTTCTTAGTAATTCGTGAAATTGCCCCATGCCTCTCGCCAAAGTTCTCCTCTAGTTGCCCAAAAGTATTGGATCTCTTGCACAAGTCGTGCAATTTTCAAAGGTGAGAAGAACTTGGCCGAATTCTTGCAAGGTTATATGTTGACAAAGCCGGAAAACGTTAAAGGTGTAAAATGCACACTTATGTGCGCAAGTGTACGCCGCCTAAAGTAATATATAGTGTACCAACGGTACTGATATCGATCCACAGGGACAGTGTGTTGACTACAAAGGTTTTGCTTCTTTGATAATATCTGAATAAACTTATTTTAAAGAAGGAATTGAGTATGTTAATTTCGACTAAGCTATTGATTCTAATGAATTATCGGGTATTGAGACTAGGTTATGTCTCCCCGTCACGCTCCAATGGATTATTTCTTAAAGATATTATTATTCAATATATTTATGTTGTCGATATGGGTGATCTTACTTACGAGATATCCTCTCGAGGTATATCCGCCATTCATGAATAGAATTGAGTATATCTCTATCCCAACTCAAGAGATTCGAAATGCTTAAATTTTCTAACCCCAAATGCTACATTCGTGGATCGGAATATCTCTGCTACCGAATCAATCGAAGGTCGCTTCTACCTGCATCCTGGATAACCTCATCTCGAATCTCTGATCTCCAAAGGTGATTATGCCAATGTTGGCCAGACACTACTATATAATGAAATCATAGATATAGAGCAGATGCAAACCAAGTGATAAACAACTGAATAATATAAAGTACTAAACTTTAATCCATCAACATATGACAGGGTTCAACACAACCCTAGATATAGATCTAGAACATACTGAATGAGAAAATGAAAATGTTTAATCTTAAAAACATCATTCTAATATCCAAAAGAACAAGACAAATCACGGCACTTCTTCAAGTCTGTGTCATCGCTTGCTCGGGAATTCCGTGCCCCGCTCGTACGCTCCCGATGTCTCAATTCTCAACCTTAAAGCTTTAAATGTCGAGGTGCAGATCCCGCGGCCGACGTCGCGACGCAACGTCGCGACGCTTCTCGATTGCTGACTTCTCAGATTGTTGACCCAACGCCGCTGACGCTGGGAACGTCACGACGGGGACGCCGCGACTTTTGCGCCACTTTCCTGCATTGCTCTCCATTACTCCAATTTGCTTCCACAATGTGCTCTTTTCACATCATCTGCACCTGCATTCACCGACTCAGTCATACTCAGATAACAAACTGGAAAAATACGTATTAAATCATAAAAATAAGCTAAAAACCTAAGAAAGACGCGAGTATACTATGAGTGTTTCAGGCACTCATCATATGTCACCAGAATATGCAATGGAAGGATTATTTTCAATAAAGTCTGATGTATATAGCTCGGGTTTTGGTCATTGGATTATTATCGTATAAGAAACACAACTTATTATTGTGATAGTCCTTCCTTCGAATTTAGTTGGATATGTGAGCAAACTAAACCTTTGTTCTCTATTTTTCCTTAATATTATTTGCTTACATGAGCTACCTATATTGGGAAAAAAAAAATCAGGTTTGGACCCTATGGAGAGAAAGCAAAGCCTTGGACATAGTAGATCTACCACTTGAAAAATCAAGTCATGGAAATGAAATATTGAGATGCATCCAAATTGGACTACTATGTGTGCAAGAATTTGCAGTGGATCGACCTACCATGTTGACAATTATTTCTAGGTTGGATAACAACTTCATTTTTTCTTCTCCCAAGCAACCTGCATTTATTATGAAAACATGTCATAATGGTGCAGTCACCTAGTATAGGAACTTGTTCTGTAAATGAGGTAACGATAACTATGGATGCACACTAAATGATCTAGTACTTAAGTGTAAATTTATTTCCCATAACAAGAAATCGGGCAAACAATATGATAAATTTTTGCTATTTTGTAACTCACTTTTTCTTTTTAATTAGATGTAGTTATATTATTTATGTGGATGAAAAATAAAATAATTATTTTTCTTACATAATTGGATAAATCTTGTGTTCTCCAAGGTTTTTAGGTGCATATGAAAGCAATTGATCAAACTTATTTGTTCCATTGATAGATTGGGCCTTTAAACAGGGTCTTTAGTTGATAGATTACAATTTGAAAATGATAGTAGTACTCAGGTTCTTATACTTGATTTATAGATATACTGACCGTTATTACATAGCTAATCAATCAAGGTTTAATTCATAGCAATAACAATAATTAATAATAATAATAATAGTTGATGATGCTTTTCCGCCGGAGGCGAAATTTGGAGTGTGTGGGGGTCATTTGGGAAGGACTGGATTGTTCGGTCGAACTTTTGGGATGCGGCGTCTGATCATCTGAAATTTGAATTAGGGCCATTCATTGTCTGCAAGCCTTAGTCAACAACCTTCTCCTCTGCCAAAAAACAAGGAAGAAGGGGTCGCGAAATTTGTGCCGGAGTGGCCGCTCCGTCTTTAAGTCGATTTCTTTCTAAGAAAAAGAGGGCGCAGAGGCGTTGTGTTGCCTATGGTTATGTGTCTGGGATGTGTGTGTTTTTCATACCTTTCATAGATGGGTGGTCTTGTATTTATAGTAGATGTTCAACATGGAATTGGGTGGTGGTTAGAAGTCCTTCCCATTGGAATGGGATATTTCTTATTTTAGTCCATATCGGATTTGGTCTTAGGATATGAAGGGCTGTTTATTTGAGATAATCTCTTTCCTTATTGGAAGTCAGCGCGTGTCTGTTATTATTTTTCCCTTCCTTAATGATAAAATTTGGGTTGGATCGGGGATAACACCTTGCTAGGGTTGTTTATTTTTGTATGAAGTACAATCACGATTTGTAGGATATGGAGTTTCCAATTCATTCAGGATTGTCCTTTGGACCTGGCTTCTTGGGCCTTCGATTTGGGCCCGATCTTGAGGAGCTTGGGTGTCCGTGGGCCATCTGCCTCTTTGGGCTTGGCGGGTGGGCTGTGGCCTATTTTTAAACCACATCAGTTGCCCCGGCCCTTGTGTGTTTGGCGTGGGACGAAATTTGTAATTCCTCTACGTATCGGTTGCCGGTTCCTACAGCGTCCGTTCATGGTTAGGCATTCAAACTACCTTCTGTAGATCATAAGTCATGTAGTAATGATGACCCTTAGGTTTTCGAGCTTATTTCTTCCACTTCTTTCAGTTTCCTTCTGTTTCTTTCGTGGACATTTTTCGTCTTGTCTGCTTTTGCTTCCGGGACCCTTCCTTTCTCAGTCTCCTGTTTTCACCTTTGTAGCCTTTCTTCATTGTTTTTCTGGACCCGTATCGTTTTGATTGGTACGACGAAACACTAGGGTTTAACCGATTGGCTTTTATTTCTTGTCCGGCATCTCCGTCATGGAGTCAGATCGCTCTTCTTTGCGGATTGGTGATGACCCCTTTGTTGTCGGCACTATCTGTTGGAGATGCCTCGTTACAGTTCGGCCATATCGAATCCCGAGCGGCCTATTTGAAAGCCTCCCTCTTTAAATTGTTGGCGCCTCCTCTTCCGTTGGTAGGGTAAAGAGAAAATAAACCTAATCACATATCTGTAGGGGGTGAGATGCCACGCACAACGATTCGACCTGCTGTGAATGCATGGGACCTAATGGGTGATCAACAAATCTGAAATTTTTGAGGCATTCGACCTCCCCCCTTGTATCCAAGTGTGGATCCGATGTTTAACCTTTACCTGACCTTAGTGCAGGATGGTTTTTGAGGTCGCTTTTAATGATGGCCTTCGTTTTCCTCTGCACCCTTTTATGAAAAGGGTCTTGCAACATTTCAATATTTGCCCCTCCCAACTCGCTCCCAATGGTTGGGGCATTTTGGTGGGGTTATTGGCTTCCTTTAGGGATAAAGGGCTCGGCATCCCTAGCTTGGCCTTGTTTCTCCATCTTTTCGCGAGATGAGACCGCAGGAGCTTTCTTTATTTTTCCGGACATTCGGGACTCTGCGGTGATCTCACGATCTTCCATCTTCCCATAGGTTGTGGAAGGGACGCTATTTCTTCGTTAGCGGCTTTAACTGGGAATACAATCCTTCTAACAAGGATGACACCCTGGGTGTTCCCAGGGCCTGAGGCGTTCCTGATAACATTCGTAAGTATTTGTACTGTTTTTGGTATGACTTATCTGGAGGTGGTCGGATGTTTCTGATTTTGTACTCTCTGTCTGTTTCCCAGAGGCTCGTCTTGAACTTAGCGCTGAAGATAATGTCATAGCCTTAGCGTTGGCGGGATATCCTGCTCGTCCTTATGCAGAATTGATAAGGTCGGACATTCCTGGTCCATCCATTTGAGGTCTTTACGTTCCTCTGTTTCGAGGTCATTGCCTGCTGCCACCTTGGGGTCCTCCCGTTGGGAAGCTGCTGGCTGGCGCTCTACGCGAGGAGGGTGCTGGTTCATTTGGGGCGGCTTCTCGGGCCCGAGTGTGAAGAGGAAAAGCAAGGCTCCGGCCGAGGCGGCCGGTTTTGACGAGGTGCTTGGGGATTGGGAGCGCCTCCAGCTGCTCGAGGATCAGAGCGGGCGTCGCCTCCTTTAGGCGAGGCTCCTGTGACTTTGAGCCCCCCAATTTCCCCCAAGCCTGACGGAAGGGCTAAAGACTCTTTGAGTGCGGCCGCCGAACAATCGTTGGTGGTTATGCCTATAACTTAGGTACGGAATCGCCTTTGGAAGGAGTCAAGTGCCTCCTCGAAGGCGACATAGCGAAGAGAAGCGAAGGCAAAGTGGTAAAACCCGGACTCTTTTGCTTTCTAACTGAACTTGCGGCGAGTCTTTGTCTCCTCTATCCTCAAGGACTCCGACCTTGATAGGTCGAAGGCGATGCTTGTGGACGAGGCTTTGGCTTTATCTTTTCAGGGGGTTGCCTCGGTAAGTCTATTATGGTGCTTGCTTCCATGCTGTCTCGGTGTTGAGTGTTATCTTCATGTTTGATATGCAGGTAGCCACTCATTTGAAGGGCCTGGCCGAGAAGGCCAAGCTAAACGAGAAGCATGTAAGAATTGCCCGAATTTATAAAGCGAAGGTGGCCTCTCTTACTTAGAACGACGGAGTGTTGCGGGAGCGGCGCGGCATATGAGGCGAAGAGTGGAGTGACCTAAGTATGATTTAAAGCATACTTAAGTCGGCTCGATGCTTTCGGCAGAAAGTAGAGAGACGAGGTTAGTAGCTGGCGGCCAGGCGTGTAGAGGGATCGAGATGGTCAGGGCTTCCGCAGGTGACACAGTGAAGAGAGGCCAGGAGAAATTTGAAGTTTGCGGGGTGAGCTTCTGCGGGTTAGGGAGGAGCTTAATACCTCCGGGAGAGGGTGTTTGCGCAGGGATCTTCAAGCGGAGTGCGTGTAGTTAACGGTGATTTGAATGATAAGCAAGCGCCCAATTAGACGGCTTGTCGCGAAGTTCCAGAGTCTGGTATTTCTTGAGGCGCTCGTCGGGGAATCTTAGAAGCGTAATTCAACAAAGCAATTTGACGAGGAATGTCGCGGTTTCGCGCGGATCTTCATCGATTGGTCAGTTTAGTTGCTCGGAAAGGATGAGTGTAAGGCGGTTGGGGGACCATTTGGTGTTTCAGTGGGCTTGGTGGCTGCCTTTCAACGGAAGGCTGACCGGCCCATATTCGGGATCTGGACTTCAGTGCGGTCTCCCGGTGACAAAATGGAGGAATATTTTTTCTCTGAACTATTCGAGAGCATGGTACTCAGTGGCAGTTCTCCCTGCCCCGTCGTTGGTTCCTCCTGGCGGCGTTTAAGATCTCTTATGTTTATGTTTGTCTGAAACTGTCTTTATTCGTTTGTCTATATATACGCTTTCTTTTGGTCAGGATTTGGGCCCGAGACATGTGTAGCCCTTCCGAAATATATTTTCATATAAATATACCCTCTTCTTTTTTTCTTTTTTTTTTTTTAATCATACGTGATTGCAATGTAGGCGTCGTCTCGGCTTTTTCTCGTGATATGTATGGCTCGAATTGATATTCAGAGTGAGATGAATAAGCTCGTTAGGCTTGGTCGCAGTGGCCTCGTAGAGTTAGCTGACAGTTTGGATTAACACGTAGGGCTGAGATTCTTCATCGTCGACGGTTGAGGCGGAAGGTTAGATCCATAGGTTGAGGTAGAGCTTGGAGTGTGAGTTGTCGGCAGGAGCTCGTCCGTGCTGAGTTATGGGAAGAGCTCGTCAGATTGAGTTGTAAAGTAGAGCTCGTCCATGCTGAGTGATGGGAAGAGCTTGTCAGATTGAATCAGTATAGTAGAGCTCGTCCATGCTGAGTGATGGGAAGAGCTCGTCAGGATGAATAGTAAAGGAGGCGCTGGTCCGTCGCGGTAGTGGAGGGCTTGTGGGATGGAATGTCAGGCTTCGTCCATCTTTGGTGGTGAGGCTGTGGGGTGAGCCCATGTAGTGTTTCGTCCATGAGTGATGGGAGCTCGTCGGGGATGAATAGTAAAGGAGCTCAAATCCATCTTGCAGTGATGGGAAGAGCTAGTGGAATAGGCTGGCTGAAATGAGCTTTCAGTCCACATCTTTGAGTAGTGGGAAGAGCTCGACGGGGATGAATAGTAAAGGGCTGGTCTATCTTGAGTGATGGGAAGAGCTCAGTTAAGAATCAGGCGTAAGTGACAATCCACGTCTTTGGTGGTGGAAGAGCTGGTGAATCAGTGCAAAAGTGAGGCACAAATTAAAGTGGCGAGGTGATGGAGAGCTGTTGGTCAGATCATTATATTTGGAGCTGATCAGTGGAATGATGGGAAGAGCTCGTCGGGATGAATATTAAAGGGAGAGCTCGTCCGTCTTCGAATGATGGGTAAGGCTCGTCGAGGATGAATGGTAAGTAGGCTGCGTCCGTGGCGGGTGATGGGAAGGCTTTCGTCGAGATGAGCTGTGAGTGACTGGTGGATTGACCCAGGTGAAGTGGGCTATATTCCATCTTTGAGTGATGGGAAGGCTCGTCGGATTGACCCCGAGTGAAGTAGAGCTGCGTCCATCTTTGAGTGAAGGGAAGAGCTCGTCGGGGATGGTTGTAAAAGTAGAGCTACGTCGTGTTGGAGTATTCGGGAAGGCTCGTGGGATGGTAGTAAAGGAGCTCGTCCATGCTGAGTGATGGGAAGAGCTCGTCAGGATGAATTGTAAAGGAGCTCGTCCATGTTGAGTGATGGGAAGAGCTCGTCAGGATGAACAATAAAGTAGAGCTCGTCCATCGCATGCTGTTGGGAGAACAGTGTAGGATGAATAGTAAAGGGCTCGTCCATTCGGGTGTGGGAAGGCTCGTCGGGATGAATAGTAAAGGAGAGCTCGTTAATGCTGAGTGATGGGCAGGGCTCGTCGGGATGAATAGTAAAGGGCTGTCTATCTTTGAGTGATGGGAAGAGCTTCGTCGGGATGATGATCAGTGGCTGATCCATCTTGAGTGATGGGAAGAGTGGTCGAGGATGGTGAATAGTAAGTAGAGCTCGTCCATGCGGAGTGATGGGAAGAGCTGGTCGGGATGGCTTGTAAAGAGTAGAGGCTACAAGTGTCTTTGAGTGATGGGAAAGAGCTGTTGAAATCAAACTATAAAGTGAATAATTCAATGCTTGAGTGATGGGAAGGCTGGATTAGGATGAATAATGAAAGTGAGGCTGATCCATCTTTGAGTGATGGGAAAACAATGGGATCGACATAAGTGAGGCTCGTCGTGGCAGTGATGGGAAGTGCTCGTCGGGATTGAGCGACATGGCTGCATTTGGCTATCGACGTGGTGGCGATCACTGCTTTGTTTAATTACGACTCTTGAAGCCAGCGTGGCACGTAGGGAGTAAGAGTGAGCTCGTCAAAATTGAAGCTGACATGGCTCTCCAGTTTCAGGTGGGTGGCGATGTAACTGGTAGTGTCGACCTCTGGTGGCGGCAGCGCCTGGGTCAGAGTGATCTCGTCGGAGGTGGGCGGCGTGGCTCCCGAGCGTGGCAGGAAGTGGCGATGTAGCTGAGTTAGTCGACTCACAGCGTGGCTGTCTGCGGATGCAGTGATAGTCAGATTGTGGCGTGGCTCTGTGGCCCAGGCGGGTGGCGATGTAGCTGAGGCGGTCGACTCACAGTGGCGTAGCTTTATGTCAGGTGGTGGCTCGTGTCATGAGTGTGGGCTCCGGCGGCTGGGTAGTGGCGATGCTCGCTTTGGCTGGTGGCTCAGGCGTGGCTGTCTTTGAGTGGGTGGGCTCGTGGAGTGTGATGGCTCAGGGCTAAGGCCCGGGTGGCGATGTGGCCGACTTGGTCGACTCTGAGGCGTGGCTGTCTGAGATCTAGGTGAGCTCGTCAGGTGACGGCGTAAGCTCGGGCGCTAAGGCCAGAAATTAGTTGAAAAGTTTGATGTGTTCGACGCTTTTGGTGTTTGTAGTTAATTTTCAATTCTCGAAAGAAGCGAGTGTCGCTGTCTTGGTTATGGAGAATTTGGATTGGTCCTTGCAGAACACAATGCTACAAATCTCCTTATAAATATGGTTCTTCTTTGTGAGGCTTAACCTCTTTGTATAATGCGCCAATTGGAATCGAAAAATGGGAGTGAGTCAAAGTTTGGTCATTACTGTTTAGGGGTGCGAGAAGGTGAGTGATCTTGTTCTCTGCATGTGGGAGTTGTGAACCACTAGTCACGCTGTAAGTCGTATTGTTTAACCGTCTTTAGGAAATGCATCCGGAGAGATGGCGGATCTTTTTGCTCTGCTCTCACATTTTTGTTCTTCTTTCTTCTCCTTTCTCCTCCTACTCCTCTTTTTCTCCCTTCTTTCCTCTCTCTCTTTTTCCACTTCTCTCTATCACACATTTTTCTTAACTTCTCGGTTTTCATTACGTCTTTCTCCTTTGTCTTTCTTTCCTTAGTCTGAACTCTTTGCCCTTTTCTCTCTTTTTTGTGACCCCAGTATCTTGAATATTACTCGAGATACGTGAGACATCAACGATTATGTGGATGTAATTCGATTGAAATAAAGAGAGACATTTTTGCTTTTATGATGTATCTTCTTATTTGCCTTTTACGTATCTTACATATATGAAGCCTTAAAGATATCTAATAAATGGTGGAATAAGATATTCTCTTTGTTACATGAAGTCCAGATAAGGCATGATGTAACATTTCAAATTCTTGGTAGAAACGCTTAAGATGTTAGCGTTCCACGTATGTGCGAGATTGCCATGTGACTTTTTTGGAGTTCATAATTGCGGTCGGCTGACTCGGGATATGATATGGACCTTCAGTTAAGGTCCTAGTTTCAGGTGTGCGGATTCTTCACTTGATGGTAGAGCTGCTTTAAAAGTAAAGTGCTGGCGATCAGCTCTGAGTTGGCTGCAGTTCTTAATACCTCGGTGTTTTCCTTTGATACTCCTCGTACGTCTTTGAACCTACCGCGTTTTCATCAGGAGCTCGAGTTTAGGCAAAAGGGCTACGTCATTATGCTCTTCCTAATCTTGTAACTCGACTCTTGGAGACTTGATTCTACCTCGGCATTTCTTGCCAGTGCCAGCTAATGATGAGTTCCAGTTCTTTGATATAATAATAGATCCTGTAAGCCCGTAATACCTCGGGAGGTAATTCTACCCAACTCCCTTTAAGATCTTCTAATTTGGTCTTAGAAGGCGAAGTATAGATTTGATCGTGACTTACAACATCCATTTGATTGTGTGGATCTTGTGAGGACGAGTAATAGTTTTGGTCAGGAGCTCGGCACGAAATCCACAGACCCAGCTTTTGTCGGTGCTTTCCGTTGTCAAATATCAGAGACTCTGCAGGGATGCCAAACACATATGATGGCTCATGCAAATTAAGTATTTTTACGCTCCGTAATTGGTAAAGGCTAAACCACATGCCCTTTGTAGTAATCCACATGACTGTTATAGTTTGCTTGTCTTTTACCAGTGCGGGGGTCTCAATGTCCAAACCCATTGTTGGAAAGGCCAGGACTTGATTGATGTTAGAGGCTCACGGCCGGAGCGTGAATCTTGGCATGCTCTGGCCGGATCTTGCATTTCTTATTAAGTCGTTAAGCGTCACCCAATTATGGTTATTGATGAGTATCCTTGCCTTAAGACTTTTCACGCTGTGAATAAATATAGTTCACATACGCCTGTGTGTATCTCATACATGCCAGGTGTCTCCTCATGATGCATTTTAAGAAGGAAGTAAAAAACCCTCGCTTATGGGCTTCATGTGAGTTAGACTTTGGTGACCTAGCCCATATTTTGTTTGCTTCTTTCGGGTGTCGTCGGGTGAAAGCAAATCCTATTATATAGTTCCAAAATCAGGTCTATCAATTCGGTTTGGATTCTATCGAAGCGGCCAGTCGTACTATAAGGATCGGCGGAAGTTCACTTCAAGTATTCAATGGCGTCGATCTGTAAGTCTTCTTGTGAAATTTCATGTGGCTAACTTTGCCGGCGTGCTGTAAATTCTCAGTTCTGGGGACATGTTGACTTGAACCAACCTGGCTTCTTCTTGGGATCGCGGACCTTTGGAGTATAGAATCATCGTTTGCTTTTAGTTTGTGAGTCTTTTCTATTTGTCGACCACCGAGTTGCGAGTCGCTGTATCACCTCCTTCAGCCCAGTAGGCCTCCCCAATGAATGATGGGGTTGAGGCACATATCACGGCCTCATGTTCGGCCTCGTTGTTGAGACATGAACCCCGAGCTGAGTCGTATTCAATGTCTGTTCATGCAGAACGAGGTTAGGATTGAACGCCCGCTTCCTTGCGTTTGAGGCTCATCGAGCTGGAAATTGGTGCAGGTCGTCCTTTGCGTGAGTGGTGAGGCAAGTTGGCGCGGATGATTCCATGACGAGTCGACTAGGACACATTGGCACATATAGTGCTTTGACCTTAACCGGTCTGATTGACCCAGCTCTGTGGCGTAGTGGTCTCTCAGAACACGGTTTGTCTGCGATGCCGCTGCGGATACATCGGGACTTCTGGTGTGGGCCGCTGGGGAAATAAGGCCAGACTTCGGCCGTAGTTACAGCGCTAGTATTAGTTTTTCCATTCTCGGGTACCTCTCCTCCGCTCCTCTCAGGGCTCGACTGCAATAGTAGATTGGGTGCTGTACTCGTTCTTTGTCTCCGGCGTCTTTACTTATTTGCGTCGAAAGTCGAGATGCGACCAAGTGGGTGGGGTTTCTCCACCAAGCGAGACTTTACTAAAATGGGTGGAGAACTCGAGATGGTTGCCAGTCAACAGTAAATGCTTAGCACGCCATCCCATTGGAGGCCTTCTTGAACTTTGAAGAAGAATTTGTACTAATACTGTACTGGATTACAAGTAGGCTTAGGCGCAATCCTTCATTAGTGGATTGGACTTCCTTTATTCCTGATGGCGACGGCATGTTGAGCACAACCTTTATTTTATCTTGGTTTGCCTCAATTCCCCTGTGGTTGACTATCGAAGCCAAATTTTTGAGTACGATACGCCCGGAAAGCGCATCATTTATTCGAATTAAACTCATGTTAGCCAGACTCATGGATGCGGAGCGCCTCGAGGGTGGGGATGTGATTGTTGTAGTGAATTACACGGCCATGATGCCTCATTCTCTTCCATGGTTGTGCCTATCTGTTTCTGGAACATTCGGTTTACTAGCCTCTGGTAGGTATCTCACCATTCTTAATTAACATCACTCAAAATCATGAGTAAGTTCCACGAGCTCGTGAAAGGTCTTTTCACAGTCATCAGGGTCCATGCTAATCGATTGTAATAGGAAAAATGATCCATCGTGAGAGATTCATGGCATGGTGATCCCACGATAAATTGAGTCATATGAGGAAAGGCATCTTTCGGGCGTACCTTGTTCTGTCAGTGAAGTCGATCTGGGTGTATGCCATTTTCTTTCTTGTGAGGACAACATTGGCCAACCATAAAGGATATTCTACCTCCTGATTGCTCTCTGGCAGGAGAAGCTTGTACATTTCTACGTTGATGACACCTGCGCTCTCTGGCAAAGCTCCTGGCGTTTTTGCTTGTGAAGCGGAAGGATGGGTTGGTGTCCAATGTGAGTGATTATCGTAGGATCGATTCCCCCCATATCCGCCTGTTTCCATGCGAAAATGTCTACGATGCGTCTTAAAATTCAGATGAGGAGACGAGGTCTCAGTTGATACACAAACCTGGGTGAGATGTTTGGGTGATCATCCAGTGTCTGGTTCTCAGTTCCTCTGAGGGGCTCGGGTCGGGTGAGTATCTGCGTCGCGCATGTCAAGCTGCGTCTGTGTGATTGTCATTATCTTCGACATGGAGGTGGTGTGGCGTGGCCACCGCCCGATCCTCCTGGACAGTTCTACACCATGTATTGTTGGAAATTTGATTATCATGTGATACCACGGAGGATTACGCTTTCATTGCGTTGAGGAGGGTGCCCGACAACATGTTCCTCTGGCAAATGTTCTCTGTCAGGAACCTCGCCGTCGTGAGTACTTTTTTGGCTTGAGGGACTCTCCTAGGGTTCGCACCAGTTGAATCGTGATGTGTGCATTGTCTCTGGCCGTGAGATGTGTGATTTGTGGGATCTATTTCTCCCAATCTTATTGTTAAGAAACAGTGAAGATGATATCGATCAAAACCAATTATCAATTAAAACCCGATGGATTGTTGTGTTGGCCACGATCGCGCGAACCACCAATGGGTCGTCATGGGGATATTGGCATCCACTCCCGGGGTGATCAGAGAATCTTGATGGTAGTGTCGGTCGCTATTTCGCAGATTACCGCTTGTATTTCTCGCCTTTGCCGATCCTGGTCTGCTGCGGTGGACATGTGAGACTGAGATTCTCCCCCTCTGCGATCCTCTCGAGATCACGTGGATTTCTCGAGGGGTTCGCGATCTTGAGTGCAGATGCGCGAGGTGCCGTTGTTAGTCGGGGCTTGGATTCTGGGTTTGGACACAATATTTTACGAGGTACTAGTCTGGGCCGTTCTGAGGAGATATCTGACGTCGGGAGATCATGTCATTAGTATTATCTCTCTCTTGGTTTAGCATACAATTGTCAGTCACGTGCGTAATCCACATGGAACTCCTTGATATTTGGAGTTCATCACGTAGGCGGGATCCAGTTTCATCAGAGTTGGCTGTCTTGAAATGCGAGTTTGGCCTCTCCGTCTTGGGACGCTGTGGCTCCAGGGTTGTTGCGAGGTGGCACGGCCGCAGTGAGATCAGCGTCGTCGTCCCTCGAGTTTGTGGTGGGCCCAGACGGTCTCTGAGACATCCTCTCCTTTTGGGGATCAGGATCACCAGTCACTCTTGAGGATTTATACGAGTGAGTCTTGCCTTTTAGGACTTAGTCCTCGTCATTGTCTGTGCTTTTTCTTTCCCGAGTGGGAAGAATTCTCCTTTCTTTGATATTAAGGGCCTCTTAGTGTTATCATCTTCTCTGCTTTGGCGAGTAAACCGACCGTACTTGTATGGGTTATTCGAGATGGAAAACATCAGAATCTTCAGTTGTATCTAACCTGCGTGGAATGTGATGGCCAATTTCTCCATGTCTATTTTCAGCGACTCAGGCGTTTAAGACAGCACTTTTACGATATGATTCTGAGCTCTCACAGGAGCCACATTTGACACTGTGGAGACAGTGCTCAAGCTTCTGTATGTTAAAGCAGATGAAGTGGGAGGCGAGCATAATGGATAGTTCCACCCCAAATGTGAGATGGATGAGGGGAATTCTATTGAGCAGGGATAGTGGCCCTTTTAGCGTATTGCGAATGCATCGTCTGGGATCTGATACCCATGTAGCTCCATCGATTTTTGTAGGCATTAAAGGTGATGAGCGGATCTTCTGACCCATGGCGATTTTCTCTTGATTGGGCGGTGGGAAGGAAGTGCCAGCATACAAGCCGTGAAAGGAGACTCAGGTTGTTGTACGAAATTATCCATAATAAGTATCTGGGACGCGTCCACTAGCGCCTCTTTACCGGCGGTTCATTTGAAGATTCACGAACCCTCTTTTCCCATATGCGCTCTCTGATACTGGTGAGCATGATCTGATGTTCCCGTCGGCGTGCCCAGGTATTGTAGTTTCCCTGTTATTTAGTGGGGTCCTTGCCTCCCCAGTTCTTGCTTCAGCCAGGCTCCTGGGTGTGTGGCTGTGAGGTTTGTCTCTTTGGGAAGAGATGTTTGTATTCTGGACATTCTGTCTCAGTGGATGTGCAAGCTGTACCATTAAGTTGTTCCAATTCTTCTACTAGGCGCTGATTGACGAGGCGAAGATTACTTCCGCTCGTTTGTGTTCAACACACAGCTTCCCCCGCTGTCAGGAAGTCTGCTTTGCCTATATCGTGGTGGATCTACGCATCCTTGGCGGATTGATGTTACTCCTGCTTGTGTTCCTTGTTGATACCATCGATGGCAGAAATCGATTATATTTGTAAAGGCCCATCGTTCCCACTGACGGCGCCAATGATGATGCTTTCAACGGGCCCGGGTTGGAGTGTGTGAAGTCGTAGGAAGGACCAGTTATTCGTAAATTTGGGATCTGGGTGTCACGGATCGTCTGTTTGAGTGGGGCAATTTGCGTACCAATCTGCAAACCTTAGTCGTAGCACTACTCCTCTGCAAAAACAAGGAAGAAGGGGTCGGCGAGTACACGTGCAAAATTGGCATCAAATCTGGTCAGTTTCTTTCCTGAGAAAGAGGGGAAGCTGTAGAGGCGATGTGTGCTATGGTTATGTGTCTAAGGATGTGTGTGTTTTTGCATACCTTTCACCGATGGGTGGTCTTGTATTTATAGTAGATGTTCAACCGATTGGGTGATGGTTAGAAGTCCTTCCCATTGGACGGGATATTTCTTATTTTAGTCCATATCGGATTTCAGTGGATATGAAGGCATTTATTTGGGGATAAGTATCTTTCGCCATTGGGGAGATCAATGGCGATGATGGTATTATTTTCCCTTCCTTATTGATAAGAATTTGGTTGGATCAATGGGGATAACATATTCTTAGGAGTTGTTTTATTTTACGTATGGGATGCTGATGATTTGTAGGATGGAGTTTCCAATTCATTCGGGATTGTCCTTTGGACGGCTTCTTGGGCCTTCGATTTGAGCCAGTCGCTGAGAACTGATGTTGTTGGACGTGCCGCCTCTTTGGGCTTGGCCAGGTGGAGCTCTGAAACTATTTTTAAACCTATCAATAGTGAATGAGGTTTGCTCGATGGTTAAAACGGTTGGGCATAATATAAGGAAAAGACCATGTTAAGAATAAATTTGAGAGCAGAGAATACTATAACTATATAATGTTGAGTGAATAAATATCAAAAAAAATTATTTTCCTTTTGTGTGTTAGTTTAGAATCATTTAAAATAGCGGTTCATTTATCCAAAAATGATAATAATAATCCTTATAATTTTTTATGTTTATTCATTTTATTGTATTAGTAGTATTCTATTCTATCAGGATAGACATGACCTCTACACCCACCCCCTCAAGGGCAATTCCTTGCAAACATGGTAAGCCATATAGACATTTAACATGGAAAGATTTAGGATTTGTCCACTTCCTTGTGGTCTTGTGTCTTTCTGGAGGTCCTAAAAACAGGTGTAAACATAGAATTATAACAATGACTTGACCAGTTTAATATGTGACTTGTCGTATACGTGAATCTAAGTTTTAGTGTGATCAATAGAATCCGCTAGCAGTGTTAACTTCACTTCGGTTCGAAGAACACCTCGTTATCTTAAATCGCTTCAGTTTTAGGTAGATATGTTGTCACCTTCAACCCGTTACAAAATCTTGGAAATTCCGTCTGTCTCTTCCCTGGTTCTGCAACTCCGGAAATCATCAGTTCATTATGAGTCACGTATGCATTAATAAAGATGTTTCTTCAGCACTTAGCTCTGTTCTTGTACTTATAGCGGCAGCTCTTTCACTATATTTATGCCCCAACCAACCTTTGAGATGATGGTGCGAACTACAGTCTCTCAGTCACAGGTTTCGCTCTTAGCTTCTTCACTCCACCAGATTCTACACTCCACTGTGTTGGAGTTTGATACAACATCAATTCTGGAACAAAATGATTTGTTTGGGTTCTCAACAGAGACCATCTATCAACATTCTCAAGGTCCTCTCATCAACCTCCTTAGAAACATATGTACAGACAGGTTCAAACACAGCCAGGTCGGTCTGAATCGGTCAGTCGTATCTATCTCGAAGATGACGTCGGGTCAAATTAGATGCCGATATATTTTGACTCGACAATGAATCATTCAAACAGTTGGGTTTGATAAAATTCGAGTTGACTCGATCAACTTCGGTCTTCTGAAGAGGAAAAAAACCGATTCCTCATATTCTTAATGTCTGTTGTACCCCAGACACAACAAAAAAAATCAAATTTATTAAAGATTTTTCTTCAAATAACTAAAAATCAAAACTTTTTTAAGATACCTCTTCAAAATCACTGAAAATCAAAACTTTTTGGAACCTTTTGACCATGAAGACTATTTAAACGCGTTTGAAGCGATCTTTGACCTGTTTAGATTCATGAATTTGTAGCGTAAATATATGAGTAGCTTTTAGTAGTGTGGCAGACCTGGTCTTTCTTGATAAACTCTGTAGTGAGTGAGTTCAAAATCGCCTACATAGGCGTGGTGAGTGGCAACGATCGGCGGTCGAAGGGTCCATTACGATGGCCGTGGTTGACATTATGAAGGCTATTAACGGGTGTATGCTTGCGAGGATAGGAAAAGAGAAAAAATGAAGGGAGTATGGAATGAAGAGGAGGGAGAAGTGAGAAGAAGGGGAGTTTTTGATAAATTTTTTAACTATCGTGCTAAATATTGAGAAAGTGGTGCTTATTATTTGCTTAATTGAGATTTTATGTTTATTGTAATATTGATATTTATTTTTTGAAACAAATAGCAATATTTTTTATATTAATAAGTTATTATTAAAATTAATTAAAAGATGAATTTGAGATAAAGTAATTCTTTTAAATATCTAACTTACCATAAACTATTATAATATTATCGTTATTTTTATATATTGCTTTTATTAAGCTACCAAATATTTGGTAGATGGTTGAGATCCTCCTCTCAACCCAACCGGAAGGTCTGGGTTCAGACAACTTTAGGAATGTGTTGTGTTATGTAGTAGAAGTTTACCATCCTTCAATGATTAAATCTTAAACCAATGAGATTAATCTTAGGTGTGGTATGATTTAAATATGTTTTTTAGTATTGTGCATTATAGGTCCATTCAGACACATGTTGACAAAAAGAAAAAATTGCTTTTGTTAAATAAAATTAATTAAACTTTTTAAATAAATATTCTAGCAAATTATTTATAACCAGTATTATAATTTTGTAATTGTTTTAATGATAACATGAATTATTTAAATAGTATTAAACATAAAATAATTTTATTTTATAGTTTTAAGTCAATTACATATATGCTCTAATGAATTTATCTAATATTTTATAATTTTCAAGCTCTCTATTCTTTTTTAATTACATTATTGAGTGATGCTATTTGCCGATATCTCTTTGAGACGTCGTCTCGAACTCTTAGTCGATGATAGTGATATCACAAGAAGTTTGAACCATGGCCTGAAAAACTGTTTTCTTATGGTGCGTCCTTTCTTGAAATTTACCAGCGGAAGTTGAGTGAGTTACAATCTTGATCCAGGGATTTGATGGATACAAGGGAGTGCTTTTCCTGAATGGGGCTGGATTATGTGTACGTGTGGATGCCGTATAAGATGTTTGCTAACATTTAAATTTTGAGTTTACCTTTATGGTTTATATCAGTTTCTGATGCCATTTATATGACAAAACTTTTGTTTAAATTAAGCAGTCAAAGTTTCTGGCGGAGAAACAGGATGGTATTTTTGATCTGAGTGGGCTCTTGTGATGGTTCTCTTAGTCCTCATCTTTTTGCTCTGTAGGAAGAAGAATGAAAGGTAATCAAACATAAATGCATAGGAAAGTGCCAGGTATAAACTTACCAAAGTAAAATAATCTTGGGATCAGTGTTGTTTTTCCCTTGCTTTCATGAGTATTAAGTAATTATATTCTTTCATACAGTGTTACCCACACTCAAAAGAAAGCATTGTTGTTGTGCACTTCCATGACAGGATCAGAAAGACAAAACAAAATATTAATATGGTTGAGACGACACTGCATGGCTTCAAGATACAGATCAAGAGCATAGTGAAAGTACAAAAGCCAATTCTGAATTACTATTCTTTGATATGACCACCATACCTGCACTGCGATAATTTCTCTTCTCAAAACGAACTTGGATTGGTTGTTTTGGCTCAATTTATAAGGTAGTGAGTCATTCTCGAATATAGTGTATGATTTTTGTAGATTGTTGTTGAACCACTTTGTTACAGCATGACTAGTAGCTAATTAGCCAAAATTTTCCTACTTGTGAATAATCTAATTCTACCTGACGATTATCAGGGTCAGCTATCTATCATAGTAAGCTATGGGAAGATGAATTAGATTTCTCAGGTTTTATTATCAATAATCTAATTCTTTATACATAGTAAGCCAATAGAGGTAAATTTCTTGGAGTTTTGGAACATGGGAAAGAAAATGAGTATGGATTTAATTGATTTGTTCTTCAAAAATGCCATACCGGAAGATGAAGTATTAAGATGCATCCCAAGTGGGGCTCTTATGCGAAGAAGAATGCGCAAAGTCAGGCCTTCTATGTTGACGGTCATTTTAACAATTATACTCTTCCTCTTCCCAAACATCTTGCATTTAATTAAAAAAGAACTCATCAAGGTGAAGACCGGTCATCCTATGATGGAAGGCTTCTATCTATAAATAATGTGACTTTAACTATACTTTAACCTCGCTAAATGCTTACACTCTCACCGTAGTGATCCCGTGACGACGACTTGTATGCGCGAGCTTGATGCCATTAAGAGAACATCCTTTGGTTTAATGATCATATTTCGATAATTGAATGACTCGGAATGTAATTGTATGCCGAATGGGAGCGAGTATGCTCCAAAGATAGATGAAATATAGGAAGCTTGTAGGTATGGTCAAAGTTCAAACAATCAATCATCATTGAATCTATGGCGTGAAGCATTTTCAACATTAAGGCTTCAAAATAAATGACTAAATTAATGGTTTAACATTGAGGGTGTGACACCCACAAAAGCAGGGGTGTCTGATTATTAACGTGAGCTCTGCGTGTCGTGGATGTCGGGTAACCCATTTCCTCTATAATCGGGCAAAGCCTCCTTTATCTGCAGAGAGAACTCTCTTTCGAATACAGCTTTGTCCCGACATCGATAATGAGACATGTACATGAGTAAAACGGCCCGCAGGCCCATACATCGATGCTCATAAAATACACCAGCTATATGCATCGTTCCAAGGTTAATAAATCACTCTTAATTCAACGCAGATTAAAATTACAACGAACCTAATACATGTTATACAGCAACATCAAAGCCCTGAAGTCGACTTTTTCTTCTCCAACGACCTCTGGCCAGTGTGCGCCTTCTGGAGGAAATAAACCATGTACTAAATCTGAAGTCCCTCAGCGGGGTGAGCGAGCCAGTAGAGATAAATTCATGGGTTACTCCCACTAAGTGCACATGTCTGTGGAAAACAATCACATTTAAGCAATTACATGAACCTATAGAATGTCTACACTGATGATTGATGAGCTTAAAGTCATCTATTTTAGTCCATTTTTTACGCTTGATTTCCATCTAAACAAGGCGGTTGTAATGCGGGAGTATGGGATAACTACCCAAATTTGTTAAATAGCGGGGAATTCAAGAAAAGAAGAACTGCGAGAAAAGAAGCGAAGGTGGATGAGCGTTAATGGGATAATTTAGCGGAAAGCGAGTTAAGAAGAGCAAAGATGAAGGAACACGATGTCGTGAAGCTCTGGCGACAATCGAAAATGCATATCTAAGGTGCATTAGTAAAACTCCGAATTCCAGCGAAACTTGCGAAGAATGAGCGGTGGGGATTCTGAAACTCAGGTGAAACTAACCGGGAAATGAAGAGAAAGACTTCATGTGGCGACATCACGGATCTTTGTCGTGACATCGACAATAATCTGAAGCGATCCTTGGCGCCCGATGGTATGCGGCAATGAGTAGTGAGAAGAGTGTGACATCAGATAGTCGGCTTGTGCGACATGAAAACAGAAAAAAAATGTGATACAGGTCGCGACAAGAGAAGTGCCTTGAAGCTATGACAGGCTTGGTGAGATGAAGCTGATGCAACTCAAGTTGTTACAATGCGCTGACGGAAGGTGAAGTCGCGACATCGATGGCGACCGATTTGAAACCTGCGAGGCATGAATTGATGTCGCGATAAGATTCGATGTGTACCAGCGGCAGAACCATCATGTGAAAACATAGCCATAAGGCGATGTCGCGGCAAAGAGATTGATGTCGCGACACCGGCTGTCGATGGAAATTTGCAAGTTCTTTAAGCCGTGTCGCGTGAGATTGATGTCAGCGACATCGAAACGACGATTGAAGATACAATTAAGCATGAATTGAAGTGTGCAATAATCGGTTGATGTCCGCGACAAAGAAGGTTATTGTCGCGACATAAGAAGACTCGGTTAAGTTACAGAGCGGCATTGTCGCGACTAAAAGTTGTCTTCAGCGACATCGAAACGACCAGTTGAAACCTGCAGTATAAGGCGATCTTCGCGACAAGAGGCGATGTAAAGCGACGAGAATGATGTCGCGACACCGAAAGTGATTGAAGCTTGTAGTCGCTAGCTCATGTCGACTAAAGATATCAATCTCAGCGGCATGGCGACAGTTAGGCTTTGAAAAGGCATTAAGTGATGTATCGCGACGAGGCCCGATATCGATATCCAGAGCCTGATTGGTCTGTAAAGACTTGAGTTGATATGTGACGTGAATCGATGTCGCGGTATGGATGATCGCGACAAGAGCGGGGTGGCGACTTGAGAAAGGTAGTTTGGGCCGGCTACTTGGAAATCCACAAAGAAAGCATTGGGATTGAGTGCCCAATTGAAACCCTATAAATGCGACTGCGGATGAAGGCATTGGCGACACGAGACGAGAGAAGTGCGGTACATTTGAAGGCTCATTGCTGGTACTTCTTTTTCTTTTCTTTTCTTTTCTTCAATGTTGATAGTTAGGAGTGATAGATTTGTAGTTATAGTTTTTCGTTTCTTTTAAGAATTGGATCTTATCTTTTAGTGAAGTGAATCGAAATCAGTGCTAAAGTCTTACTGGATAATTTGAAGTCGAATAATTTACGGAATTGATTCAGTTTTCAATGATGGTTCTCATGATCGGAAAACATTAGTGTGTAATTCGGTAATTTATTGACTGTTGAGAAAGGTTATGGTCGAATTAATCTTTAAGTAGTAGTTGCGACCAGGTTGTGATTTTATTTTACGTTTGAATTTACTTCTAGTTATGGTTTTTATTTTATTTGATGCAGATAACAGTTAATATTATACCGATTTTGGGACTTGTCTCCTTTATCTGATTTCAGAGGCTCTCTGAGTGACCACCAGAGAAGGCATTCACGAGAGTTTGAACATTTTCTTAGGGAGTATATTAACCTGCTATTATAGATGCAATGACTCTGTGATTTACTTAGATAAATCTCTTCATGAAATCGAATTAGTTAGATAGGTTATCAATTTAAACAGCAGAGGGTTCCATAATTCGAATAAGTAGAGCCAATCTCGTGTTATTTGAGGATCTAATCAAAGGAAAGGATGATGTAATTTGGCTTGAAGTAATCGGGGAAGTTGTATAACCTTGGCCGATAACTTGGGGCCCAGGTTTAGGTCCATAAAATGGGTATGAAGTATTGCGAAGAAAAATACCGGATAGGATATTCACAATCAAGTAGTTATCTAATTCCCTGTTTTCGAGAGAATCGGGAAAATTATATAATGAGCTGTGGAGTGTGGAGAGATCGGTACCTTGATGAAAGCATGGGCCAGTTTTGAAACTTGGGAAATACACAGAAGCAATTATATCATAGTTATACGGGAATTGATTTTCATCATGCAGTTTCTTGATGTTCTTCCCAAAGTAACATCAATTCATTATCCTCTTTAATCATTCTTTGTTTTCTTTCTTTAACGCCCAGATTTCAGTTTAATTCATTGATTCATTCATTTATTTCTTTAAAATTGGATGTTTCTAGTTTAAAAACTTAATCATAAGTTCAAATTAGTTGTCAAATTGTGTGGATTTTGAGTAGTCGGGAGTAGTTGATTTAAGTGTGAGATCTACGCCAGGATCGATATGCGAGACTTATATCCATTTTGTTAGCATGATCTGTGCACTTGCGAGGATATTATGCCAAACTAAAATTTGAAAATAAATGCCAAGGTGTATTTGGTTTCTGTTTTTAAAACAACAAAGTTTTACCATTATAAATTTCTTTGAGGATTAATTAGTCCTTTGGTAATAATGTCTTGAACTTACATATAGTTTGACTTAAATAATCGATCCAAACCAGTTTTATAGTGCCGTTCTTTGGAGATCGAGAATTTATTGGTCAATATTCGAGATGAAATAAGAAATCTAATTTGGACATTGCGAAAAAGAACAAAAATAGTTGCTCAAGCGATGGTTCATTTGACCACTAACATACAACGAACCACATTGAATATATTTGTTGTTTTGACTCATCCTATTAATGGGAGTGTGTTTTGCTTTCAGAAAAACTTTGATGCATAGGAAGTAGAAAATTGATTTGATTCGATGATTAAGTTAGAGAGAAAACACTTGCTGACTTGAGAAAAGACAAGGAAGCGAAAACACCACCATGGCGGATGACGAGGATCAGGCGGGGACCTGAGCGGCAACCGGAAGACCTCAATCAGATACCATGGAGGAATTTTGGAAACCTATCATTCGGGATGAATACTCTACTTATTCAGGCAGCACGCTATCGATGACCAGCAACTTTGAACTAAAACCGGCTACTAATTACAATGGTGCAGTACCAGTTCTTGGTAAATCCAACGAAGATCTAATGAACACTTGGGGAGATTTCTCAGGATGGAAAACACAGTTAAGATGAATGGGGTGAGACCAGAGGTTATCAAGTTACATATATTCCCATTTTCTCTAAAGAATCTGGTACATGATATGAATCTTTACCATATGCAGTTCTGTTGTGCCCAGGAGGAGTGTGAGCCTATTTGGCGGATTCTTTCCCATCGCTCGCCTCGAGAGAAGAAGGAGGAGATCGTGAGGTGTTTGGGGAAGATGAAAGCTTGTATGTAGCTTGGGAAAGATTCAAACGGTTGTGAGAGAAGATGTCCCGATGCATGGGATGAATCGAGGACTCGGATGGACATTGTATATCATGCTTTGAATGATATATCAAAGGATCATTGATGCTTCATGTTGTGGAGCATTGGCTTGAAAAAGTCTTTGAAGAAGCGAAAGAGCGATTGAAGATCGGCTAAAATGCAATATGAAAACTCATACGAGTTTTCAAGAAGCAATGAGAGAAGGAAATTATGGAAATTTGAAGCGAGATGAAAATGACCATGGAAGTGATTTGATGCCATTATGCACGGGATAGACGAAAGCCCGAGAGACATACCTTGCCCGTGAGATAGGAGGCGATTGAAGAGAGTTGCGGAAGAGTCTTGAGAGAGCTGCGAAGAACAATTCTATGATGTTGAAGAGGTCAAGTATCTTGGTGAGCCAAGAAACTACATTGCAAACTGATACTATCCTGCCCGACACATTATCACCCGACGTTAGGAACCATGAATTTCTCTTATGGTGGAGGGGGCTTCCTGAGGCCCGAGGCATGGAACGAGAACCCTCCACGGGGTTATCAAGCGACCACCGAGGTTCAATGGCGGCAATGAGCTGAACAAAGAAATGAATATCGAGTCGAGAAGAGAAAGGGACCCAAATCTTTTGAAAACGGAATCTTTGCGATTTATGAGGATAATAAAAGCTATTGACCTCCATGAACAAAAGTTCGGAGGAGTGGAAGCGGCTACTTCTGCAATTCCCAATTTCGGACCACCACAAATGCATCCATGAAGAACTTGGAGACACAAGTAGAGGCGACTTGCCTAATACAAAGCCAGGAGGAAAGATGCCTTCCCAGTGACCTGAAAAATCCAAAAGGCGCATGGCTATACGGTGAGGAATTAGGAAGGAATTAGAAAGATGAAAGAAAAGATGGCCAATGACAAAGTAGCGAGACCGGAAAGGGAAGAGTGCGGAGAATGAAGAAAAAGAAAGAAGAGTAGAAGGAAGACATCCAAGGATCAAAACCTAGGTCCATTTCCACAAAGGCTGCGAAGTCAAGGATGGAGGAGCGAGTTGCAGGTTCTTGAAAAAACTTTCAGTACGGAAATCGGTATGCCTTTTGCGAAGTGGTAACTTCGGAAATGCCACTCTATCTGAAATTTTTTGAAGGGGACATATTAGGCAAGAAAGAAAAATAGTAGGAAGGAATAAGTGAATCTCACTTTGCCACTTGCGATGCAGTAATCGAAAGAACTACGATAAGATAGAAAGACCCGAGGAGCTTCACGATTCCTTGTATTGTTGGAGGAATTGAATTCGGGAAGCTCTACGTGACTCGGGAGCTAATTATCGATTTGATGCCTCTTTGCATTTGCCCGAAAAACTAAGTTTGGAGCTTACTCCTGACTGTTACTCTTCAAATGGCGAACCAGATGATGGTAAAACACGAAGGAGTCATTGAAGATGTCTTGGTCAGCATTTGGGAAGTTTGTTTTCCCAGTGAACTTCATCGTGCGGACATGGAGAAGATTCACGAGTACCCACACTGTGGGAAGACATTCCCATCTTTGGGCACCTTACGATTGATATGCAAAAAGGAGTTCTTACCTTGAAGGTTGAAGAAGAAGCTATTTTGTTTTAAGCTGATCAAAAGTATGCAAAATATAAACAGAACAAGAGGATTGCAATGTAGGCTGATTTTGTCTATACTTCAATCTGATGTTAACAATGATTGTAATCTTTTTCAGGTTTTATCGATGAAAAAGAGATGAATTCCACGGTATCTTTGAAGGTGTCTACTACGAGATTTCCATACCTTGATTTTCATTCTTTAGAAACTATAATGAGCCGAAGCAAGCAAAAACTGACGATGAGGAAAATATTGAAAAATTCATCGAAACAGTCACGAAGAAATTTAGTTTTGAAAGAGTTGCCATGTCATTTAAAGTATCTTACTTAGAATTACCAAAGAAAAAGCAGTGATCATTTATTGGACTGTTGATCTTTGAGGAACAAAAGATGCGAAAATATTAAGGAAGCATAAGGAATCGCTAGCTTGGTCCATTGAAGAAATGGAAGGGTATCAGTCCGTGATTTGCATCGTAAGATTACGAAGAGACTTGAAACCAAGCGTACAGAACACCAAAGGCGAATCGGTGATGAAGAGTAGTCGAGAAAGGAGGTACTCAAATTCTTTGAATCTTTGGTTTTATCTATGCTATTTAGACGGAGTCCTTGGGTGAGCCCGATCCATGTGGTTCCCGAAGAAAGGGGGGAGTTTCTTGTGATCGAAATGAAAACAACGAATTGATTCCAATAAGAACGTGAGGATGGAGGTATGTATTGATTCTGGGAAGTTGAATTCAGCAACCGGGGAAAAAAGATCATTTCCCTTGGCATTTCATTGATCGGATGTTGGACGAGTTAGCGGGACATCCTCACTTTTGTTTGGATGAATTTTCGGGATACAAATCAGATTGCTATTGCACACGAGGATCGAAGACCACATTCACATGCCCTTATGGTACCTTTGCCTTGAAGGATGCCATTTGGGCTATGTAATGCTCGGCCCCATTCGGAGGTGTATGATGTCTATGTTCTGAATTTAGTTGAAGAAGTGATGAAATTTTTCATGGATGAAGCTTCAGCGTGTATGGATCCGGCTTTGATCGATGTTTAAACAATGCAGAGCTTGATGCTTCAAGATGCGAGACAACGACTAGCATTGAATTGGGAAAATGCCATTTATGGTGTGAGAAGGTATTGTTCTTGGGCATAAAATTTACGCTCTTGGACTAGAAGTTGTGTGAGGTATCCATTATCAAAACTCTTGCACCACTACCACGATTAAAAGGTAGAAGCTTCTTGGGCGTCTTTGGATTTTACGGGAGAGATTCATCAAAGACTTTCAAAATAAGCAGGACCACTATGCGGTGCTGGAAAAAGAATCTGAGTTGATTTGATGACTCCTGCAGGATGCTTTGAAGAAATCAAGATCAGATTGATACAGCACATAATGGGTGCACGGAGGAATGGGATCGGGGATTTGAAATGTGTGTGATGCAGTGATTTTGCCATGGGAGCGTGATGGGGGCAAGAAAGTATTCGGGGCCATATATTATGCTAGTAAGACCTTGATGAAGCCTGAGAAAAAACTCAACAGGCGAAAGAGTGCTAGCCATAGTATTTTCTTGTGAAAATTTAAACGATACATTTTAGGATCCCATGTGGTAATTCATACGATCATCGCGATCAAATACTTGATGTCAAAGGAAGCTAAGTCGAATTGATAAGGTGGGTCTTTGGCATTACAGGAGTTTGATTGGAAATAAAGGATAAAGGGATGTAAACAATGTGATGGCCCGATCACTTGTCAAGAGTAGAAAGAAAGCAGTGATGAAGAAGAAAATGTGATGTTAACGAGAGAACTTCCCGGATGAAGCGATTGTTTAAGTTTCCTTCCAACTTCCATGGTATCTTTGATATTGTGAATTATCGGCTTGTAGATAATGCCTTGAGTCGGCTTCTGTGAAGAGGCTTCAGGCTGACGGTGGGTATTATATTTAGGATGACCCATTATTATTCAAAGAGGTCTTCGACATGATAATAAGAAGATGCGTGCAGAGGAAAATGAACAAGGCAACATTTTTAAATGGAATGCCATGCATCACCATATGGGGACATTTTTACGGAGAAAGAGTATATTGAGATACTCGATCATAATTTATTGGCCCACTATCTTCGAGAGATTGTCTTGAGTGGAGTTAAATTGTACGATAGATGCCAAAGATTGGAAACTGTCAGCGACGAGAATAAATGCCCCTCAGTATTAATAGTATCTGATTTTTGATGTATGGGGAACAGTTTGCTGAGGACCTTTCCCACCATAATTTGGAAACCTATACATCTTTATGTGATGAATTAGATTTCAAATGGGTGGAACGATGTGTCGGAATGATCTGCTCTGATTGTGAGTTTCTTGCGAAGAATATTTTGAAGCGATTTGGAACACCCCAGGAACTATCATTAGTGATGGGAGACACTTTGCAAACAAAATATTTTGCAAAACTCATGGCGGGTATGGGATCAAGCATGTAATGAGTTTGGCTTATCATCCCGGACCAATGGACAAGCGAGAAATTTCCAAACGGGGAGGTGAAGAATACTTGAAAAGGTTGTGAGCTCGACGAAGGATTAGTCTTCAAACTTGTTGATGCTTTGGGCTTACAGGGATTTGCTAGCCACAAACCCCCACCCCACTCATTAGAATGTCTAAAAATGCAATTGTTTTTGTGAACCATGTCATCTACCTCTTGAATTAGAATCTGAGGCAATGTGGGCCATCGAAGTTAAACTTCGATTTTAGGGGATCTGAGGAAGAAATTTGCTCCAAGCATACGAGATTGGAAAATTAGAAATTAAGCTATGATAATGCTAGAATATACAGAACTGAAGACAAAAATGGCATGATCAGAGAATTTTGAGGAAATAGTTCGAATGGGAACCAAGTTCTGGCTTGTTTAATTCTAAGCCAGAAAAATTATTTCGGGGAAATTAAAATCAGTGGAGTGGGCCATACACAGTAGTGTAAGTACTACATTTGGGCTTGATGATACTAAGGAGCGATAATGGGGAAGAATTCAAGGTCGATAAGACGAGAGGTTAAAGCATTATCTACTTGGGAAGAGGAAAATGAAAAACTCAGCGGTTCTTGAGGAAAAAAAGAAGAAGTACCCTGACGGCAAGTCGACTAAGGACTCCAAAGCTGGCTTGTTAATGGGAGAAGCTGACCCATGAGATTTAATTCTGGTTTAAGTTTGAAGGTTTTTCTTTTAGTTCTTGAAAATTAGGTGGATTGTTTTATAAGGATGGGTTATTTTAGAAATCAATTGTGGTTAATTAGATTTTTCTTGAATGTGCGGTAAGCTTACGCGAGGTTTAAAGACATGAATGGCAAGAGGCGATTCTGGGAACAATTCCGGCAACTTGCGAGAGAAGTCACAACATGAGAGAAAAGGGGAGTAACTTTCTCCCTGGCTTGATTATGTAGATATACTTGAATTGTTTGTTAAATCTTTTAACTAGAGATGCACGAGAAGAAATGTCTAAAAGGGTTAGGAACAATAAAAAGAATTCAAGGTTCTTGAGATCATTGAGTTAAGGAGGCTTAGGTCGACGAAAGGTTATGTCGTGACATAAGTGTGCGACAAACATTGATGTCGTGACTGTTTGAAAAGAATGATTTGTGATGTGAAGGAAGAAGGTATGCTAATCGCGACACCACTGTAGAAGTCGCTACAGGAGAATTAAGTTTCAAAATGAAAAATGATGTCATGACAACTGACAAGGTAGGAAATATTTGGGGAATAAACGGAATAAGAAGGGTCAATACCATAACATGATGATCAAACAATTCTTAAAAATCCACTCATAATAGAAAACACAGCAGCATGTCGCGACATAGGAAGAACCCCCAAATGCCGTTAACTCGCTAAAAAGCCTAAAATTCAATGATCTCAAATAAAGGCGTGAAATTGAAATTCGCGACATGTTTTAATCGCGATAAATTAGCCCTCAAACATTGATTAAGATTGAAACTATTGAAACCTATTTATTCACTCAGGCCACATAGCTATTCACCTTCTTCCTCATGCAGATTTCGGCCCGAGGAAAACCACAGCTTTCCGGACATACGTAAAGCTTTTCTTCCGTTCCAATGGTTAGAGTTCATCTGGATTCCTAACCTAGACGAGATTATAGGGGAACGCAGACAACCCCGGAAAGAGCTCGCGAAGAAAAGTTAGATGAGGTCGTCGGGAAGAACAATCGGGAGAGGTCTTGTCGAAACACCAGAAACTCAGGTAACCTCACGAAGAGCATAAAAGGGAAAGGGAAGGTGAGAAGAAGAAGAAGTTGAAGATTGTAATCGGGACGAGCGTACTCGATGGAAAAAATATTATCTTGTGAGGGTTTGTCACGAAGGGTCAAAATCCGATCACTCCTTTTAAGGAGATGATGGGGAAGTAGAGAGGGTGGGAGAGCCTCTGCATACACAAAATCGAGTGTCTGACCTTTGGTAAGAGTTTTATTCAAATTTGGTAGGAAGGAAGGATGGAGCGGTTTGTGTTAAGTACGGGTTTCATATGAAGTTAAGGCCATCAACGAGCTATGGCTGCGTGCACAAGCATGGTTCAAATTCGAGAAACTTTTGGAAAAACCAGTTTTAGAAGGTGAAAGCTCACTTTGATGGTAAGGTGCGATTAAACCAAGGAGAAGAAGGCCAAGAACGTGAACATGAGAAGCCTCGAGAAGCGAAGGTATGGTTTTATTTCGGCTTATTTTGGATTTCAATAAAAACACGTGTGCACGAGTGAAACGAAGATTTGTAACTGCTGTATGCCATTCTAAAAGGATACAAGATCAATGTAGGAGTTGTCATTGAAAATTCTATCATGAGGTATCATGATGGGAATAAAAGAGGGTTTATTCCTCACCCGTGACAATCAGCACATTCTATGTTTGAAGAAATTTGGTGAAGAATAATAGAGATGGAAGAAGAAGTACCCGAAAGACTGCATCCTTCGACGGGAGTTAGCAAAGGACGAGAAACCGGAAGAAAGGGTGGTCTTTGATGAAAGGAATGAAAGCCCGGTTGAAAGACCGGAAGAGGCTGGAGAGTTCTTGGATCGAGGCTTGAGCACCAGAAAACTACGCGACCGTAGCTTCATTTTTTGAGAAAATGAAGAGAGGCGGGAATGAAGACGGCCAAATAGACTTCTCATCCCCCTTAGCCAGGTTACCCTCTGTATGCGGAACAAAATTTCCCGGTATGGAGAAAGCTCAAGAGAGACACAAGGAACGATTCGATCTTTTGAAAGCTCTCGATGCCATCTGAAGTGGATGAAAGAGAAGGAGTGGAACCATCAGTGAGGAGGTGGAGAAGGCATTTATGAAAGAATTGAAAAGAAAGAGATCGGTGGGAGGATGAGCTGGCTTGAGGAGAAGGAGCATGAGATGGAGCTCGAAGAGAGCCATTAGGTCAAGGGAGGAAAGAGAAATTTTAAAGGATAGAAAGTGGAGCAGGATGAAAAATTTTGGGCGAGCCAAGGGGAGAGTTTAAGAAAAGTGAAGAAAGATCCTGATATTCACAAAGCTTCAAGCAGGTCATGGAAGCTTTTATAACAATCGGTTTAGGCGTGACTCTCAGCTCCTAACATTGTCTGAAGAAAGGGAATCTGGGAGGCAGAGCTAAATTTAGAGACCAGTAAGGGCTTAAGTTCATATACAAATTCTGAAGGATTTTGAAAACAAACTTGATGGAATGACGAAGAGATCTGAGTCCTATATAGGCAAAAGAATGGTTGGAGGCAGGATTTGATCAGCAATAATAATCTCTCAATTTTAGAAGGTGTATTTGAAATGGAAGAGACGATGAATGGATTGGGGAAGAGGCAGGATGGGGTTGAACAAAAGGTTGATCTATACAATAGAGATTTTCATTGAAGTGAGTGAGAAACCCGAAGAAAAAGGAAAGAAGAAATTAAAATTCTGAATTCCCGGCTCATTTAGATACAGACTAGATCCTGACATCTTTGCTCACAGCTTGATAAAAAAAAGAAAAAAATAGACCTTCTCCACCTTTAATATTCCTTACCCTCCTTATCATTTGGTGTACCCATTGTTGCAATTGAATCGAGAAATAAAATGTGAAATTGAGATTAGATTGTTGTGTTATTTCAGATACATTTTATTTCAATGTTATGTTGCTTTGTGATGCATAGTTGGGGAAATTAAAGTATGATTTATTTCAAGAATAAAATTGCTGATATGTCATAATGCTGAAATGAATGAAGAAATAAGTTTAGGAGTAAACTGAAAAACAACAAAAAGCAAGCAGACCCATTTGAATCTGATTTCATTGAAACACAAAGTGCAAAATGGTTAATTTATTTGTTAAGTCAGGAATAGAGGAAAGTAATGAAATTGAAGGAACAAACATATTTTGAGATTGTGGTATGAACAATGAGTCAAGGAACACATTGGATACTAAAAGTTCTTACTCATCAGCAAAAAAAATTAATCAAGGAACTCCTAATGGTCAATAACGTTAGCTAACTTGATTCTAGAACTTGTTAGATTATTGATTGAGGCGAATCTAGGTGATCGGCTAACAAGAGTAATCCTGACCATTCTTGGAAAGTTTGAGCCATTGAGCCATCCCTCTATATGCTAAAGCATATACCTTAGTTCAAATTGAGCGATCAGGCCCCTTATTTCTAAAAATCAATAATTTAAACCCCAAACCTTCAAAAAGAATCAATCCTCCATTAAAGAACACAGCGATTACCCAAGAAGCGAGGAAGAAGGATAAGTTCTTAGGGTGTTTTGAAACACCTAATTACCCAATGCCATCACGTATAGGAATTCTTAACAAAAGTTGATTAAAGTGTTAAAGCCTAAGAGGTAAAACATTTACTATGCAGATGGTGACAAGCAGAAATTCCCCGGTTGGATTACAAATGAGAAATGGGAGCATACGATTCTGAATAGAAGAAATCAAGAAGATGTCCCAAACATGAAGTTTGGGGGAGTTTATTAAAGAAACTACAAGGAAAAAAAGGGCAGTAGTGAGAAAGAAGAGAGAAAAAGTTCAGGGTAATCTAAACCTAAAAGTTCCTTTCTATCCTACCCTTACCCAAACCTAACATTATAAGCCCAAAAGACCTGATTGAATCCAAAAGGATGAATTACCTATTAGTGGAGATCGAGTATGAACAACAAGCCCATGGAATTTGGAAAGACAATAAGCAGTAAGCGTGAAGGACCTAGGGAGTTAAGTGAATAGTGTAGAAGATGAAGGAAAAGCAATTTACGTTTCAACGAGATCCAATGATTATGTTGTTTGTAAAACATGGCATTTCAACGGTTAGTTTTGTATACTATAAGAGTAGAAACCGACCTTGTTTGGACTTGAAATTTAGATGTCTGAGAAAATAATGCATACCTTGTATTTCAATTAAATTGACTACCACTGCAGAACAAATCAGAAAAATGTCATTAAAAATTTTCTTTTATTTTGTTTGAGGACAAACAAATCTTTCTTTTTCTTTGCTTGAGGACAAGCAAAATTTTAAGTTTGGGGGAGTTTGATGGCTTAAGTGTCTATTTTTAGTCCATTTTTTGTGATTTCCATCTAAACAAAATGATTTATGTGCGAATTATCGGATAACTAACTTGGCTGATAATTAGCGAGGTGTAAGCAGGAAGAACTTTGCGAGAAGCGAGAAGGTGGATGGCGTTAATGGGGAATATTGGCTGAAACAATTACGTGAGAGAAAGGCGCCTGAAGATGAAGAACGTGTCGTGAAGCTGCGGCGATAATCAAAATGTATATCTAGTTTAAAACGGTAAACTCGATCGAAAGCGAAGCTTGCTTGAAGAACAAGGTAGAAATTTGATTCACAGGAAACTCGGGTGATAACGGGGAAATGAAGAAGAAAAGAAGACTTCATGTCGCGACATCTGAGATCTTTGTCGTGACATCGGCTTATTAATCTGACGATCATGGCCTTGATGAAGTATCGCGGCCATTATGATAGTGAAGAGAAGAGGTCGCAACATCCACTGAATAGATCAAGCTTGTTGCGACATCAGAAAACTTGAAAAATGCGATAGAAATTTAGCGTAGAAAGTGCCTTGAAAATTTATGTGGCTTGGTAGAGATCGATGATCTGACTAAAGTTGTTGTCAGCGGCGAATTGAAGTTCGACATCGATGGCGACCGGTTGAAACAAGGGCATGAATTGATGTGCAGCGATAAAGGATTGATGTCGCGACAGAGCGATCAATTAAGCGCATAACCGTAAGGCGATGTAGCGGCGAAGTTGATGTCGCGACACCAAGAGCAATCAGTGGAAGCTGCAAGTTCTTTAAGCCGATGTCGCGATAAGAGATTGATGTCGCGACATCAAGAACAACCAGTTGAAAGATACAAGTGGCGACAAGATTGAAGCATGCAATAATCAGTTGATGTCACGACAAGAGGTTGTTGTAGCGACATAAGAAGACTTAGTTGAAAGTTACGAGGCGAAATTTGTTATCGCGACTAGGGATTGATGTGTGACGCTCGGGAAGAACCGAGTTAAGAGCCTGCGAGCCATAAGGCGATGTCGCGGCGAGAGAATGATGTCGCGACACCAAAGTCGGGTTGAGCTTGTAATTCACTTTAGCTCATGTCGCGACAAGATATCGATGTCGCGGCGGCATGGCGACGGTTGAAACAACAAAGGCATTAAGTGATGTCGCGACGAGAGCGATGTCAGCGACGTAAAACCTGATTGAATCTTTGTAAAGACTTAAGTTGATGTCGCGACGTAAGATCGATGTCGCGACATGGATGATAATCGCGACAAAGGGAAAGCGGGAATTGGCGACGAAAATGATTTGGGCGGCTAGCGGAAATCCACAAAAGAAAGCATTGGGATTAATTGCCCAATTGAGAAACCTGCCATCTGTGACTACGGACGAGATGAAAAAGACGGCAGCGACACAGACGAGAAGATGCAGGTAGGCGAAGGCTTCATTTTCTTTATTTTTCTTTTTCTTTTCTTTTCTTTTCTTTTCTTTTCTTTTCTTCAATGTTGATAGTTAGAGAGTAGAATAGATTTATCGTTCTAGTTTTCGTTTTCTTTTTTGAAATTGGATGTTATACTTTTGAGCTGAAGCTGAATGCAGAAATCAATTCTTTTCAAATTACTACCTGGATAATTTGGATCAGATAATTGCGGAGTCGAATTTTCGATTTTCCCGATTCGCGGTCGTTCTCATGATCAGAGGAAGCGTAGTGTGTGTGGTCGGTAATTTAGAACCGACTGTTTGAGAAAAGGTTATGGGTCAGAATTAATCTTTAGGTAGTAGTTGCGGTTGTGATTTTATTTCGGTTTGAGATTAACCACAGTTATAGTTTTTATTTTATTTGATCTGAATATCGATTAATGCTGCAGTTTAAGACTTGTCTACGGCTGCTCTGATGATTTCAAAGGAGGCTCTCTGAGTGACCATGAGAGAAGGCATTCTGAGGATTTTGAACATTTTCTTAAAGTATATTAACACATATATAGATCAATGATCTAGCAGTTTATAGATAGTCTCTTCTCTTAGAAATCAAGAATTAGTTGAATGAGTTATCAATTTAAACAAGCAGAGAGTTCACCTCAATTCGAATAGTGAAACCAATCCCGTGTTAGCTGAGATCTAATCAAGGAGAGGATGATCTATTTTAATTTGACGGAAGAGTAATCAGGAAGTTGTATAACCTTGGCCAGATAACTTGGGAGCTAAGGTTTACGAGTCATAAAATGGGTATGAAGTATTGCGAAAGAAAAATGCCCGGATAAGGATATTACAATCAAGTAGTTATCTAATTCCTGTTTTGAGAGAATCGGAAAGTATATAATGGGCGTGAGTGTGGAGGAATCAGTACCTTCTTTGACGCCTTGGGCCAGTTTTGAAACTTGAAATACATAAGCAATTATATCAGAGTTATCTACAGGAATTGATTTTTCATCATAACAGTTTTCTTGATGTTCTTCCAAAAGATAAACATCCAATTTCCATTTATCTCTTTAATCATTCTTTATTTTTTTTCTTTCTTCTTAGATTTCCAGTTTAATTCATTGATTCATTCTTTTGTTCTTTAAAATTGGATATTTTATAGTTTAAAAAGCAATGTAATGCGATTAGTAGTCAGGCCAGTATGGATTTTGAGTAGTTAGGGTAGTTGATTTAGAATTCTTGAGATCTCTGTGGGATCGATATCTGGACTTATATCCATTTTATTACTTGTCGACCTGTGCACTTGCAGGATATTATGCCAAACTAAAATTTGAAAATAAATTATTTAGGGTGTATTTGGTTTATATTGTTTTAAAACAACAAAGTTTCATGATAAATTTGCTGGGGATTAATTAATAGTCATTTGGTAATAATGTCATGAACTTACATATAGTTTGGCATAAATCGTCGGTCGACACCAATCCCGTATCTCTCGAGTCTTCATAGACTCCCTCACATACGCGCTAAGCCATGTATGAAAACACCGTTTCAAAACAAAAGATTTTTGTTCTTAAGCATCTTAGAGTTTCGGTTAAAATATTAGATCACCTCAGGCTGAGATTGGATATTTCTGTAAACAGTCATGGTCCTCATCCAGAGTGCGTCTGATGGGATGCTCGAAAGCGATTCTTTGGAAAATCTTCCTCGAAATTCCTTTTACAAACATTTTCGTTTTTCTTTCAATTTCATGTCATTGCACTCACTCCCACCATGTCTGGGGTACCCGGTGCATGTAAGATTATGGCTATACCAGTTTCAGAGCAACCTCGAGGCAATTCTTTGGAAAATCTTCCTTGAAATTCCTTTACAAACATTTCGTTTTCTTTCAATTTCATGTCTGGCTGCTCACTCCCTAATATCCTAGGGTGCCCGGTCTCATGGAATACATTATGCCATTTCGAACCATTCATTCTAATATATTTACATGCATATATCAACATAAAGTTCAAATCACCCATCATTTATATTAACATGTTGATTCCACACAATTCGAGCCATTCACATCTAGCAATATTTCATCTGACAACCACATGGGCGTTTTGGTCCAGCTGATCTAAGCCAAAAATTGTTTTAGATTCAGCAGAAACGTGGTACGTCCATGGCGGCTATAAATCTTATCGTTCACTTTGTGAAGCAAGAAATCCATAGCCATTTAGGCCTCGTACACAAAACATAATTTAATGCATAAATTATCCCTGCAGTTATGAAAGGCGATTCGTTGACGATCAATGAAATCAAAAATATTTCAACAATTCGGTCCCAAGTTTTGGGACCGGCAACGACCACTCGACCTCCATGACAACTCGAGCATTAACCTGACACGCAAACAAAGGGTAAATCAAGTAGGAAAGCATACCTTAGTTGTCGAAACTCCCTAAGCGAGCACCCGCGTAGCTCTTGTCGTGGGAGCGACTTTAGCTTCTTGTCTCGCTAGGAAGTAGACGGTCAGGTGCAGGGAATTCCGAGGAGAGAAGGTGGAAGCTTCTATCTCTAAAAATCCCACCCTTTCTCTCTCTTAATTTGCTTCTCCAGCCAGGTTGGGAGAGCTTGATCGAATTGGGACAAGTGACTTGTCCTCTCATGTACGTAATCAAACTCTAAGTGGCCATTGGGACCCACCATCTCTCACTGTCGCAATCCTAACGCTGATTCACCACTTGATGGCATGATGTAATGCCATGTAGGCCCAGCATCTCAATGTTTGACTTGCTCACGGTTACACGTGGCGCCTCATGACGCTCCTGGTCTCAGTGTCTGTACCTTTCTTTGCCCACCGAAAAATGCATGAAATTTCATTTGTCTCGGAATTTGACGAGGTCGACGTGGTATCTAGATTTCGGCGAGACGATTCAACGGTGAGTCCGGATTTCGGTCGTAGAGATCTAGAAAAATTTCGGGTTTTTCACCCAAAATTACGATTTACATTTTGAAAATTTGAATTTTCTCGGGTTTTCTGAAGGCGTTTGCCTTTTGGATTTTCTTTGAAAGCAAATTTCTTTTTTAACTTATAGATTATTATTGAATTCTTTTAAATATTTGGTTAGAAAAGGTAAAAATATTTGGTTTTTGCTTAATTATTTTTTATATTGAGAAAAAAAAAATAGATTTTTAAACTTTCAAAACAAGAGTATAGGGAAAATCATACTCTAATTCGTTCTCATGCAAATAAAAAAGCATATATATTTTAAATTTATTTAAAGTAATTTTCTCAAAATTTAGATAAAAATTTAAAAATTGATTTCTTTTTTTCTTCATTGATAGATAGGATAGTTAATTTTTTATTAAAAATTAATTTTCTCAAATTTTGGATAGAATTTAATGAGGATGATTTTTTTTTTCTCATGATATTTTATGTTTTAAAAATAACTATAAAAATTATTTATCATAATATTTTTTTATTTATAAATACTATAAAATGTCATATTAGAATATCCTTTTTAACTTTTAAGATGTTAAGTTGGTGACTTTTTTAACCTATAAAAGACGAACAAAATAAAGTATTAATAGAAAAACAAACATCTGAATACTTAATACTACTAGTAATTGTACACGTGTTAATGACGTGAGATGAATTTACGATTTTGTATTTCTTTTTTCAAGAATCATATTCAAAACACATTAAATTTTTTTTTTTTGTACTAAATATGGTAATTGTTTCAGTATATTATTTTATATGTAATTTAGATATATCTCATTTAATTATTATAATATTTATGATTATTATTAGTTTCTTTGTATTTTTAAGATAATATTGTTATTTTTTACTTCTATTCACTTCATATTACATGGTTGTAGTACTATGTTCTTATAAGGATTTGAGACCTCCCATAAACTCATCACATCCCTTAACCACTTGAGCTAAGGACAAGATATTCTTGTTTTGTCATTTTTTCCTCGATATTATTGTTTTGTTATATTTTTCCTCTTTATAATTACAAATGTTAAATAATTTTATCACTTAACAATTGATTTAATCAACTTTGTGTTGAAAGTCATTCTCGAGTTGTTATAAAAGAATATACTAGCACTACAAAAAATAAAAATTAGATTAATTTTTGTATTTGTTAAATATGTGATGTGTGGTTTCACATTAAAATCCAAAAAAGTAAATTATAATTTAATTGATGAAATTTTATATTACTATTGAATTGTTAACCCATGAAGTAATTATATTTTACATGTTTAAAATTGATACAAAAAAATTTTTCTTGTACATTTTCCTTATTAATTTTCTTTAATCTTATCAATTTACTTTATATTTTCAAAAATATGTATAATTATTTTTGACATGAGTGGATAAAAAAAAACTTTAAAAGTATTTTTAACTTACCAAATATATTAGTTGATATTTCTATTTCAAATCATATAACATATTTGTTTAAAATAATTTTTAGAATAGTAATTTAATTAAAAAAAAAACTCAAAAAGAAACTACCCTCATTTTAATTGAAAACCTTTATATCATTTTTCTTATGTAACATTTAAATCAAGACAATTGAAAACAAAAGATAAAAGAAACAAAATAGTAAACATGTGCTTTAATTAATTATTGTATTTTCCCAAAAGATTTCAAAATAAAATGTAAAAAATTCAATTTTTGGGTAATGATACAGAAGCACTAAATATTCAAAGAGAACCCCTGGATTTTGGTTAGTTTGTAAATAAAATTAATAATAGAAAATAAATTTTATTTGTATATTTTATCTCATATTTTTCTTGAAGAATAAAAATAAATTAATAAATAAAAAATGAAAGTGTAGACCCAAATTTGGGCTCATATTCTTTTGTTTTTATTTAATTCTGATTTTATTAGATTTTGATTTTCTTTCGTTGGATTTTCCTTGTGACACCCCTGAATCCGGGTGTTAGATTGACTGCCATTCGACCTGCGGAAAAAATCTAAGTCTAGTATCCACGACACACATGGGAGTAAAATGGCCACTTGGGCCTACAAGTCATACTCATCCATATACATTCAACTAATTATCTTACATGGTTCAAGAGTTATACCTCTTAATACAAATACATATTAAAATTTACAATTCTAATACATATTATCCCAAAAACTTCAAAGCCACAACCCGACTTTCTTCAAAATCGGCCTCTAAGATGAGCCGTCTTCTCAAACGCTCCCTATACCTGAAATAATATTCCCTCGACAGGGTGAGCTATCGCCCAGTAGTGGAATGACCTAAATAGATTCTTTCCCACTAAATGCATATCTGTGCTTGATGTAAACACACACTCAAGTAAATATGTGGTCCTACTTGAATGTCTACATGCCCATTCCCATGTCTCGAGTCCTCATCGACTCCCTCACACTTGCTTAAGCCATGTATGAGAAAAATAATCAGTTTTCAAAATAAAACTTGTTGTTGTTGAAAACAAACTATCAAATTTCGATAAAAATATGGGACTACCCTCCGAGGCAAATGTGTTGGAGAACTAAAGCTTGATCATAGATCCTCATCGAAATATTAGTCTGTTTTGTGGTCTCAAACCCTTCTGGGAAAATCATCTGTGAAATTCTTTTACTTAAAATGTATTCGTTTTTAAGAAAATTCATGTCATGCACTCACACCTAATTTCCTAGGTTGCAGGTGCATATATGATACATTATGCCATTTCAACACATTTTATACAAATATATCAATTATGCATATATTCTCAAATTTACAATCACACCACATGTAATTCAACAATATCAACCATCACCCAATTAGTTCACTTGAGCTAAACACAATCCCATTTCCAATGTCTACACACACAATTATATTCCATATAGTTGTGACTTCAAGTCAACACATCAAGCTTATGCATTAACCTATTAATTTCCACACAACTCAAGCCATTCACTTCAAACAATTTCAATACCACGTGTGGGCGTTTTTGGTCAATTCACACAAACGGAATTTGTTTTCAGCGACCCAAAGCGACAGTCTGGCGACCCACTCTCAAGCGTTAGTTTCCACTTTGTGGAACGATTCCATAATACCCCGGCCTCATATACCAAAACATAATTTATTGTATGTAAATTACAACTTATGTATAACCGATCCTAAAGCTGTCACGATGTCAAATAGATTGAAATTTTCCGCCGGATCCCAAGATTTTAGGGGAGGACCAGAATGTGGCTCCTCACGGCCTCAGGCTAACACAGGCATCTCAAAACCTTAAGCAAAGGGTAAAGCGAGTAGGATAAAATCCACACCTCACGAGGGTTTTAAAAACTCCACAAAGCTGAGTTCCCGTGTAGTCCTCAGGTATGTAGATGCTTTGCTTCTTGGCTCGAAGAAATCGCAGCGTTCCGTTCGGACGTAACCTAGAGAGAAAGGACACCTTCTCTCTCTAGCTATAAACAAACACTGTGCATCACCAGCCACTGTTTACACGTTTGCCTTTTCCATTTTCCTTCCTTTCTCTCTACGAATTCTTTTCTTTTTATTCCTTTTCTCCTTTCTTTTCTTTCCTTTTTGCTTTTCTTTTCTTTTTCTCATTTCTCATCTCATTCCCTTTTCAATTTCTCTTCTCTTTTAGCATTTCTCTCCCGTTTGGCCAGTATGGGTCGAGAGAAATTTCCTTCTCCTTTCCTCAATCGAATGCACTTAGCTATCATAATTCCATCTTTTTTCTTTATTTCTTAATTTCTCACTATGACCTCATCACCTACATGGTTCAATGTGAGCCATGGGATTCATTCCCACAGCTAATTGTGACCACATTCCTTTAATGCCAAGTGTCACACTCTTGAGGTGCCATGGCATCCACAACTGCTGCCATGTGTCGTAGGCACGCGCCTCAGCGTGAAATCCAGGCCACCTCGGAATCCAGCGAGTCGGCGTGGTAGCTAGAATTCGGGGATGATTCTCAGCGGGATGCATTTACGTCATCGAGATCTGAAAAAATTTTAATTTTTATCGAAATTACTATTTTGCCCTTTTTCAGAAAATTGGAATTTTCTAGGGTCTCACATTCCTTTTTTTTTTTCCTTCATTTTCTTCTGGGAAGGTGTTTGATCCTTTCATTTGGGGGTTTTATGGTTAGTTTTCTCAAGGAGTTCATATATTAGAATCGGTGGGGGATTAGAAAAGGAGGAACAGAGATAGAGCTGACTAGAGGAGACGACTAGAGAGAAAGATAAAGGGTCTACTGCTGACTTTTTGGTCACACACTTATATCTTGGAGGTATTCCTAAAACCGAATTTCTCTTTTCTTTTTTTTTTGTATTGTTTTATCAAAATATTTGGGGGTCTATATTTGTGACACCCCAAATCTGGGGGTCCCATTGACAACCCGTCAACCTGTGGAATTCTTGTGGATTTTGGGTTACCCGATACCACATGGTTGTGTCCCATTTATTGGGATCCATATTTCCACAAAAAATCAGGCAGAGTCTCCTTTGTTCGGAGAGCTCTACCCAACATACAACCTATGCAACATTAATCTATAAGAGTTTATTTCAACACTCTTATACAGTACATATATTAAAACTAGCTTGCTCTAATATAGTTTACCCGGCACCACCTCAATACGTTTCTTTACCAGGACCCATTCATTCATATTTAAATAATATGAAATTTGCTTGATTAATAATGGATACTTAAGAAGTCCGTCACGATCTCTTTACATAATTACATACCCAGAGCTATTTATACAATGATCAGAAAAATTAATTACAATTCTTTTTACATACATCAAGGCCACATGTCGACCTTCTTCATAATCACAGCCTAGTTGGAGCGTTGTCTCCCTATACACCCCCTGTACCTTAAACTAGGAGTTCCACCCAGCCGGGAAACGATACTTGATAGAAAAATTCTTCTAGGCTACTCTCACGCCAAAATGCACTTGAGGCATACATAAAACATCAAACCATATTCCATATAAATAATGCATCCTATATGGAATGTTCACGATTCATGCATGAGATGAACTCACCGTACCCATAACCGAGTCTCGATCGACTCCCCTCACATACTTGCCAGTGGCGAAAGCCGATCATTGGTGTTTAGCTGATGACTAAACCATTAGACGACCTTCGTTTCATTTATCAAATCTAGTGTGTTTATTTGGGGCGCGAATTTTAGGGGTCTCACCTCGGGTGTGACGCCTTACGACAGGCAGAGCTTGGGCGGTCAGGCATAGAGTCAGGATGCCACTAAAATCACTCAAAATCATATCTTTGCGGAAGCGATTACGAAATTATAGGCAAGCCCCGTAAAGCATTTACATTTAACAAAATCTATTTACAATGTAGGCATCGAGCCTTTTCAAAATGATTTACAAAATAGATGTCTGGTATTGAAATTGTTTATACCAAATATCCATATCAAAAGAGCATGAAATGAGTGCACATGGAGCATACTTTCAGTTTCTTTTACTTGGCTTCGGCTCCTCGATCTTGCGTTCGCTATCGATCAACATCTATCACTGCGATTACCGCGCATTGGTAAAACAATACATGCGCTTCTTTCATGTAAAGTGTTCCCTATCTAAATCAGCCCTCGGTTCCGGCCTTCAGTCATTCTTGATTTAATAATTCGAACTTTCCATCATTTGGATGATCAATATAATATTACATACTTTGTTATATATATACAATAAATTATAGTTCATTGATCATCCCATAAATACATTTTCATAATCAATATTTACATCTCAAATCAATTCAAATATGCTCACAAATTCAATTTGGTCCTGACATTGGTCAATTACGGCTCCCGATTGATTCGAAAACAAATTCAGTTATACCCATCAGTCGGTTACGTAATCACTTAGTTATGCCAATCAATTCGATTATGCCATACTTAATTAACACATGTCTTGGTATACGCGAGGATATCGAGTCAAACGATCATTTGAAATTTGCGGCGGTATCACATGGTTTTTGTCTCTGATGCGGTCATGGGCTCTTGGTAGTTATAAACAATCAAATAGTGAACACTACCGATGCGGTCCCGCTGGGCTGCTGATCGGAGTGACACATCAATAGTTCGCGATACGCTGTTGACCTATTGAACATACCAATCATCCTTGATGCGAAATAAGCAGTTAACATGACATTAAGGCGATTCAAATCCTTATAGCAAAATATAGTATAATATTTGCGCTTGTATAAGCAGTTTATTTTCAATAATCATACAATTTTTTATATGCAAACATTTCACAATCCACTTTTCTCAAATCAATTAAATCAATTGATATACTTTTGAACAAACATGCGAAAACTTGAAAGAGGAGGAATAGGAGTCGGTAAACAAACATTTGAACTTGGATTGAGGTATTAAGTTTAGAAGAACAAACCCAAAATCTTTGCACTTTGATTCCAACCCTTGGAATCTCAATCCTGATTTGTCTTTTCCTCCTGCTGAATCATTCCAAAACCATTAAGAATATAAATATTATTCATGCGTACTAGTAGTTTTGTTTAGGATTGATTTTCGGAGGTTATTATGAGTTCCAATTTAAACAAGATATATATAGATGGATTCCTGACTCAATGGGCTTTCCATAGAGTCAAAGAACACCAGAATCGGAGTTCGGACGAAGGAGTTATGACCTTAGAAGTTGGAGGGTCATACGATCAAATCTGAGTGACGAAGCGGACCAGGCGGTGACTCATCTCACCACCTCATTCAAACATCTTCTATACTCCTCAGGAATATTAATGTATTCTTGACTCAATGGGATTTCATGAGGTCCAAGAACACCAATCGGAGTTGAAGCAGAGGAATATGACCTTTCGAAGTTGGAGGTCATGCGTAGTAAACCAGTGGTGACTGAGCGGCGAGTACGCACTAGTGACGAGCTCATTAAAACACGCATTCTAACACTTAATATCACTCCTCAGGCATATGAATGTGATCCTTGACTCAATGGGCTTCCCATAGAGTCGAGAACACCAATCGGAGTTGACCCGAAGAAGATATGACCGCCAGTTGGAGGTCATGTGTGACCCGATCTTGGCATTTGGCCCGCTGATGAGCGTCGCTTATTCGCTGGCGACCCCTTGTTTGGCGACCCACGTCCAGCATTTGGGCGATGTGTTCATTGTGACCCCCTTGTTGTGACCCTCGTGTTTAGACGACCACTTGTTCATTAGTGACCCCCTTGTTTAGCGACCCTGTCCGGCTGTTCATTAGTGACCCCATTGTTTAGCGGCGAGCCCCTCGTCGACATTTGGTGACCACTTGTTCATTGGCGACCCATTGGGCTGACCTCTGCGTCCCTTTGTTCCGCTGACGACCCCTTGTTTGACGACCTACATGGGTTGGCGACCCCACGTTGTGACCTCGGTTTGTGACCCTCACCCATTTTATTGTTCGGAGTAAAGGACCATAACTTGGTCTCTGGTCAGAATTAAGAAATTAAAGCCACATCAGTTGTTGATCTTGGCTGCAATTTCTGAAGAATTTACTGCCAAATTATCTTTACTTCTGGTTCAAAAACTCATTCTAAGGTCCGGCTAGTTGACGAATTAGCGAAATGGCCCACCATATTTAGGCACAGGGTGACCTCGAGTAAAAGGACTATAGCAGTCTCTGAGAGGTCAAATCGAGAAATTCAAAAAGCCTAACATCAATTTGAGTGATGTATTTATAATTATCAGAAGGACTTACTTCATATTCCTTTACTTCAGCTAAGAAAATCAGCTCTAAGGTTAAATTATTCTTGCCGCTACCTAAATGTGTGACTTCCCATAGTTTAAGTAGCCAAAACTTTCCCCTAAGGTGGATGCTGCCAACAATCCTTAAGGTAGAAAGACCAAGTAGGAGAGACCTACCTCGCAGAGTTTGTCGAAAGTCCCCGGTTCGGTCTCTACTTGTAGCTCTTTGTCAGCAGAAGGACTTTCCATACATTGTGTGGGAATATGGTCCCATCATTCGGAAAATCTAAGAAGATTGGAGCCTCTCTCTCTAACTCCCTTTTCTCCATTTTCTTTTCTTATGGATCACTCTTAATCGGTATTTTTTTTTAAAGAAAGGAGGGAAGCTTCCTCCCTCTTTCCTACATGCCACATGTCATTTCCTTGATTTTTCCTTTTACTCATTTATTTCTCCTAATATCACTTAGACATACCATTTTATTTATAGTGACCCTTGGGTCCCCATTTTACAATTTCTATATTTTCTCTTTTCACTTGGGTTTCATTTAAAGTTCAACGATCATCTAGTAAACTATAACTAAAAAATTTCGAGAAAAATAACCAAGTTGGCTCCAATTATGCAGGAATATATAATAATTTTTATTATAAAATTTTGAGTATTACACCCAAATATTACAACTCTCCCCACTTAATAAATTCGTCCTCGAAATTTACCTTGAATCAAGCGATTCTGCGGATACTGGCTGCGCATCGTTCCTCACTTTCCCCGAGTGGCTTCTTCGGTCCTTATACTTTATCGCGGCACCTTGACTATGTAAATCTGTATTAAATGTTCTTACTTCACATTAAAATCTTTGCGGCTGCCTCCTCTACGTCAAGTCGGCCTCGGCTCAATTTGTCTCAGACGAGACTACATGTGACAGATGCGATCGGTATCTCAGTAGCATGGACACGTGAAACACATCATGGATCTTTTCAGTCCCGGAGGTAATGCCAATCAGATGCCACGGGTCCCACTCTTTCAATCACTTCCATGTGGCCAATAAATCTAGGGCTCAACTTGCCCTTTTCCCAAATCTCATCACCTTCTTCCAAGGCTACGATACTTTCAAAAACACCTTTTCGCCGATCTCATCGACATCTTTTCTTTCATGCTCAAGATATGATTTGCCCATCAAGCATACCTTCAATCTCTCTCTCAATCATTTTCACTTTTTTCTTCAGTCTTCTTGTATCAAGCTCCAGGCTAAATCACTTCTTTCACTCAATTCCGTCCAACACAATGGTGTTCTACATTTTCTCCACATAAAGCCTCATATAAGGCGCCATTCCAATACTTGATTGGAAACTCGCTGTTGTACACACCAACTAAAGCAATGTGTTGATCCCAACTACCCTCAATGTCGATCACACAACTCCTTAACATATCTTCCGTAACTGATCACCCTTTCGCATTGTCCATATCCGCTTCAGGTGGAACGATGTACCAAATTCAGCTCGAGTGCCCAAAGCCTCTGCAATTTTCCCAAATCTGAAGTAAACCCCGACCGGTCTGAAATAATGACACAAATAGGTCCCATAACCGAACTATTTCGATATACATCTCTCGCTAACTTTGCCAAGTGAATAGCCTACCACCGGTAGAAGTGAGCGACTTGGTCAATCGGTCTACTACACCCAACCGAAAGTCATGCCTTTCTCCCTCGCTGGTCGGTAACTCCAACTAAAATCCATGGTGATTCGTCCCATTTCCACTTATTTTAATAGGTTGCAATAATCCCGAAGGAACTTCGATGTCGCCTTACTTTGACACACCAAACACTTTGCTACAAATTCTGACATCTCTTTTCATCCCTGACCACCGTAATGACATTTTTAAATCTCGACATCTTTGTGCTACCGGGATGGATAGCAAAGATCCAATTATGTGCCTTCTAGTATGATTTCTCAAATCATTACACCGCACAAACTTATCTTATAATATTAAAACTCCATCTTCGCTCTCACTCGTGAACTCCGTTTCTTTACCATTTCCAATTTGATTTATTGTGGCAACAATTTTCATCTTTCTTTTGTGCTCGAAGTATCAGATTCAACAAACTCGGTCTCGCTATCAACCCGCTAATTGGCTGACTACCGGCCATGTAATGACAATGGGCATTCAACGCCTAAGCGTCAGATTGACTTTCTACTCAAAGCCGTCGGCCACTACATTGGCCTTCCCGGGTGATAATCAACTACAAGCCATAATCTTACTTCAGTTCCATCCATCTCCGTTGCTCGCTGCTCACTGGTGGAGTGAAGAAATACTGGTGACTCTTAGTGATCAAATGAGATGAAACACTTCTCCCATACAAATAGTGTCTCCAAATTTTCAACAGAAATACAATTATGCCAATTCAAAATCATGTGGGGTGTTCCTTTTCTATGCGGCTTCAACTGCTCTTGAAGCATAGGCTACCACTTTACCCTCTCTCGATTAGACTTATCCAAGTCCATTTAGCGACGCATCACTAAAAATCACATATTCTCTACCGCCTGCTGGTTGAGTGTTGAACTTGTTCTGCTAAGAATGCTTCAACTTATCGAAACTTCTTTGGACATTTTTCACCCATTCATACTTTACATTTTTCTCGAGCAATTCACATCTGGCCGCGTCATAGAAAACCCTTAACTGGTCTTCAGAGTATCCCGCTAGTCCTGAAACTACGCACTTCAGAACATTTTTAGAAAGTGGCTTCCATTCAACAACCACTTCTATTTTTTGATCTACTCGATTCCTTCTTTCGATACTATATGCCCAAGAAAGGACACTTCATCTTCCAAAAACTCACACTTGCTCAGCTTTGCCGTTTTTTTCTCAAAGTCTCTAACACTACTCTAAGGTGTGTCATGACTATCCCGATCTTTTGAATACACAAGAATGCCGCTCTGCGAACACTACAACAACCCTAGATCCACATACCTTTAAAAACACGATTCATTAGGTCCATGAACGCCGCCGAGCATTTGTCAATCCAACCATTAAGGCTGAATTCATAATGTCCATATCGCTGGCCCTAAACGCCGCTTATGCACATCGACATTTTTAATTCTCAACTGATGGTACCCAGACAAAGTTAATCTTTGAAAAGATACTTGCACCTTTAATTGGTCAAACAAATCATCAATCTCGGGTAACAGATATTTATTCATCGTTAACTTGTTCAGCTTGTTCGTAATCAATACATAGTCAAGGCATCATCTTCTTTAACAAAAGCACTCCGAGCTCCCCATGGTGATACACTTGGTCTAATAAACCTTTTCTAGTAGTTCTGCAACCTAAATTTCAATCTTGTTCAGTGGAGCCATCCTCGCACGGTGTAATGGATGCCGTGGCACTATACACTCAATAGCAAACTCAATCTCCTTTGTGGGGCAATCCCCGTAACTCTTCCTAAACACATCCGAAAGCTTTAACAAAGAGGGATATCAGACACTAGCCTTGCCTTCACCATATCAATCACATAAGCCAAGTAGGCTTCACATCCTTCCGCACTTCATTGTTTTAGCAAAGGGCGGCAGATATCACATTAGATAGATGATTTGATTCTCTCACCGATGAAGGTTACTTCATCTTCATTCTGTGTCTTTATGTTACCTTTCTGACGCAATCACTATTGCTTGATGTCGGGACAACCAAATTCAACTCAATATCACATCAAACTCCCCGAAGGATAACTCAACTAAATCTCCCAAAATTCATACTCGTATTTTGATGGGACAATCTCTATGTGATTTGTTCACAATAACACTATGGCCAAGCGTTCACACCAAGGATGTCATACTCAGTTTCAATTTCTCAATTTACCTAAGTCAGTATGTCAAGACATATGTATGAATGAGCCGATCCTCGATCTATCAATGCATGCATAATAGTATCAAAGATAGTAAAATTACCGATTATCACATCCTCGAGCGCTTTATTTCCATCGCTTATCAGATATGCTCTAGCCGAGTATGACCATCTGTTTACCCAAAGTTTGTGTCCCTTTGTCTCTGAACACTCAAGTGATGCAACACTCTTATTGCCTTTTGTAACACTAAAGCCGCACTCTACCGTGGTGTCAGAAATGAACGCAGCTCTAGATAATCTTTCGCTTCTATGCTCTTGATCCACAAATCAAACAAGCACCTCAGAAGTCTCCAACATTCTCCTTTATGATTTCTCCCACAATGGGGGCATGAGCACCACCTTCAGAAGGACCTCCTGGAAATTAACCCATGGTACAGAGTAGTATTCTACCGCAGCTCCTCGTGCTATAAAGCTGATTGAACCCTGTCCCTTAATTTCTTCCTTTTGCTGTTGTTGCGAAATGGATCACCCGATTTTTCCTTCCTCGTTTTTTATCCTTTCTCTCTTTTTCCTCTTTCTTACTCTTTTCCACATTCAATGCACATGTCACCAATTTTGGAGAAACCTCATGGCAAAATGCTGTGACATGGGCTCGACATGGTCATTAAGGCCGTCTTCAAACCTACTATGACTTTCTTCCTCACTCACAAGTATCTGAGCATACTTGCTCAACCGTGTGAATTCTTTGATATTCGGGCCATTCCATCTGTCTTGCTTCCAGATTATGAAACTCGTCTCATGTTGTTCAGATAACGCACTCATAATGCTTCTGAACTCATCCTAAGAAGAACTCCACGTAATCCTCCGATGGTGCGATCCTAGTCACTCTAAACCCACCACCGATAAGCCCTCATCCTCGTAGTAACGATACCTCCAGATATTCCAACTTCTTCAACTGCACGCATTTGCACAAGCATCTTCTGCTCTCTCGAGCCAATTTTCTGGCCATAGAAGGCCCATCCTTCCCATAAAATCTACGGTGCCTGCATTCCTTGCCATTCTCTCAATGGTCACCGCTAACAATTGCACTGCTGTCTTTTGCAATGCCTGAACTTAGCTGTTGGAGGATACCACCAGCACTTCCTGGCCACTCTGTTCTAGTTCATTCATTGGTGGGGCATGGGATGCTTGCTCCACCTTCCACACTAGCAGACTGCTGGGGCGAGTCCCCCCCGGGTCATCCTCGGCCCTAAGGAAGCCAACCCGTCCACTTATCCTATTAAGACCCGCTGAAGATCCGTCAGAGCCATGTCATCCTTATATGCAATTGAAATGCATGTTAAACACAATTTCAAAATCATTTACAAACAATTTCAAAATCATTTTGTAGAACCGCCTAAACCTAGGCTCGATATTAATAAATTACATGCTTCTACCCGACCGACCTGCCATGATCCGAACCGAGTCCTGGATAATTAAACTACCAAAATCATATCTTTGCGGAAGCGACATTTAATTTAGCAAGCCCATAAACATTTACATTTAACAAAATCTATTTACAATGTAGGCATCCAAGCCTAAAATGATTTACAAAATGTATGTACAGATTCAAATTGTTTATACAAAATATCCATATCAAAAAGAATGTTAAATAGTGCATTATGCTCTGAGCATATCTCGAGATTTCTTTCTTTATGACTCGACGCTCCTCGATCTAGTCCGCATCGATCACTATCTATCACTGCACCCGCGCATTGGTAACAATACGCTTAAGCATTTTCATGCTTAGTGGTTCTATACAAATCCATTCTCGCTCCAAAGTAAATCAATCCATGCACTTAATAACTTAACTTTCCATCATTTGGATGATCAATATAAATACATTATGACATACTTTGTTATATATATACAATAAATTATAGTTCATCGATTTATCCCATAAATACATTTTCATAATCAATATTTCAACATCTCAAATCAATTCAAATATGCTCACAAATTCAATTTAGTTCGATATTCACCAATTCTGAAAATCAATCCAGCTTCTGAAAACAAATTCAGTTATGCCACCACCTTGGGTCATTGAATCACTTCGCTATGCCAATCAATCTCGCTTATGCCCTAACGAATTTAACCTATGTCTTCGTATACGTGATATCGTGAGTCACCGGCACGGTCCTACCGGGTCGCAGCCCAGATCACGGTTTTATAACACAAGCACGGCCTACCGGGCTGCCAGACTGGTTATAAACAATCAAATAGTGAACACTACCGATACGGTCCCGTCACATAGACGGAAAGTGACACAATAGTTCGCAAGATCGCTTATTTGACCCTATTGGTATACCAATCTATCCCCATGCGAAATAAATCCAAGTAACATTCTATTATATGCTCAAACTCTTATAGCAAATATAGTATAATATTTACGCTTGTATAAACAAATATTTTCAATAATCATGCAATTTTTATATGCAAACATTTCACAATCACTTTTCTCAAATCAATTAAATCAATTCAATATACTCAACAAACACATGCAAAACTTCTGAAAGCGAGGAATAGGAGTCGGTAGAACAAAACATTTCAAACTTGAATTGAGAATAGGATTTAGAAGAACAAACCCAAAATTCCTACTTTGACTCAACCTGGGAACCCTAATCACAGCTTTGTCTTTTCCCTCCTTCAAATTCCTATTCCAAAACCATTAAAGAATAATATTATTCATGCTGTACTTAGTAGAAGTTTTTTATTAGGGATTGACTTGAGGTTATATGAGTTCCAATTTAAACAAGATATATATATGATCTCACCCAATGGGCTTTCCATAGAGTCAAAGAATTCCAAATCGGAGTTCGACCAAGGGAGTTATGACCTTCCAAGTTGGAGGTCATACACGCCAAATCTCGAACCGACGAGCACCCGAACTGACGAGCTCATCTACCACCTCATTCAACATCTTCTATACCCTCAGGAATATTAATGTATTCCCACCCAATGGGCTTCCATAGAGTCCAAGAACACCCAAATCGAGTTCAAACGAAGGAGATATGACCTTTCAAGTTGAGGTCACGCGAGTAAACCCCGACGAGCTGATTTGAATCGACGCAGCTGCAATCGAAGTGACGAGCTCATTAAAACACTTTGTTCTAACATCTAATATCCTCCTCAGGCATATGAATGTATTCTTGACTCAATGGGCTTCCCATAGAGTCCAAGAACACCCAAATCGGAGTTCAGACGAAGAAGATATGACCTTCCGGTTGAGGTCATGCGCGAGCCACCGGACGAGCTGGCCACCGCCGGGCGATCACTATTCACCGACGAATTCTGTTTGACGACCGCCCAACGTTGACGACCACCGTTTTGGCTGACGCACCCTTTGTTGACAACCCTCGTCCACCGTTGACGACCACTGCTCATTGACGACCCTTATCACCCACTCGTCCACCGCTCACCGACGACCCCTTGCTGACACCTCATGGGTTGACGAATTCCCCGCTTGACGACCTCGGTTTGACGACCACTCACCCATTTGATTGTTCAGAGTAAAAGGACCATAACTTGGTCTACAGGAGTCCGAATTAAGAAATTCAAAAGCTTTCAACACGGTCTATTGATGTGGCTACAATTTCAGAAGAATTTACTGCCAAATTCCTTTATTTCTAACAAAATCATTCTAAGGTCCGTTAGTTTAATCCAATTGGCAGAACTGGACCCTACTATTTAGGGCTGACCTCAAGAAAAGGACTATAACTTAGTCTGCCAGGAGGTCCAAATCGAGAAATTTAAAAGCCTAACATCAATTTAAATTGATGTGGCTACACTTATCAAAGGACTTACTTCCCATATTCCCTTTACTTCTGGACCTAAAAATCAGCTCTATGTCTGGTTATTGCAAAGACTACCACACGTGGCAGCTTCCCATGGTTTAAAATGCAACCAACTTTCCCCTAAGGTAAGATAACTACCCAACAATCCTTAGGGTAGAAGAAGACCAAGTGGAGAAGACCTACTCCTATAGAGTTTGTCGAAAGTCCCCGGTTCCGCCCTCTACTTGTAGCTCTTCACTAGGAAGACTTTCAAGCCGCCGAGACCTATGGTCTCATCGCCGGAAAATCTTAGAGAGAAGGTGGTTTCTCTCTCTAACTTTCCCTTTCTCCATTTTTCTTTCTTTCTTATGGATCACTTCTTTAATCAGACATTTTTTAAAAGAAAGGAGGAAGCTTCCTCCCTCTTTCCTACATGCCACATGTCATTTCCTTTGATTTTTTTTCCTTTTACTCATTATTTCTCCTAATATCACTTGTATATATAAACTTATTTATAATTGACCCTGTCCCCATTTTACAATTTCTATATTTTCTTTTCTTACTTGGGTTCATTTCTCTCTCTGATTCAACAATCATCTAATAATCAATATATAAAAAAATTTTAAAAATACCCAAGTTGGCTCAATTATACCCGAATATATAATAATTTTGCCATAAAATTCTTGTGGCATTTTCGGGGGGTGTTAACAGCTTCGCACGCTCCGCCAATTTAACCATCGCTGGACGCTATTATGTCCCACCAAGAATAAAATTTGGCCTTTTCACCCGTGGGGATTCGCCCATCTTGCTTAACCCAAACACATGTGGTTTATTATTATTATCGTTTTACACAACCGTGAGTCTCGATTTTGGACGTTGTCCCATTTTCGAGCTCAACACACATTCACTAAGAATGGTGAATAACAGTACCATGCACCCACACCCGACTTGACGCGATGTGACCTTGTATATGAAATACAATCATGTCATTTCATGCGATGTCATGCTATATGCACAATAAGAGCTATTGCAACATTTATAAATTTCGAATAATTATATTTCCTACATATAATTTCCATTCATCATAATTTCCATGTTAATACATCACGTAAGCATATATTAACATGATTTTTACACAAAATAACATATTATTTAATATTTTCCAACCATAACACAAAATATGGCCAAAACCTTAGACCCATGTAAAACAGGGCACCTCTTGGCCCTTTCACAGTTCGTCATTGAATTACTGTGGTACCAAAACACACCAAAAAACCCGAAGACATCCTTCCTGGGATTAAAACCAAACTAACTCAAATCTCGAGATCGCCCAAAATAGTCCCGTGTCCCGTCCAGACCGTTCAAAATGTACTTCAAAATTCAACTCGAACTGCCCCAAACAAGCCCCGAATTCAGCTCCGGATTGTCCGAAAACAGTCCCGAAAATTCCTAAAAATTCTTAAACTCAGCCCAAAATTTTGAGACTGAAATTTACGGCCTTTCACGACCTCTAAGCAAATCCCAAGCCATTAAATGACCTTTAAGCTAGAAATAACACAAGTAGGAAAATTCCCTACCTCGTGGAGTTTGACGAAAACTCCGCATTTTTTGGTACCCACGCAAATTTCATCAGATCAATTTTGGCCTTATGCTCTCAATGAAACTTACATCTGATTTCCTCTGTAGATCTTAGAGAGAAGCGAAGAGAAAAAAAATAAAAACAATTATCTCTCTCTCTCTCTCTAACGCTCTCCCTCTCCACGTTTTCTAACTTTTCTTTTTGTTTTTTTTTTCATTTTCAACCTTTTTATTATTATTTGTGATGCCCCAAAACCGGGGTGTCCGTTGACAACCCATCAACCTGCGGAAGAATCGTGGATGTCGGGTAACCTGACACCACTCATGAAAATCGAGCAGAGTCTCCTTTGTACGAGGAACTTTACCCAAAGTACATAACCTGTCCCAACAATTTATAATGACTACACATGGTCCACATGCAAGTAAAATAATGGCCACTTGGGCCCCTGCATTAATACTCACAAAAAAACATCAACTATACACATTAGTTCAAGAGTTAATAAATTACTTCACAAAACATATAGCTTGAGAAATGTACAATTTCTAATACATGTTATACAAATATAATGCCAAAGCCACAACCCGGCTTTTTAAACGCGCTCTCTTCTTCTTTCTCTCTCTCTAGTGAGCTCATTCCTCCTATACACTCAGACTCGAAATAGCGATCCATCGACAAGGAGCAAAGCCTAGTAGTGATAATTTCCTCATGGGTTACTTCCCCACCTAAGTGCACATGTCATGGAAAACAATCACATCCAACCAATTAATATTGAACTACTTTCAATGTCTATGACCAATCCATGTCCAGTCCCACTGCTCCTCACATGGGTCAAATGCGGTAGTAAAATCACAGCCAAAACTAAAGATTTTTGTTTTCAAAAACTTACTACCGAGTTTTGGTAAAATATTGGACTACCCTCCGAGGCGAATTGTTGGATAACGCTTCGAAACAGTCATGATCTTCATCCGAAGTGATATGTAGGACGATTCTCCAAGGCAATTCTTCGGAAAATCTTTCGTCGAAATTCTTTTCACAAACATTTTTCCTTTTTATTTTCTTTCATGTCATGCACTCACTCCTAATATTCTAGGGTTCATATGAACACTGTTATGCCAATCCCAACAACTCATGCTAATTTATAAACATGTATATACTTAACATAATTAATCCACAATCATGTTTACAAATTCACATCAATAGCATCAAAATATCTCACATGGGCTAATTAATTACAAGTACTGGTTTTGAATCACCTAACAACACAAAACTACACCAAAATTCATGTCACTATTCACATGAACAAGGAAACCCTCGGGCTGGCACTATTCACTGGCCACAACAATGTGATTTTCCACCTCTGCCTCAAATGTTTAAGATCAAACACGGCTAATCCAAGCCTAGAACGATCTTTAAACCATTTAGCATGACTTTTAGCCAAAGAATAACATAAGTAAGAAAAGATCCCTACCTCTTGAGTTGGTGCCCAAATCACTGTCTGTCCATCACAGAGCCCTCGTCAGATAGATCGACTTTGTTTACTTCATCGAGAACCGACGGTCCGAACGGGTCAGAATCGAGAGAAGGCACTCTCTCTCTAAAAACTGAACCAAACCTACTGTGACGCTTTTCCTCCCCTTGTTTTCCCATTTAGAGAAGAAGACTATTTGCCCCTTGTCTTATTCATTAAACTTTTGCAAAATTCCCATCTTGCCCCTCCATTACATTATTTGACACATGGCTTAATCTAAGCCATTTATCTCCACCATCTCTCTAATCTTGCAACATGTGTCATAAGAGTACATGCAGCCAGATTTTTTGGTCATACCACATGTCTCTTCAAACTGCTAGACGGCACTGACACACCCTGCGGCTCGAAAAACATGAAATTTCTCGATTGTCCCGACCGACAAATTCTACTTGGTAGCTTAGATTTCGCGAGATCATCTTAATGGCAAAGTCCGGTTGTCATCTGAGATCTAGAAAATTCCAAATTCTTTTTACCTAAAATTACATATTTGTTATTTTTTCTAAAATTGAATTCTTTCTCGGGCCTTACATTATTATTATTATTATTATTATTTGAATACATGGCTCATATGACCTCATTCGGATCCCTTTCTGCCCCAAAAAAATTTATTTATTTTCAATTCCCTTTATTTTAAATGAACTTAGCTCAAGCCATTTCATTACTTCCGAGATTTTTGTAAAAATCTCGTCTCTGAAGTCATTGACGGCTTATCACCCAAAAAATCATAAAATATTCTGCTTGTCTCAGAATTCGACGAAACTTTTCTAGGTCACTAAATTTCGCGAGACGAATTTAACGGCACAATCCGTTTTTTCATCCGATATCTAGAGAATTTTCTAGGTTTCCCTAAACCATTATAGCAATTTATTATTATTATTATTATTATTATTATTATTATCATTTTTCCAATTTTGAAAATTTCAATTTTCCTGTGTTTTAATATCTCTCCCCTCTACCGTAATTTCGTCCCGACCACACATACTAGCACACACAAACACATGCATAAGGTAATATTCTAATGCCAATATTTGTACTCATTACACTTTTGTCCCCAATTAGGAAAGACAGGACCCATCATGTCCTCGCATTCCCACGTTGCTTCCTCCACTCCACGTTGCATCCCGCTCCAGTAGTATTGGCGACGAAGATCTCGGTACATCTTCGGTGCCACCGATGCACTGCAACCAGATAACAACTCCTGTAGTCTCCTCTCTCAACCCAGCCAATCAAACCACTACCCGTCCTCTATAAATCGAAGACTACCATCCGCGTGACAAATCCAACCTCGTCACCTGCACCCGACCGTACCCGGTCCCTTCCGACCGAAAGTGCATCACCACCACATTTGCCTTACTGCATGGTAATGCAAAGTGAAGTCATAATCCTCTTAGAAACCCATCCATCCGCTGCCTCATGTCGAGGTCCCACGCATGAAAACATACTCAGACTTTGTGGTCCGAGTACACCGCACTCCTCGCCATATGGGCAGCTAAATCTTCAAGGCGAAGACTACGGCCGCTAACTCCATGTCGTGTGGGTAATTCTCGCCATGATTCTTCCAACGACTCCGAACCATGTTACTACCCTCCTGCATCGCATCAAAACACATCCCACCGGGCCCCTCGAGGCATCACAATACACTCAGTGGTACCCCCGGGTCCCTATCCCGGGGACTATCAGGATAGGAGTTGTAGTAAGCCTCATCTTCAACTCCTAGAATGCCTCCTCGCACTGGGCCATCCCAATCCCACTCGACTCCTTCCGGTCAATCTCATCATAGGTAAGCAATCGAGAAATCCTCACGAATCTCCCAGTGCCCAACCAATCCCAAGAAACTGCGGTATAGGCCGACTTGACCTCTCCTAGCCTCCCACGGCCTCGGCAGCCTGCAGGTCACTTGACATGCAGGCGACACCACATGTCCCAAAAATCTCACCTAAGTAAGCCAAAACTCGCACTTACTGAACTTAGCGTACAACTGATGGTCTCTTAGCAACTATAAAACAATCCTCAAATTATACTCATGCTCTCACTCTAACTGGGAGTAGATCAAAATGTCATCCATGAGACTCTGGCCAGTCTAAATAGGGTTGGAATATATCATGAGGAACTCCATGAATATCATTTGGCGCATTCGTCAATCAAAAGGCATCACTTAGTAAACACAAAGTGCCCATAGCAGCGTCATGTCTTAGAATATCTGTTTCCTAACCCTCGGCTGATGGTAACCGGTCACGAAAGGTCTATGGAGTAGACTCGCGCTCTGACTAATCAAACAAGTCGTAATCCTTGGCAATGGGTAGCGATTCTTGACCATAACCGTTATTTGTCTGTAATCAATGCACATAGTCGAAAGGTCTTGTCCTTCTTCAGCCATAAATAGAACGGACGCCCCATGGTGAAGTGCTCGGTCTAATGAACCCTTGTCCGGTGGCTCACGTAGGCTGGACTGCGAGTTCTTACAGCTGATTGGTGCCCATCTTTATGCGAGTCACTAGAGATGGGCGAAGCCGGGAGTGTAAATCGATGCAGTCTGGCTTCCCCTCTGCGGAGGCAATCCGGTAAGCTCATGCGGAAAAACATCCTCATACTCGCATACTACTCAAGGGAGATCTAGAGTCTAGTCACCTCGTCCTCCGAATTAAGAACTTTGCTAATAACTTGTATCCTTGACACACAGACTCGTACCTTGTCACAAGGAAAAATATCATGCTTGTCCCCACGAGGAAATACAACACGGGTGCAGATCCTGCGTGTAGGCGTAACCCTCCTATGCTCACAATGTGACCTTATGGCGTCAGCCAATCCATCGGGATGACGTCGGACTCGACATATGCAGTCCTCGAGGTCCTTTGTGAGTAGAATCCCGAGATCTCTAACTACTTAACCCCGCGACATATCAATCCTATCATCGCCCTAATCCCTAAGGGAGAACTCACATACAAAGGCTCCTCTAAGGTCTCAACCTCTAAGCCCAACTCTATCACAACTGATGCAGCGATGAATGAATGCGACGCACTAGAATCAAATAATACTCTTACCCATAGGCGAGATAACAAAAAGCGTGCCTGTATAACTAGGCGTCTGGCGGCTTCGGTAGGTGGTGTGATGGCGTAGACACTCCCCTAAACCCCTAACGTCCCTACCTGTGGGCCTCGTCCTTTACCTTGGCCTATGGTCGCACCTCGGCACGTGTAATGGGGAGGTGCAGGTGCAGCTGAGACTGGCCTCCTCACGGCCTATCTTAGGGCTATGGAGAATATCTTTTGTATCCTCTCTTGTCCTACCGGCGGCGGGGCTGTCTTTGTCGAAACCCTAAGATCCCTTTCTACGGAATCCCTCCTCATGTGTCCAGGCTGCTGGCAATGATAACCTGTCACTGACCCCGGCGAAACTACGATCATCCACGGCGGGATGGCCCTCGACTCTGGAACCCACATGAGCTGAGAAGCCCTGCTTCTTTCCGAGCCCCGGAAGAAGGCGACTCTCCTTCCTCTTTCTACTAACACCCACATCCCGATTGCTCCGAGCATCCTCGATCTCTTTCTCTATGGTTAGGGTTGTCCCAACCATAGAGTCCATGTCCTGTAGGCGGAGTCCTACAATCCTGCCTCGAATGGACAACTTTAGCCCATTCTCGAATCTCCTGACCTTGGCCATGTTCGTGGCCACGTAGTCATCAGCAAAACGGGCTAGCTCCGTGAACTTAGCCACGTACTCAATCACGATCATAGTCCCCTGCTTCAGCTCTAGGAACTCCTGAGCCTTCGCGTGACGAGCAGTATCCGAAAAATACTTACCCATGAACAACTCCTGGAACTCTGCCCATGTCATTGCCTCTAAGTCTCTAGAGGTCTTTGCTGGATTCCACCATGCTAGGCCTCGCCTCTGGTTGGAGCCGCGGCTAGTCTAATCACAGTTTGTGTTGAAGTGTCTCCATAGCCTCTAACACCTTCTCGACCTGCATGAACCAATGGTCTGCCACCATTGGATCTCCTCCCCCTGTGAATGTCGGAGGATGATGTGCCCTAAACCTCTGGAGGTTACTCGGACCTCCTTGGCTACCTATTGCACTAGCTTGTGCAATAGCAACAGCCGCAATACCTACAGCCTCAACAAAAGCCTGCTGGTTAAATACTGGTGGTGCCTGACCAGTACCCCGTGGACGCCCTCTACATCCTCGCCCTCGACTAGCCATCTACACATGTCAAATGACAAGTTAAATTCTAATGCAGTATCTCTAAGGCTTAATCACAGCCCCGAGACACCATTCATATACAGAAAAATATTTTATACACAATATCCAAGCATTCATAGGTAATGCAAGACAATTAATTCCATATATTAAATCATATGTAACAAAAAAATTTTATTTTATTTTTAAAAAATTTTATTCGATTTTATTTGATTTGATTTTTTTATTTAATTATTTAATTTATTTTTTTTTAAAACCTCGTGAACAGTGCTCATGAATAGTGTTCATGAACATTGTCCCCTAAATGATAACTCGAGCAATTACCTTGATTCAAAACTAAATTCGGTGCACTAGGTGCATACTGGCCCGACCTATGCTCCTGCGCGCCTTCTTATTTGTGTCGTAGGCCTGGCAGGCCGTGTTGCAGCCTATATCGCGACACACCCAGCACCAAGGCTATGCGCGCGAACCGTGTCGCGCGGCGCGCTTGTCGCAGCGCCCCTGCGCTGTGTCGTAGGGTGTCGTATCACAACCCTGGCTGCATTGTATCGCGACATAAGGTCGCCCCCCCTCTCAGCCATGATACAGTGTTGTATCAGCGACCATCGGCCGCGCGCGCGTGCGTGCCATGTCGGCGTGCGCTGGCGTGCCCGCTATCGCAGCCCAGCGCCGGCCGTGCTCGCCAGCCGCTGGCGATATCGTGGCGGCGGTGGCCGTGTCGTGGCGGCTAACGCCATGTCGTAACACGCCCGCCGCAACACCTCAGCCTTGCCTAGCCTTGTTGTGTCACGATACAATCTGCTGTATCGACCCGAAACTCTCTTCGAAAAATGACGTGGCCATTCAGTCTTTAATACGTATTTATTATTTTTTTTTTCACATCATTTTTTTTCTTTATATATATATATATATATATATATATATATATATATATATATATATATATATATATATATATTTTTTATTTCGGTAGAACCAAATAAATTTTGAAAAAATTAATTTAATTTAATTTTTCGATTTATACCTGTAAAACCTTAGAAAAAAATTTTCTTCACATTATCTTTTTTTTTTTTCATTTAATTATGGACTATTTGCCCAAAATTTCTCAACCTCCTAAGGTTTTAATTTCTCCTATGCTATTTATCAAGCATACAAGCACATAACCACACATCATACACAACATTCATCATGTTATGCTCACCAATCACACATAAAACACAATGCATGTAGTGTTCTAATCTTGTTAAAGTATTTGCTGAGTAATCACATACCTAAATCTAACATCGAGCCACCAAGTGGTGATGTTCTTACACCTTATGAGCCACGGCCTGAAGCCCAAGTCCTCAAGCCGATTGTTGTATACCTAAGCTAAATCACCAAGTTTGTGAAGAAGTGAGTAACATGACTAAACTTATGAATGCAGGCAGACTCCTAGGTATTGATATACAGCTCTATCTGGGTGTGACACCCTAAAACCGAGGTGCTCGTTGATAACCCGTCAACTTGTGGAATAATCGTGGATGTCGGGTAATCCGACACCACTCATGAAAATCGGGCAGAGTCTCCTTTGTACAGGGAGCTCTACCCAAAGTACATAACCTGTCCCAACAATTTACAATGACCACACAGGGTCCACATGCGACTAAAATATTGAACACTTGGGCCCTTGCATTAATACTCACAAAAAACATCAACTATACACAATAGTTCAAGAGTTAATAAATTACTCTTTACCAAACATATATTGAAATGTACAATTTCTAATACATGTTATACAAAATGACAATGACAAAGCCACAACCCGTCTTTCTTTTAAACGTGGCCTCTAGTGAGCGTCGTCCTCCTATACACTCCCTGTACCTGAAATAGTGATCCATCGACAGGGTGAGCAAAGCCTAGTAGTGATAATTTCCTACATGGGTTACTCCCCACCTAAGTGCACATGTCATGGAAAACAATCACATCCAACCAATTACATGAACCTACTCGAATGTCTACATGACCAATCCCATGTCCCGAGTCCTCACCGGCTCCCTCACACATGCCTAAGCCAAATGCGAGTAAAATCACAGTTTTCAAAACTAAAGATTTTTGTTTTCAAAAACTTACTACCGAGTTTTGGTAAAATATTGGACTACCCTCCGAGGCGAATTGTTGGATAGCGGCAGAAGCAGTCATGATCTTCTCAAGTAGTGATCCGTTAGACTGACTCTCAAGGCAATTACCGAATAATATTTTGCCATTCCTTTCACAAACATTTTTTCCTTTTTATTTTCTTTCACATGTCATGCACTCCTCCTAATATTCTAGGGTGCCCGGTGCATATGGAATGCATTATGCCAATCTAACAACTCATGCTAATATATAAAATATGTATATACTAACATAATTAATCACATAATTCATGTTATTAAATTCACATCAATAACGCACCAAAATTAGTTTCACATAATTACTTGATTACAAACGATTACATTTGGATGTTTCAGCAACCTTAATCGTGGCAAAATCGTAGCCATTTATTCACGTGAGCAATTGAAACCCTTGGAGTTGATACTTTGACCGCGGCTACAACAATGGGGATTTTGCCACTTTCGGTTCAAATGTTTTGGGGCGAAAGCACGGCTAAGCGAGCCTTAGAACATCTGACCATTTACATGGCTCTTAGCCAAAGAATAACACAAGTAGGAAAGATCTCTACCTCTTGGAGTTGTCGAGACTCCACCAAATCGGTCAATCACGTGGCCTCGTACGTAGATCGACTTTGCTTCTTGCTCAGTCGAGCTAAACGGTCAGAGATGGCCATGAATCTAGAGAAGACACTCTCTCTCTCTAAATCTGGAACCAAACCTACTGCACGTTTTTCCCTTGTTTTCCCATTTGAAGAAGAAGACTATTTGCCCACTTGTCTTATTCATTAAACTTTTGCAAAATTCCCATCTTGTCACTCCCTTACACTATTTGACACATGGCTTAATCTAAGCCATTTATCTCCATCATCTCTCTAATCTTGCAACATGTGTCACAAGAGTACATGTAGTAGGTGACTTTTGTCGCGTCATTTCTACCAAGGCAGTTTTTCTGTGCTGGATACCGGTGCCTCGAAAAACATGAAATCCAAACGTCTCTCGGAATTCAGCGAAGTCGGCAGTGGTAGGCTAGATTTGTGAGCGATTCCAACGGTAAAGTCCGTTTTGTCATTCAAGATCTAGAAAAATTCCAGATTTTTACCGAAATTACCATTTTGCCATTTTTCAGAAAATAGGAATTTTCTTGGGTCTTACATTATTATTATTATTATTATATTATTATTATTATTATTTGAATACATGGCTCATATGGTCTCATTCGGATCCGTTTCTGCCCTGAAAAAATTTATTTATTTTCAATTCCCTTTATTTTAAATGAACTTAGCTCAAGCCATTTCATTACTTTCGAGATTTTTTTAAAAATCTCGTCCACAAAATCGTGTGACTTATCACCCAGAAAATCGTAAAATATTATGCTTGTCTCAGAATTCGACGAAGCGTTTTTTGGAATTAAACAAATTCGCGAGGCAGATTTAATGACTTCTGATCCGTTTGTCATCCGAGATCTAGAGAATTTTCTAGGCTTCTCTAAACCATTATAGCAATTTATTATTATTATTCTTATTATTATTATTATTATTATTATTATTATTATTATTATTATTATTATTATTATTATTATTATTATTATTATTATTATTATCATTTTTCCATTTTTGAAAATTTCTAATTTTCCCGGGTTTTACATTCCTTCCCTCTTTAACAGAATTTCGTCCTCGAATTCACGCATACTAGTACACACAAACACATGCATATGCAGTAATATTCTAATGCCAAATATTAGATCACACACCTTCGTCCTCAATTAAGAAAGGATATGTGGCCCGCATCATGTCCTCGCGTTCCCATGTTGCTTCCTCCACTCCTCGGTGTTACCACAACACTTTTACTAACTGCACGGTCTTGCGTCGCAAAACCTTATCCCAGCTATCTAAGATACGCATTGGTCCCTCCTCAAAGGTCCCATAAGTGTCAACAGTAATCTCTCCCCAATCCACTACATGAGTTGGATCTGGAGTATATTTTCGGAGCATGGAGACGTGGAACACCTTATGGACACCTGATAAACTCAGTGGTAGCGCCAACCGATATGCAATTGTGCCCACCCTCTCAAGTACCTCGAAGAGCTCGATATACCTTAGCGATGGCTTCCCTCGCTTGCCGAATCTGACCACGCCTCTCTTAGGTATCACCTTCAGAAGATGTGATCACCCACCTCGAACTCTAGAGGTCGACGTCGTCTATTGACGTAGCTCTTCTGTCTTCTCTGAGCTGTAATAAGGTGCTTTTGAATCAAATCCACATTCTCAAAGGTGTCTCTAATTAGATCCGAACCAGTGATGGAATGCTCTCCCATCTCTGTCTAACAAATCGGTGATCGACATGGCCTTCATTATAAGGGTCTATAATAGGTGCTATCTAAATACTACGCTGATAAGCATTTGTTGTAAGGCGAATTCATGTAAAAATTAGAAATGCTCCTCCTAACTACCCTTGAGATCCAAGACATATGCACGCAACATGTCCTCTAAAATCTGTATGGTCCTCTCAAATGACCATCTGTCTAAGGATGAAATGTTGTGCTCATCGTTAATTGTGTCCCCATAGCCTTTTGGAAACTCTTCCAAAAGTGTGCAGTAAATCTGGGATCCCTTGTCCGATACGATAGAGACTGGTACTCCATGTAACTAGACAATCTCACAAATATACAACTGGTAGAATTCCTCTAGTGTGAAGGTCATCCGCACCGCTAGAAAGTGATCCGACTTAGTGAGCCGGTTCACTATAACCCATATGGCATCATGCGCCCGGCGTAATAAGTAGCGAGTAGATTATGAAATCCATTGTGACATTTTCACTTCCACTCGCTTCACCTCGCTGTTTTGAGTAGACTTGATGGCTTTTGATGCCAGCCTTCACACTGACCGTGAGACTCATCTTACCAAATCTCCAATGTGTTTACTTAAATCCCACGGCTTCCAATATCTGTGACGAAGAATCTGGTACATCTTTGTGCCACGGGATGCACACGAAATGAGTAGTGGAACTCCGAGTTCTACTCTCTCAAATAGATCATTGAGGCAGGCAGATCCCTATCTGAAGGCTGCCATCATGTGGTTGACTGACCTTATCACGTACCCCAGTGATTGCTGATCCTTGATGGGCGATATCTCTGCGTGCATCACAGGACTCAGTACTCTGCTTAATAGGGATGGCGTAAACTACGAAATCCGAGCACTCCTAAAAGCGATCATTGTACTGCAGCCTAAATTGTCCCACAGTCTCGAGCATCTACCACTCTCGAGAAGCTACACTAGCCAGTACTCCCTGTGACTTCCGACTGAGCGCATTAGCCACTACATTTTCCTTACCAGGATGGTAATGTAAAGTGAAGTCATAATCCTCCAGATACTCCATCCATCTACGTTGCCTCATGTTGAGGTCCCGCTGTGTAAAGATATACATCAGACTCTTGTGGTCTGAAAATACCTCAAACTGCTCACCATACAAATAGTGGAGGCAAATCTTTAAGGCAAAGACTATGGTCGCCAACTTCGAATCATGTGTAGGGTAATTCTGCTCATGATTCTTTAACTGTTTGGAACCATAAGCCACAACCCTCTCGAACTGCATCAAGACACATCCTAGTCCGTCCCTAGATGTATCACGATTGCAGTGTACCTTTGTCCACATTGCGAGACTATCGGAATAGGAGAGTATGTAAGCCTACGATATAGTGCTTAAAAAAGTGCTCTTTGGAAGACTATTCATACGTAGGTTTAGGCACTTTTGAGTCATAATCATTCAGAATAACCGTGGCATATTGATGTCCCTATCGTGTTACTAACAACATTTTGTAGGTGTTTTGGTAGTTTTACAGGCCAAACACTTCTCCATCTTCGAACCGGACTGAGGACAGAGCTGAACAAGTTCGTATGAACTCTCGGCGATTGCATCGAGCCGAGTTGAAGAAATGTCAAGTGGGACTGAAGAAATGGAGGTTGAACTTGATCACGAGGGATACGAGGATTTTCGCTATGGCATATGAAAATTTATAAGTGTGAAAATTTCGCAACCATAGAGAAAATTTCACAATCCTACGCTAATTTTAAGCTATCTTACAGTTCGCTATGATAGCGAAATTTCTCTATCATATGAAATTAAACTATCATAGTGAAAATTCTTGTGCGTGTGAAAATTGAATTTCGCTATGCCTAAGATTTAATATGGTGTGAAATTTACTATGCATAGCGAAATTGGTTGCCCTCTCAAACGACCCCGTTTTGTATAATTCCCATTTTGTCCTCAATGCAATCTTATTATATTGGTTATTTTGGTATTTCACACATTTTGTAAGGCTATATAAGCCTGCATTATCAAGCTCGAGAACATTCAATCAATCTTTCGATTCACCGGTGTTTTGCTTTTCCAGTTCTCCAGCCCTCTTCTTCTCTCTTCATTTCTTTCATTTTCTTTCATTTCTGACAACGAAACATACTGGTGATGACAAACCCAAAGTATGCTTGGCTAAAGCCCCTTTCCTTGAAGGAGGGTCCAGCGGTGGAGGTTTGGAGGGTAAGTTTTCATGCCCTCTCATTTTATCCACCTTTGCATTTATGAGCATTTTAAAACCACGCATCTCACCCTAGGTTGAAACCTCCTAGATCCAGCCTCGCCAATGTGTATTTGGCAAGCTTTGTGGTTACAGTGGATGCTTAATCTTAGATCCACTATCATCCACTTAGTTGTCTCCTATTAGTTGTTGTAGGTTGCCTCTTTGAGGCCATATGCACACTGTTAGGGACTTGAATGCTCACTTGAATGCCATATCTCATGGGGGAAGTAATTTAGGGTTTAGGTTTTAGTGCCAAATCAAGGTCGATTTGGGAAGCGACTATAGTTCATTATCTCCAGAAACAAACCGAGGCATGAATACACGTAAAAATCGATCCAGTGACGAGACTTCAGGAGTCACTTCTTTTCTAAATTTTCCTTTAATTTATATACGGTTACAACCATCAACCCACTCTTTTGAACAAAACCCAAAATCAAAGAAATACCATTTTTCAACTCAACTACACTTCATATTTGAAGAAAGAACATGTTGACCTAGACGTATCTTTGCGTGCTTCGCTCTGACGTTAGAACACCAGGATACAAATTTACACCATTGATTATAGCCCTACTATGGCACGAATCAGCCTCTTTTTCAATTCCTGGAATGCCTTCTCACACAAGTCATTCCACTTGAATTTTTGACCTCTTTCCTAGTAAACAGAATCGGAGCGCTCTAAGGTGAAGTGCTCGGTCTAATTAAACCCTTGTCCAACAATTCTTATAGTTGGACCTTGAGTTCCTGCAACTCCACCGGTGCCATCCTATGAGGAGTCATAGAAATGGGCGACGTACTAGGGTGTAACTCAATGATAAAGTCCACATCCCTGTGTGAAGGTAATCCCAGTAGCTCATCCGAAAAAACATCCTCATACTTGCAAACTACCCGAGGTAGATCCAATTCCTGTCTCACCTCGTCCTCTAGGGTAAGGCTTGCTAGCTAACCCATCAACTGTCCACTCCATCTGGAGTGTGCACGGTCTTGGGTAAAGCATCATGCTTCTCCCTCACGAAACATAACTTTAAATAACATCACAGTAGTGTAGCGGTAACCCACCCCTATGATCCATGATCAATGAAAGCTGCGACTCTATGGGTACAATCGACCAGTCCATCTAAGGATGACCTCAGAAACTCAATATGTCCATGACCTTCAAGTCATAGTGAGTAGAATCCACCAAGATCTGGAAGCTCACAATCTGACTTTATATCTAATCGATACTCACCCTAGTTCCTAGGGGAGAATTCACATACAACGTCTTTTCCAAGGTTTTAACCTCTAAGCCCAAACTTTTCTCACATTATGCTCAATAAACATGAATATGATGCATCCGAATTTAAACAACACTCTTGTGAGAGCGGAAACGTAGCCCGCATATCAGACTGATCCGCAAGCTTAGTCTACGGTACCACAGTGTAGAAACGCCCCTGGGTCCCTGAAGTACCGGCCTGGAAGTCTTGGCCTCGACCTCGACCTCGACCCATACCTTGGCCTCTCTGGCCTATCTATGTAGCCGAAGGTGCCCTATCTGACACCTAAAATGTGTGGGTCATTTGGCACGCACTAGGTGAGAAGGAACAAATCGGTGGTTCCCGCACTCGTCCCACTCGATGACTGACCGCGCCGTCCCATGGGATCCCTGCCTTTATGTGTTAGAGAAGTGTTCTAAAGGCAATCACCATTAGCACTATCAGACGCATAACATGGCTATTTAATCAAGGCTTCTTCGCTAATTTGGCATTCATACGCGGAATTGATATAAATCTTTAATCGAATTAATGAAGTCCGTGAATACATAAAGATAGTACATGAAGGAAATCATGATGGGATTATGCTACAAGATTCAATATGTAATTATATTAGTGTCTAAATTATCCCTAGTCATAGGATCAACAAGACTGGACATTGTTGATCCGGACAGATATTGATGTCATACTTTGATTGACTACAAGATCTTATAAATCAGGATCAAGAGTTGACGTGAGCCGTGCATGTAGATGCTTCCTAAGAGTAGCTAAATACATCGGAGACCTATAATGAGACAATCATATGGATCATCTATTTAAATGTAAATGATTGTCTCATCATAGCAATGGTGCAAGTATCCTTAGACTTGAGGTGCTCTGGCGATATCTGATGTCGATCTCCGTACTAATTCTCAATCCACGCTTTCGCTTCAGGTCGCTTCTATCAATGAGGATTGCATAGTTTGAGGTGTTCGAGGTAATTGAGTAGCCAACAAAGGATTCACCACTCCCAATAAAGGGAGTATACCCTGCGCCTCTTGTCTCGAATCATTACTTAGAATCTCTAGCAAGAGGAAAATGTTCGAGGAGTGTCTTCGTCAGCATAAATGAGTGATGAACTGGGACAAGATAAATATCACTTGGGCTAGGTGTGGCATAGCCAGTCTACTGGGAGCTACATAATTGTCCATGCTCTGAACCAAGTAGGGTATAGTTTGGTGAAAGGACAAATTGCACGGTATTTATCTATGGGAAGGGTGTGCAGTCAAACCACTAACTCTCCGATCAATTGAGGGTCATTATGTGTTGCTAGATACCACCCGACTCTGCTTAATTCAATGTCGAATCATGGGCCAATATAATCGAACCTAATGGTCGCACACTTAGAAGAGATACCGGGATGATGAAAATGCATTTGATGTGATCCAAATATGAGGAAGTTAATTATCATAATGAAATGTCACTAGATTAGTGGAATCCCTGATGAAAGCCCTCACTTAGAGAGATACAGTTTAAAGCCATACCGGCTGGGGTCGGTGGAACTAGCCATAACTCATAGGGATGCATGTAACCTATCATCACTTAAAGTGAGGGGCATTTTGGTCATTTCATAGGATGGGGTTTTCCTATAAATAGAATGTTATGGAAACCCTAAGAAGATGATGCTCTTTTGAGAGAAAAAGAGAGTTCATGAGAAAGAGGACGAAGTGTGTTCTCTCATCTCCATAGAAAGTGTTATAGAGATTGAGAGACCCGGGTTTTAGCTTCCTTCGTGACGATCCTTCACTAGCACCTCGACCCTGCGACATCGTTACCTGAGGTTGTCGGCCTACTCTCCGTGTGATACTATTAGAGGCGGACCTAGACTTGTCTGGGTCGGTCTAAAGCTACCCCGACCACCAGCTCGGTTTTGGAACCGACATAAGGTAATCCTACACCCTTCTCTTTGTTATAGAACTGGTTTATGCTACTAGGGTCCTGGATGGGTTTTTGTTGGGATTTATTTGTATTTCCGTCAAGTATCGGGTAAGTGTCAGCTTCTCCCACGAAACCCTTCATTATGGACAATCCCTTCTCATGTGCCCAGGCTGATGGCAATAGAAGCATGTCATCGGTCCCGGGCCGGTCCTCTCACTCGCTCGGGGAGCCACAGTCCTCCGTCTCTTTCCCCAAACCGGCTGAAGGCTGATCCTCCTTCCTCTTCCCACCGACACTCGCATTCCGAATGCCCCATGCGCCCTCCATTTCTCTCTCTATGGCCAGAGCTGTCCTGACCATAGAGTCCATGTTCTGTAGTCGGAGGCCCATAATCTTGCCCCGAATGGACAACTTTAGTACATTCTCATTCTCAAATCTCCTGACCTTAGCTATGGGCCCGAGAACATTCCAATTTTCGGAAAAAGGGCAAAATGGTAATTTTGGTAAAAATCCGAAATTTTTCTAGATCTCGGATGATGAAATGGACTTCACCATTGGAATTGTTTCACGAAATCTAGCTAACACGTCGAATTTCATCGACTCGAGATACCGGAATTGACAAAGCTGAGGCACCATCAAGTAAGCCATAAAACTAGCTTCGAGAGACATGTTGTAACGCCCCGTCCCGAGATAGTGTACAAAGCATATGTAACCGTAGGGCGATATATACCAAGTGAAATTGTAATATTTTTGGGAGTTGTTTTTATGATGAAAATAGAAATGATAAATTATGAACCCAAATTATCGTAAAGAACAAGGGTAAAATAGTACTGATTAAATGGGACATGAAGGTCATAATCAAAGCAGAGATGGGCCATAATAGAAATAACAAGAGTTGTCTTGCAATATTAAAGTGATCATGACCTCTTTTGCAATTAAGTGAAAAAATGGGATTATAGCGAGATATGAGACAAACAAATTCATTTGGTCTCATTTCATTTGGCTAGAGCAAACCGTAGGAGAGAAGGAGAAGGGAGAAAAGAAGAGGAAGAAGAGGAAGAAGAAGGAGGAGAAGAAGACCAAAACCAAGGTATGTTTTGTCTTGAAATCATGGGTATTTTGAATTCCTAAGGTTTTGGTTTGGAGAATAGTTGCTCCTTTGTCTAGGTTTTTGTGGAAAGATCACACAAACCCTTGATTTGTTGAAGTTTGTGGGTAAAATCCTAATTGGTAAAGAATAAACATGGTAGTTTATCATAATTCTAAGAATTGAAGGAATCGGGTGGACCTTAGGTTGAATTTTTAGGATTTTTACCTAGGGTTTTGTTGTATGGAGTTCAAACCACCAATACAAGTGTTATGGAGTGGTTTTGAATGACTTTCATGTTGATTATTGAGGTATTACAGTTTTGAGGATTGGTTGTTAAAAACAAAGGAGAATGTTGGGTTTTTAAAGGAATTGCTGTCAAAATTTTTGTAAAACCTCTGTTTTTGTTTTGGCTATAGATTAAGTTAGAATCATCCAAATCAATTGATTCCAATTGGTAAAGAACCATAAGATATATGGCTACAAATCTATATAAGGAACAAGGTAAAATTATAGCTCAAGGTTCCCAACACGTGATCTGAAAGGTGAGCTCGTGTAGCTCACTGATTATGCTCTATTTTGGGTATGGTTGTAGTGTTTTGGCCATAAGTGGAGTTTCACTCATCCAAATTGAGTGATTCAAAATTCTGGGTAAATTATACTTCTAGGTTAATAAGTTATCTGAAGGAAGTGCAAGCAAATTGTAACCCCAAAGTGCCCAGAAATTTTTCAAAGTGGAGCTATGTGCAGATTCTGTTCTGCCAAATTGAGTAATCTAGATGTAAAATACAATAACTTGAGTTTTGGTGATCCAAATTGGGTGATTCCAATTAGAGAAGAAACCTTAGAACCATGGATTCAAATGAGTGAAGAAAACAATTTCAATTTATGGAGTTAAGACCCCAGAAATCAAAGATAACATAGGTGATTCAGTGAGCTAACCACTTTAAGTATCAAAATTGTTGTTGTAACTTGTGTTATGTGGTTGAGGGCCTTAGAGAATGAATTTTACATTGAAAATTTACAGAGGCGTTATTGAATATATAAAGGACTGATCTGGAGAGTTTCATAATTTTTGAAGACCTTTTGAATAATTTTTGGGTAATAAAGTCCATAGAGTATTGTTGGAAAAGGTTTGTCAAAATGAGTGGTTTTTTTGTTAGGGGCTTTTTAGTGCTCAAGGGTAAATTGTTAATTGGGCTTTATATGAATGTTGTGTGACCCTGTGGGTGACTTATGCAGGAAGTACGATAAGTTTTACGCTTATACGTAGGTGATTAATAATGCTGCCGTATTCGTTGAGTGTATAGGCTAAAGCAAAGGCGGGAAAGTAGTGGAGCTGTGGCTTCAAGTTTCAAACAAAGAGGTGAGTGTTCTAAACCCATTTTTCAAATACTAGTGTATTATTATTATAAACTGTTTTACATTGGTATTTAATGGTTTTGAGTTGTAAAACCATATTTCAAAGAGCAAGCAAGCAAGCAATGGTTTTAACTTGAAAAACCACATTTCAAAGAGCAAGCAAGCAAGCAATGGTTTTAAATTGTCAAACCATATTTCAAAGAGCAAGTAAGCAAACAATGGTTTTGAATTATTAAACCATGTTCAAGCAAGCAAGCAAGCAAACAAAAGAATATTTGTGAAAACAGGCCTAACTAAAATCCCTAGTTCTAAGCAAGCATACCGGTCGAGGGTGAGTTCCGCACGCGGGGCACGGTGGTGTTAGACATCATACATGATTTTAGATTTGCTCAGTCGGCAAACTTAGGGTCTCAGATCATGACATTTAAAGGAGACCGTAACGCATAAAGAGTATATGTGGTTAACGCTAACTAAATTATGTGGTGATGGTTCCAGAATAATCTCCACCATATTTACCTAAAGGTGGACGGGGCCAAGACCTTCCACTCTAGGTGGATGCGACCTGTGTCCTTCAATCGGCACGGCTCGATGCCCGTGCTCCCGTGTTCACTAGGGTACAACAAGGATAGGCCTCCGCGGGTTGATGATTTATAAGAATGTTTTATACAGCTTTGAAAATCAACCACTGCACTGCTGAGCCTGTGCCCTCGTGTTTGTTTTAGTAAACGGTTGAGCCCAGGCTCATTTTTATTTCAAAACAAAAGGTTGAGCCCAGGCTCCCGTTTAGATTTTAAAGCAAACGGTTGAGCCCAGGCTCCCGTTTTTATTTCAAAGCAAGCGGCTGAGCCCAGGCTCCCGTGTTTGAGAAAGTTTTATAAACTTTTAAAGCAAGAGGTTTATGAAAAGTTTTGGAAACTTTTAAAGCAAGGTAAAGAAAGCAAGGAAGAGATTTTAAAAAGTTTGTAACCAAAGCAAGCAAGTATAAAAGTTTTGGAAACTTTAAAGAAAAGAAGCAAAGCAAGCAGCAAGTATGAAAAGTTTTAGAAACTTTTTAAGCAAAGCAAGCAAGATTTCTAGAAAATATCTTGTAAAGAGAGTTTTGACCGTTTTGAGACATTTCGTAAAAGAAATCTTTATAAAGCATACACTCACCGAGCTCGTTTAGGCTCATTATTTTCCTCATTTAAAAACTATTTTCCGTGTATAGGCACGCGAACGCCGGAGCGCTTTAGGATTCTCTTGACTGTGATTCAGGCCGTATTAATACTATTTTGTGTAAGAAAATACTTTGAATTTGTATAAAGGAATATATATATGTACATAAGGTGGTTTTGTGAAAATGTGTGGAGCTTGAGGCTCTTTTGAAAAAATGTTGCTGGTTGCCATATTTGAAATAGTGTAAATTGTGTATACAGAATTTGGGACATGTCCTATATGCAGCTGTTATGCTGCTAAAATTTTATAAAATCATAAGTTTAGAAAAGAAAAATTTTATACGAGATTGAAGCAAGCAGTACGGCTTCACTTCACAGGATTTTCTAGTCGCTGGGAGGTAATGGTCGATTGAGTGTCGGCACACCGCCGATAGTAGGGTGGGTGTGTCACATGTGATGTGACAAAAGTCACCCACTACATGTACCCATGTGACACATGTTGCATGAATAGTAAGAGGATGAGATAAACGACTTAGATTAAGCCAAGTGTCAAAATCAAGACAAAAGGACACAAGTGAAATTATTTGAAAGTTTAATGGCATAAGACAAAAGCCAAATAGTGACCTTCTTCTCCAAACAAAAAAGAGCAAAAACGGGAAGAGGGTTGGATTTAGTGCAAGTGTTTAGATTTTCATTTTTGTGAGAGAGAAGGGAGCTCATTCCTCTCTAAATTTTCAAGTTATCTTGACCGGGGCTTCGCTCGACGAGTTAAGAAGTAGTTGCTCACGCGGCGAGGGCTACGCGCGGCACCGATTTGGAAAGTTCCGACAACTCCAAGAGGTAGGGATCTTTCCTACTTGGTTTATTCTTTCAAGCTAAGAGCCATGTTTATGGTTAGGATATTCGAGGTTTAGATGAATTAAACCTCGGTCTCAAAACCTTGAACCGAGCGGAGAAAATCCCAATTTGTAGGTCAGAATAGTAACCCGTGGGTTTCACTGCTCATGAATAATGACGTGATTTTCTTTGTGAAAATGTGTTTTGTAAGGATTCTAAAATGAATTGCTTGTGTTTGCTAATCCAGCCATGTGAGCTAATTTCGTGTTATTGTTGTGAATTTGCATAACATGATTTATGAATTAATTATGTTAATATATGATAATGTTATTAGCATGAGTTTGTTGAATTGGTATAATGTATTCTATGCACTAGGGCAGCCTAGAATATTAGGTGTGAGTGCATGACATGAAATGAAACAAAAATGAAAATGTTTGTGAGAGGAATTTCAAGGAAGATTTTCCGAAGAATTGCCTTGGAGCGTTGTCCAACAGTTCATCTCAGAGGCGGACCCATGGTTGTTTTGTCAAAATATCCAACAATTCGCCTCAAAGAGTAGTCCAATGTATTTACCGAAATTCGGTAGTGAGTTTTTGAGAACAAAAAGATTTTGTTTTGAAAACTAAATATTTTTACTCAAGATTAGGCTTGCATATGGAGTCGGTGAGGACTGACATGGGATTGGTCATGTGGATATTCGAGTAGGTTCATGAAATTGCTTGAATGTGATTAAGGTTATGCATGTGCACTTAGATGGGGAGTAACTCATGTAGGAAATTATCACTACTGGACTTTGCTCACCCTGTCAAGGGATCACTATTTCAGGTACAGGGAGTGTGCATTTATGACGACGTCACTGTAGGTCATGGCTATAAGAAAGCGATTGCTTTGTATTGATTTTGTGTATAACATGTATTAGAATTAAAATTTTAATATATGTTGAATTAAGAGTAAAAAACTCTGAGAACCATGTAATATATTTGGTCGAGATATATATTTTGTGAGTATCGATGCAGAGCCCAAGTGGCTATTATTTTACTCGCATGTGATCCCAAGTCCGCTTGTAAACTTGTCGGGACAGGTTTGTACTCTCGGGGTAGAGCCCCCGCACAAAGGAGAGACTCTGCCCGACAGAGTGGTGTCGGGTAACCTGACATCCACGACTATTCCGGAGGTTGACGGGTTGTCAACGGACACCCGCTTTCGGGGGCGTCACACTATGTCTCGTGGTCACATGAATATCACCAAAATCAGTACAACTCGAATTTCACTAATGCATCATCACCGCTACATTCCCTGCTTGAACTTCAGGAACTCTTGGGCCTTACAACTAGTGCAGTGGCCGGAAAATACTTGCCCATAAAGTGCCCACATGGAACTCGCCTGCCATTGCCTCTAAGTCCCTAGAGGTCTTAACCTAGTCCTACCACACTTGGGACTCACCCTCTAGCTGGAACGCAGCTAGCCTGATCTTGGCCACATAAGAGGTAATATCCATAGCCTCCAATACCTTCTCAATCTTCCGGGACCAATGGTCTACCACCATCGTATCCCCTCCCCCTGTGAACGTCGAAGGATGATGTGACTTAAACCTCTAGAAGTTACTCGAATGTAGGAATAAACAAAAGTAGGAAGAATCCTTACCTCTTAGAGCGTAGTAGAACCAAAGGAGGTCTCAAGAACACCTCCTAAGCCTAAAAACTTTGATTTTCCCAAATCTCATCTTTTGGATCTTCGGTGAAATTCCTCGTTTTTGGTACCCACGCGTAACCTTCGTGGAGATGATGAATTTTGGTTCTTGGCTCGATGAATTCCTACCAACGGAACTCCGTGGATCGTCGAAAGAAGCCTTTGACTCTCTTCCTCTCCTCTTTCTCTCCCACAATTTGTCCCCAGCAGAAAATGAGAGTTCTCTCCCAAAAATCTCTTTTGTGTAACCATATCCCAACTTTTAAACACTTGACCCACGTTGTGCCACATGTCCACAATTGGTTCAGGTCTGTTTCTCCTCTAAAATAATTTATTTCATCTCGGTTGAAGTTCAAATCACTTTAAATGAACTTTATTTGAATTATTTTCCTACTTTCAATATTTTCCTCAAAATCCCGTTTCTGGGGTCCACCGAGACCTCTAACGCCCCGTCTCCGGAGAGCAGGCGCATAAACAACCTGGGGCATATAAGAGATCTAAGTGTCACAATAGAATATTTGAGATGAAATTATGAAATGATAATTTAGTAAACCCGAATGTTGTAATAGAATAAGGTACAATTGTCATTTAGAAAAAGATATGAAAATTATAATCAAAGTAGAGATGGGCCACAATACAAATAAAAACAAGTTGATGTGCAATTTTAAAATGCTTCGAGGACTTAATTTCAATTTAGGAAAAGTAGAGACTATAAAAGGAGAGGAGATTAAATAAATTCATTTTTGTTCCTCACTTGCTAGGCTCACGTTGGGTGAGGAGAAGAGAGAAAAGAAGAGCATGAAGAGGAAGAAAAAGAAGAAGGGAAGGAAGTAAGATCAAGATATGTTTGTCTTGGAATTAAGGTATTTTGATGTCTAGGCTTTAGTATGAATTTTCCATGGAGATTGTTCCTCCTTGTCTAGGGTTTTGGAAGAGATCACCCAAATCCTAGATTTTTGTTGAATTCATGTGGTAAAACCTTAATTAGTATACAATAAACATGGAATCTCTTATTTATATGGAGCCAGAGGAATTGGTGGACCTTTTGCTGAATTCAGATTTTACCTAGGGTTTGGTTTTTTATGAAGTTCCAAATCACCAATTCAAGTGTTGTGAAGTTTTTTGATGAATTCCATGTTGGTTTTTGAGGAATTGTTGTAAAGGAGAATGCTAGTTTTTAAAGGAAATTTGTCAAAATTTGGTAAAACCTATGTTTTTTGTTTTTGTTATAGATTAAGTTATAATCATCCAAATGCAAATTGGTAAAGAACCATAAGAGATAGGGCTACAAATGTATAGAAGGAACCAAGAGCAAATTGTAGCTCTAAGGCTCCCAATACGGACTGAAAGGAGCTCTTGGCTCACTGATTATGCTCTGTTTTGGGTATGGTTGTAGTGTTTTGGCCATAAGTGGAGTTTCACTCATCCAAATTGAGTGATTCAAAATTATGGGTAAAATAAACTTCTATAGGAATAAGTTAGATGAAGGAAGTGCACGCAAATTGTAAGCCAAAAGTGCCCATAAAATTTGTCAAAGTGGAGTTATGTGCAGATTCTGTTCTGCCAAATTGAGTCATCTAGATGTAAAATACAATAACTTGAGTTTTGGTGATCCAAATTGGGTGATTCCCAATTGGAAGAAAACTAGAATCATAGATTCAAATAAAATGAGTGAAGAAACAATTTCCAATTCTCTATGGAGTTAAGATCCCAGAAATCATGAAAGGATAACAGTAGGTGATTCAGTGAGTTTGGAATCAAAAACATGCTGTAACTTGTGTTATGTGGTTGAGGGCCTTAGAGAAGGAATTTTACATTGAAATTTTAAAGAGATGTCATTGGATATATAAAGGACTGATCTGGAGAGTTTCATAATTTTGAAGACCTTTTGAATAATTTTTGGGTAATAAAGTCCATAGAGTATTGTTGGAAAAAGTTAAGCTACCAAAATGAGTGGTTTTTGTTAGGGTTTTTTAGTCCTCAAGGGTAAATTGCTGTTAATTTGACTTTTATATGAATGTTGTGTGACCTTAAAGCTACTTGCGCAGAAGTATCACAAGTTTATACGCTATACGTAGGTGATTACCACGCTGTCGTATTCGTTTGAGTATGTAGGCTAAAAGCAAAGGAGGCAAAGTAGTGGATTTGTGCTCAAGTTTGGGAAACAAATGAGGTGGTGTTCTGGAACCTATTTTTCCAAATGCTAGTGTATTATTGGTGAATTTTTGCACTGGTATTTAAATGGTTTTGATAGTAAACCATGTTTGAAAGGCAAGCAATGAGTTTAACAAGCAAGCAAACGGTTTTGATTTTAAACCATATATGAAAAGCAAATAAGTAATGGTTTTGATTCATTCAACCATACTTTTAAAAAGCAAGCAATGAGTTTAGAAAGCAATGGTTTTTAACAATAAAACCATATTTCAAAGAGCAAGTAAGCAAACAAAAGTCTATTTTTTAAAATAGGCCTTACCAAAAATCCCTAGTCTTAAGCAAGCATCCGTCGAGGTATTCACACGTGCGCGGTGGTGTTAGGATTTCATACATGCATTTTGGGACAGCTCGGTCCGGGCAAAACTTAGAACATGCATCATACATTTAAAGGAGACCGTGGCACGTACTGGAGTATATAAGGTTAAGAGCTCTAACTAAATTATGGTGATGGAGACCCAGGTCAATTCCACCATATTTACCGGAAAAGGTGACGTGGGCCAAGGCCCTTCCACCTAGGTGATGTGGACCCATGTCCTTCCAACGCAGACTACGATGCCTCGCTCCCGTGTTCACTAGGGTACAGCTAGCAGGAAGGCCTCCAATGGTTGATGATTTATAAGCATGTTTATACAGTTTTTAAAAATCAACTACATTGCACACGTAAGTTGAGCCTAGGCTCGTGTTTGTTTTTAGCAACGGTCGAGCCCAAAGTTCCTGCTTATTTTAAAAACAACGGTTGAGCCTAGGCTCCATTTTATTTCAAAGCATGCCTGAGCCCAGGCCCCGTGTTTATGAAAAGTTTTGAGAAACTTTTGAAGCAAAGGTTTGTGAAAAGTTTTGAGCAACTTTTAAAGAAGAGATTTGAGAAAAGTTTTAGAAACTTTTAAAGTGGGTATAAAGCAAGCAAGCAAGATATTTTTGAAAGGTTTTATAAACTTTCAAGTAAGCAAGCAATAAAAGTTTCAGAAACTTTTAAAGTAAAGCAAAGCAAAGAAAGAAATATTTCTGGAAAATATCATGTAAACGGAAGTTTTACAGTTTTTAGATGTTTTCTGAAAAAACATTTTCTAAAAGCATACACCACCGAGCTCGCTTAGCCATTATTTTCGTTTTAAACCTATTTTCCGTGCAATGTGTATCGCCGCACGCCGGAGCACAATAGGAGTCCCTTGGACATCGCATAAGTGTCAGATATGCAATAGAATTTTGTATGGAAATACCTTTGAACTTGTGTAAAGGAATATATGTATGTACATAATGGTTTATGAAATGTGTGGAGGTTGTTGGTTGCCATGTTTGATATAGTGTAAATTGTGTATACAGTTTTGGGACATATCCTATATACAAACAAGTATGTCGAAATTTTATAAAATCACAAGTTTAGAAAGAAATTTTTTATACGAGATTGAAGCAAGCAATACGGCTTCGCTTCACGAGATTTTCTAGTCGTTATAGTAACTACTGGGATTTCAGGAGTGTTTAGACACCCGGGCTCGATAGGTAGGGTGGGGTGTGACACCTGTCGCCTTGAAAATCGTGAGAAATCCGACTATCTCGGAATTCAACGAAATTCGTCTGGGTAACTAGATTTCACGAGACGAATCCAACGGCGAGATCCGTTTCGTCATCCGAGATCTAGAAAATTTGTAGCTCGCAAATTCTTGTATTGTAGCTACACTTACTGCTTTTACCTCATTTTTAGAAAAAATCAAATTTACTTGGTTTATAATAAAATTTTATTTGTATATTGTATCTCATATTTTTCTTGATGAATAAAAATAAATTAATAAATAAAAAAATACATGTCAAGAAAAGTGTGCTAAAAATGATGATTTTAAATTGAATATGTAATAGGGAAGGGACAAGTTCCATGATAAATGTACATTACAAAGTTGTAATTCCAAGTGAATAGATGTCAAAAATAAAATAAAATAAAGAAGTATTAAAACTGGAATTAAAATTGTAATTTTCACATCTAAAATAAAATAATATAAGAAAGGCTTCCAAATTATAAAAAGTACTCAAAAGGAAATGAAATAAAATAAATTATATTTTGATTTGTATTATCATCTAACTTTCTTTTATACCAATCATTCAGAAAAAAAAAAAAAAAAAAAAAATCTCAAATAGACCAAGATAAAGATTTTAGGATTTTAAGGTGAAGTGATATTTTCTATATTATAAATAATAAATGATTAAGTAGTAAAATTATGTAAACTTATGAAAAGAAAATACAAAGTTTTTATCTGATCTGTACAATTATGATTTTATTATGAGTTTGAATTTGAGAAATTTTTTTTACACATTAAATGTTCTCTGCCATGTATTCTTATTGAATGATATGATATTTATAGAGTAAGAGTGAAAATGAAAAATTCACATAAATGGAAATTTATAACAATGAAAAATCAAAATAACAAATGTGTTTAATTGAGGATATTGGAAAGCTACTACTATAACAAATATAATTCAAAACATACTTTGTATGTAGTTTTTTTTTTTTTTTTTGTATGTAATAGTTAAAACTATCATGAGATTTGCATTGAAACATATGAAATAAAAACATAATTTAATTAATGAAAATGAGTATTGATATTAAACTATAAACACTCATAAAATGTCTACATTTTACATCATATTAACAACACACAATATCACTTCTTATGTTACTAATTTCCCCATCACCTTACCACAAGTTTCTTTCCTTTTCAAATGTACATATTGTATTTTTGTTAAACATTTAAAATAATAAGGTTATTTGATATTCCATTTTCAACTCATATAACATTTTAAAATATTTTATTAAGGTAAAATTAAAGAGTTTTAAATGTTTCAAATAATGATTTAACTAAATTATAAATAACTTAATAATCATTTATCCTAATGTTAAAATGAAATTATAATTTTATTTTTCAATATAATATCCAAGTCATAAGTATTAGTTAAAAATAAAGTTTAAAAAACAAAACAAGAAAATCAAATTCATTATATTATAAAATTAAAAACAAAGTTGTTCAATTCTTTTGAAATGATAAAAGTAAAGGAAAAAAAAAACCAATTACATGCTTACAAGTATCTTTAATATTCAACTTTTAACATTTATACATAAATATGGTTTTAACATCTAGTCCACATACTTAGCTCAGTTGGTAGAACGTTCAAAGTTTAAAAATACATGACATCCGGAGAGGGAAGGATCTGTGTTCGAGTCCTGAATGGGAGAGTTTACTACAATATTCTAACAAGTAAAAAAACAGATATAATTATGATTAGTTAAAAATTTATATATAAAATTATTTAGCTTAGCAAAAAGGAATTAATTTCTTTTAAAACATCTATTCGCTTTTACAATATATCATAGTAAAGGGCTCAACCTTGGACCCTCCCTAATTTATGTCTCATTTAAGTTTTAACCACTTGAGTTAATTCTTAGTGCCGAATTTAGTTAAGTGAATCATATAAAAATAATTTATGAATTATAATTATTTATTTTCCTTTACTCTCTCTTACAATTTATCTTAAATTTTTCTACAACTAAACATGGCTTGAAGGATAATTTCAACATTAAATGTTGGTTTTCTTTGAGTTTGCTAAATAAAATAATTAAAAATATTTATATTTTATCTTGAAAGATGTGTTACTTACATCTAATAAGTTTTAGGTTTATTTATTTTCTCACATTTCTCTCCCCAATTCACTAATATTTTTTGCCTTATTTTTATGATATTTTTTGAGAGAGAACTTTTTCTTAATGATATTTTGTGAAAACCTAGGTAAATTTTAACTTTTTCAAATAAAAGATAGAAATAGTGGATCACCGCTACGATACAGGTTGAAAAACTGAAATTTATCTAGATCTTAAATGACGAAACATATCACACCGTTGAGTTTGTCTTGCGAAATCTAGTTACCCTAACAACTTTCATTGAATTTTGAGATGGTCGGAATTTCACGTATTTTGAGGTGAACGGACAAACTCCATGGGGATCATCGCAGATGAGAGCACGCGCCATGTGGCACAGCAGTACGAGACACTTGGCACATGAAGGCCAAGTGTCATGGTAAAAACATGCATGAGAGGTGGTGTGGTGTGAGAGACACATGGCATAACATGTTCCTGTGTCAAGTTGATGGAATAAGAGTCACACCACCTAAACCTAAAATCAGTTTTTGGCTGAGGAGGAGAACAAAACAAAAAAGAAAAAGAAAAGGGAGAAAAGAAGGAAAAGGGAAAGAAAGGAAGAAAGAAAAGAAAAAACAGTTCATGGAAAGGAAGAAAGGAAAGAAAATAGAGAAAAAGAAAGAAAAGAAAAAGAAAGGAAAGAAGAGGAGGAGAAAGGGAGGAGGACCAAACGTTTCTCTCCATTTTTCCTGCCAAATGGACCAAGGAGTAGGTACTGCTCATGCTCCAAGAGGTAGGCTTCTCACTGTTTTTTTCATGCTTAAGGGTCATTCAATGGCCATTGGGTTCGGCCCTAACCGTAGGGCTAGTTCATGACAATTTGGACCAAATTGTTAGTAGTCTAGAACCGTTTTCATTGAGGTTTAGGCTGAACAAGCTAGACGGCTTTTTTGCGCTACTACGGGTGTCAAGCGCAGGAGGTAGTCGAATCCGAGGCTGATTAAGGCTGAGTTTAGGACTGTTTTGTGGCTGAATTCATAGCCATTTATGACGTCTTGAAGATTGTTTTAACACTGAATGGAGACTGAAATTTTAGACTAAGTTTGTGAGCTGTTCCAAATGAGTATTCGATGTGTGGTCATGATGGCTTCAGGGCAGGCTATTTTTTTTTTTGTGGGCATTACTTGTGCCACAAGTGGTCAGGAGTACCAAGTTGTCCTTGCTTGTTTTGATTGATATACTTGGTGTTGATTGATGAATTTATGTAGATATATTGATTTGAATGGATGTAAATTATATGAGTTAGATATAATTTATCCATGATACTTGGTATGAAATATGGTTAGAAATTGTTCCAAGTAGCACTCATTTTACAAGGACTATCCCGAACATTTTCGCACACCTATGCAAAATTGGTAGTTTCCACTTTTGAAAGCCATAACTTTCTCATCCGAACTTCGATTCGCGCGTTCTTAGACTCTATGGAAAGCCCTTTGAGTCTAGAATCTAACCATATGCTAGTAAATGAATTTAGTGATCGCATATTTAGGAGTTTCATACTCATTTCAAAGAGCTTTATTTGACAGCTTAACTCCATGCAGGCCGCCCATGGTCTTGTAAAGGCCCGTTTCTATGACGCTTTCTACAATTCCCGAGGCCAGGTAGTGTCGGCTTGTGGCCCCACAGGCCTATTTTACAGCCCGTATGATTGTTTGTTGTGCCGACATGCTAGACTACGGTCGATTTCTATGTTGATATATGCAGAGTTTAGATATATTTATACGGATGGATGTAAATTATGCGGTTGATAATTATCCATGATATTGAGTATAAAATATGGTATGTAAATGTCTCATATAGCATTCATTATAAGACATGATATAACTTGCAACGGCATAATTGCATTGCATGTAATTCGGGACATCACATTAAACGGGTGTGAGGCGTGGTTGGTAAATCGACAATGTTTGTGTATGACTGGGTGGGCTCGACAATGGGACAATACAATGTAGTCGCATGGTTGATTGAAATGGTAAAGAAAATATGTACCAGGTATCAGCAAGTTGGGATAGATCCCCCCTTGGGTGAAAGACCCGCCAATTATGGTCAGACATAGTCCTCAGCGGTGAAAGGCCGCAAAAGTGTCTAGGTTTGCGAAGCCTACGATACAACACCAAATACCTGCTACCCACATAAAGGCGCTTGATTTTGAATATGAAATGATCATTGTGATGTATCATCCAAAAAGCTTTTGGTTTATAAACAAATGTACTTTGTTTTGAAAATTATCATTGGATGTCATTTAGAATGATCTAAGCCACACACGGCTTAGCGCCAGGTGAGGGAGTCGGTGAGGGACTTTGGGTGCATGGTACATGATGAGTCACATCTCATTTCATGGCATGGTATGGTGGATTCATAGAATTGGCATGTTCTTGCTTGGAATGTGAATGTGAAATGTTGAGTGAACATCGCATGCACTTAAAGGAGTAGCCATCGTAGGAGGTATTCGCGTAGCTCACCCTTTATGGGATAACCCTTGCAAGTATAGGGTTGACACCAGTGGATGACACTCAAACAAAGCCGTGATTGTGAAGAAGGCCGACATGTGGCCTTGATAAATCATTTTGTAAAAGTGCTTAGATCAAACTAGTTCTAACACTTAATTTTGTGTAAAAGAATTGTAATTAAATTCTTTTGTACTATTGCTAATATAATCGGGTATGTAATATTGGTAAGAGGGTCATGATCAGACTCTTACAAACTGTATCTAAGAGTATTAGTCTCATATTTAACTTAAATATGAATGAATGGGTCCCGGTGAATGGACGTATCAAGGTGGTACTTATTAGTACCCAAAAAGTGCTATTTTGAACCCTATTTAAGATCGGTTCTAAGTACTTTTTGTGCACTAATCATATCAATTAAGCCAATTGACACGTGTAGGTCCCTTTGGTACTAATGATTTTATTTCGAGGCTGTTTGTGGTAGTTTTTGCAGGTTTCATCAACCTATCCTACCATAACAAGCTAAGCATATCGAAGTTGAGCGATTTACACCGAGTTCAGATGATTTATATTCGATTACACTGTTCGAATGAAGAAATTGAAGATAAAAAAGCTGGATGCAGGCTGGAATATGTAGGATGCATGCAGAGAAGTTGGGGAAATTTAGCAAGAATAGCGAAATTTTCGCTAGAATAGCGAAGTTTTCGCTATGTATTGAAATTTCGCTACATAGCGAAATTTTCACCAGAAGGAACAGCCCCGTCGGTTTTGTGTACAAACGACCCTTGGTTTTTTCCATCTCTACCTCACCGTAATTGTACTATTTAGGATAGATTGGTATTTTCACCTTTGTAAGGTTACATAAGCCATCTTTATGAACAATTTGTAACCTAACTATTCACACGACATTTTTCCATTACGGTCCCTGCTGAATTTCATTTTCTCTCTCTCTTTCTTTCTTCTCATTTCTAGTAACTAAACACACCTCTTTGAGGATGACAACTTAAAGGATGTTTGGCTAAAGCCCTAAACCTTAAAGAGGAGGGTTGCTAGGTTGGTTGGATGAGTGTTTCAGGTGTGATCCTCTGCTTTTCACTCTAAGCGCTATCGTATTTATGTTTCAAACTCTTCAAAACTAGGTTTAAAAGCTTATTGATGTACTTTCTTCGCCTCAATATTTGGCAGCTTTTAGGGTTCAAGCAGTATTCTTAACGTTGGGATACACCCGACATCCATTAGTTGTCATTTATGAACCACCGGGGTAGGTTAAATGCTAGATTTCAACTGCAGGAACAGTTAATGCTCAGTAAATGCTATGGTTAAAAGAGGAAACCTACTTTGGTGGCTAAGCTTTAGTTAAACAAAGATCCATTTGGAATGACTATAGGTCATTTAACCTAATGAGAGGAAATAGCCCGAGGACACCAGTTTCATTACAACCCCTATCATACTCAAACTAGTGGCCCAAAACTCAAGGTCTTCTTTTACATTTTATTTTGAATTACCTTCGCTAGCATAGTGACAACAACCACACTTCTTTATACAAACTAAATCCAAACAAAGTCTCACCATTTTGAATCATTATACAAATCATTTGTAAGATCGAAACCCATCTCAAGTTCGATCCTAGAGACATCAGGTTTCGGGCAGCGAGTTTTACTACGATAAAGAGGGAGGATTTGGAGATAAATTTTGTTGATCCTGAACCTCATTATGCAATAATCAAATGTTACTACGGATGGTGCCAAACTACAAATGATGAGTCGACGGGTACTTTGTAATCCCCATTGCTGGCACATCGTGACCTTTAAACCTTTGAATTTGACTGTTTAGAATTTGTTTTTTTTTTTTTTATATAACAGTCATTTTTTTTTAGCTAATACTGATTTTTTTATGTTTCATGCAGCCATGGTTCTTTGTGTCATGTGTGTTTATGCACTAATGATGTAGGTATATCGTGCAGATTGCAAAGAGTTAGTACACCAATTGAACAAGGTTGTAGCCGTTACGTGAGCAAATGGATCCTCTACCTGAAGAACAACAAAGTCAACAAGGAGCCCCAATGAACCCTACAACATATAAGTCAATAAGAGACCATATACACCCTCCTAGAGTGAGTGCACCTTCCTGCATCATACCACCTGCCGATGATGTGGCAGTGAGACCCTATCTGGTGCCCCTGCTTCCCACTTTTCTTGGAATGGAGAATGAAAATCCATATACGCATATCTGGGAGTTCGAGGAAGTTTGCACAACTTTTAAAGAAGGTGTGTCCGACATGGACTTGCTAAGCCGAAGCATTCCTTCTACACCGAAGACAAGGCTAAGATTCGCTCAATTCATCGAGGCCGCAGAACAATTATAAATTAGCCGATCACAGCTGGAATTTTTGAAGAAATTTTTCGCACAACCAAGATCACACTTGAAGAGGCAAATCTACACTTACTCGAATTTCCACGAGTAATAGAGAGTTTTATCAGTTGTTGGGAGAGATTCATGGAGACCATCGCCAGGAACGCCCACACCACTGGCTCGATACATGGATGCCAGAATCACTTCTATGATGGCATGTCTCCCCGCCATGAAGCACCACTGAAACCATGTGTGGAGGGGACTTTTCGAAACAAGAACCCGATGAAGCCATGGACCTTAAACTATGAGGCCGAAACCTCAAAAAGTTACGGGATGAACCTAATCCAAGAGAGAGGCTTCGAGAAAATCGAGGCCTTCAACCCACCAAAGCGGGGAGGCATTTATGCACTTTTCGAAGACACAGAGATGAAAGAAAATTGACTACTTTGACTGGCGGTTGGAGGAGTTTTGAAATGAGAAATCAAACATGAAGTGCAAGCAAAGTGAATGAATTCAAGGCTCATGCCTCACCCAACCTCGTTTAATTGTCACTGCTAGCCATCCCGGGAGTATCAGCCCATTAGTTCCTTTCCGCCAGGACTTAATGCAAGAGCATGCCCGTGTTGGGTCAAAATAAGCCACCTACAAATGCTCCTTATGGCAACACCTATAACCCCAATTGGAGGAATCATCCAAACCTATCATGGAAGCCAAAACCCCCTGCATATGCTCCCCAAGGAGCACAACAGCTAGCTTTAGCCGCACTCTCAAGACAACATAAAGAATCTCCACCTTCTTCTCTTTGTTGAGCGTTAAATTCTAAATTTACAAGGTAGTGGGTACCTTTGTGGAGGAACAAAGGTGTTGAATGTTCAAACTAACTTAAAATTGAAACAAGAGAGAGCTCACTCAATACAAATTAGACAACATGCATTACGAGATCTCAACAAATATGACAACTTGTACCAGCTCTGTGTTGTCTAACCAGCGCTAGGTCTTGAAAAGGAAAATTCCTCCCAAACACAACAAAACCCTAGGGGAATGCATGAGATAGGCTATGTCAGTGATCCCAATGCAAGAATCGATGAAGTCAAGGCAAAGAAGAACCCTGGTATGGTACAAAACTCCAGACCAAAGTCCTGGGTAATCCAAACAAGAAAGCTCCCACGCTGGTCGAACCAATGAGGAAGAACAACCAAATAGTGGAAGAGGTGAAACACAAGAATTTTTCCCACAGCACTTTCGAAAGGAAAATTCAAGCAACTAAACTGAAATTTTAGCAGTACTACAGTGAAGTTAACATCCCTCTTCTCGATATGATCAAGCAAGTCCCCACGTATGCAAAATTTTTGAAGGACCTATGCACGGTGAAAAGAGGCTTTAATGTGAATAAAAAGGCCTTTTTGACCGAGCAAGTGAGTGCCATCATTGAGTGCAAGACTTAGAAGTATAAAGATCCGCATGTCCTACACCTGGCCAACATAAAGTGCACTTCAGGTGGAAAAGGCATTGCAGATTTGGGGGCAAATCTATCGCCCTTTCCATGTACCAAAGATCTAGGGCTAGCTAACTTAAGCCAACCACTATCACATGATTCGTGTTAATGGTAAAGGATCCTAATCAACAAATTTTGTTTCATTTTCCTCCTACCGTCAGAGTCAAGCTAACGAGGCAGTGTCTTTAGGCCGAACACGGGGATGGGTTTTCATCCTACAAATGATTTGTATCATGGTTCAAAATGGTGAGGCTTTTCTTGGATTTTTGGATTTGCATTAAAAAGTGTGGGTGTTGGGGTCACTAGGGTAACTTAAACAGCTTGAAATGAGGTGTGAGAGGGAGACTCAAGGCTCGGGGTCACTAGGCTTGATAAACAAGTTATATAGCGCCCCGGGTTATTTCAGCATTAGGGAAATGACATATAGTCATGGCCAAAACTGGATCTTTGTTTAGCTTTAAAAACTAACCCTTAAAACACTCCTCTATTTGAGCCAAAACACTTATCGAGCATTTAATGTTCCAGCTAGCTTGAAGAATGCACCATTTAAACCTTAATTCTCAAGTGGGCTCGTAAATGGCATCTAGAAGAATGTCGCGGTATCTACCATTAAGAATACATCAACCCTAAAGCATGACAAGTATTGACCAAAAAAAGAAACACATTAAATAGCATTAAACCCTAGTTGTGCCGGAACAATAAATGCACTGTTTCATTTGGAAACCGCGAACACCCAGAACCTCCATTAATCCAACCTAGCAACCCTCCTCTTCAGGCTTGAGGCTTAGGCCAAACATCCCTTGAGTTGTCATCCTCAAAGGTGTTTGGCAAAACAAGAAATGAGAGAAATAAGAGAGAAGAGAGAAAACCTGTAACCTAAAAACAAAGTCACAGACAAAGCTTGAAATGAAAGTTAGGGGTTATAAAGTCATAAGGTGGCTTATATAGCCATACAAGATGTGAATACCAAAAATACTAAAATATATAGATTATATTTGGGACAAAGCTGAATTATAATAAAAACGAGTTTTGATCAAAACTAGGGCAACCAATTTCGGCTATGCATAGTGAATTCTCATTATCATAGTTAATTTCGCTATGATAGCAAAAATTTCATATCATAAATGAAAATATGAGGCATAGCGAATTCAAATTTCGCTTATGCAGAAAGTAATTCTTCGCTATGATATAATTCGCTTATGATAGCTAAATTTCGCTTATCATAGCTTAAATTTCGCTATCATAGCGAAACCGCATAGCGCAATTTAAGTAGGATTGCGAAATTTTCGCTATGGTTTATAATTTACAATCTCATAAATTTTCATGCCATAGCTTAAAACCCTGACTTCAGATGCTTCCGCATCGTCAAATTCTCCATTTCTTTAGTTCCACTTGACATTTCTTCATCCCTGCTTGATGAAATCACCGATAATTAGCATAAATCAAGATCGACACGGCCAAGCTAAAATGAAGGCGGAGGTTCCCAAAACCTGCAAAACTATCAAAAACAACCTCGAAACAAAATCAGTAGTACTAAACGGACCTGCATATGTCAATCGACTTAATTCATATGATTAGTACGTAAAAAGCACTCAAAACCTATCTTAAATAGGACTCAAAATAGCACTTTTTGGGTACTAATCACACCTCAACCGATTGCTAGTCCCTTTAGTAATGCTAAAAACAATCAAGGGTAGTTACGTCAGGCTTTTGCAAAAGTGTATGTCAGCCCAAAAAGTGTACAAGTGAGGCTTACCTTTAGTATGAAAACTTCTAGACTCAGACAAATACCATCGGGGAGAGAACAATTGCCACAGAAGACCAAGTTTGAGGACAACATCAATTCCAAAGAAGTCAACCTAAACATCCACCAAAAATCTAAGTGTTCTTATGGTAATCCACTGAACCAATAAGTCAAAGCTATTCCCATCCCCCCCAACCAAGCTACACACGTCGACCTTAAACTGCCGACCAACCTAAATAGACTCCAAGCACTTTATTTCCTTTCTTTGATTGTATTGTGGTGCAATGTCGAACCGACTCACCTTTAAAGTCCTGTAACGGGGGTCCACCGATGACTCCTAACCAATTAAGGTTTAGCATCAAGGCAAAGGATCAAGCCCGACCACAAACTCTTCGAGGCTTCGCGGACTTGAATGACCCGAGAATTAAGCACCACACCACAACTTCGCTAATCTCTACCCATCCACCCGTATAGCGAACACTAAGTCGATGACTCCCAACCAATGAAGGTTTAGAGACAGGGTTTAAAGGCTCACCATATACCCCTCGGATAGTGTTAGGTTTCAAGGCAAAGTGTCGTGGCATTCATAACTCTTTTTCTTCTTTCTTTTTCTTTTTGCTTTTTCTCTTTTCTTTTTCATTTGGAAGACTTCATTGGTCTTCTTTTGTTGGTAACACAAACCTATTATGGGTCGTCAATAGATATAAATCCGGTTTTGCAAAGTGAAAAGTGGTATATAGCTTCTCGACGATTGATAAAGCGAGTATTTGCTTTGTGTGTGATTAGCTAAAGGTGGAGTTACAAGGTTGAATACGTTGGAACTTCAATCGACCAAAAACTTAATCATGCATGGAATTGTTCTAACATTAAGGTAGCATACAGTGCTTCAATTCTTCAACTAAAGGCAAGAGTAGAAACACAAAAATATAGGCACAAAAAATGATTTGCAAAAGTGTAGAAAGTAAGTAAATAATGCTATAAAGCTTTTGATATAACCAAAGTGGCTAGTACAAGCTTAACATAGCTAAACATGACAAAAGTATCACTGCCTACTATCGGCTAATACATGTATCCTATACAATCCTATACAAAATAAGTAGGCAGTTGATAAAGCTAAAAACAATACAAAATATGATAGAAGACACTCCTAACTCTAACTTTTCCTCCTGACAAAGTATAGCTTATGCCTCCTTTGGGTAGGGATGGGGAAAGTTAGAGAGGGAAGTGTGACCACCTCACTCGTGGTGGTGGAGATCTTGGAGTGGATCTGAAGGCTGCGGCGGCGAGTTGCTGCTGTATCCAAGGAGAATTCTTTGTTGTGGAGATGATCTCGAGGTAGAACAATGCGAAGCTCTGTCGTTGGTAGGCGGGAGGCAGAGGTGACTCATGATCCGAAGAAGCATGGGCGTGACTGCATGCCTAGAGTGACCTCGACTCAGACTTATTTGGTCTAACAAGCGCTGTGTAGTAGCAAGCGCGTAGAGTACGCATCCTGCTGACAACAAGCTCCATGAGCTGACATGAATATGCTCCGGAGACCAGCGAGGCTTTGTAGGAAGGCGGCGGTGTCGGTAGAAATTTGGGGGCGTAGGAGGTGGAGGTGGAGGAGATGAATCTGGAGCTGAGCTCCTCTCCACCTCCACCTCCATCTCGAGACGGGATCCTCTCCTCGACCCAGAGATCCTCTGTTTGCATCATCCTCTTGCCTCCTCCTGGCTCCTGGCCTGGCTGGAGAATAATGGAGATCGGCGTGTAAAGAGATCGCTCAGGTGGATGGGACTTGGAGTGCAAGCGATCCTCTACTCGATGCGTGGCTGCGGGGGAACCCCGGATGCTCCGGGACTGACTCAACCGCAGCGACATCAATAAGGTAAACTCTCGGCTCGGGCCGGGCCCTTGCGGTGGACCTTCTCACCAAAGTGAGTGAAAGAAGTCATGGCTTGAGCTCGGAGGATAAACCCAGAATCCCTCGGAGAGATCCGGTATAGGGCCTCGAGTATAGCTCCCCTGTTGTACATAGTCTGCAATGGGAATAAGGCACAGTCTAAGGACAAAGTGAGTCCCGGCAAGACATCTGTGAGGTGGGATTTGCTGCTTGGAAGAGTATAGGTCTCATTTGTAGTATCTCGGGCGGGGCAGCGGACCATCTCACCGTGATGTTGAGACCCCTTGCCTATAACTGCGAGGGGTCGCGGTGCTCTTTGGCGGGCCCAAGCGACTGTAACTATCCGTGGCTCGAGTACTCTGGCGGCCGTCTATCTTGAAGCAGGAGCTCAAGCGGACTCGGCACTCCGGGATGTCGCAGTGTGTTAGGCGAAGCCGACCAGGGAGTAGTAGAACTACCTCGGCATCATAAAGGCGACGGTGAATCTTTGCCCGGATTAGCCGCAGCGAGTCTCTAAAACGCTGATCCGCGGTCAAAGCCAGAATATCATAGTATGGCTCCCCATGGAAGTCTCTGGCACGTAGATCCACGTTCCCTGGAATCGGATCGCAGGTGAACATGGGGCGCTTGATCCTCGAGGCCGGCGATAATGGAGGTGATGAACCCTCATTAGCAGGAGGAGGTGACGGCTCGGGCCGAGATCTCGAAGACTCCACAGGCCTCAATGTGGGCCGGCAGAGGCGGGGCCCTCTTGCGTCGTCTGAATTGCCGAGAAGGGCAGGGTCTGCCACAGTGCGATATCGGCCCGGGATGGGGTTCGAAGCTGAGGCTCCTCGGTACTTGCGGTGGGGCCAATGCGTTTGTATCTCTACGAGATAAGTCAGGAGATGAGCGTTAGTGAGCTGGATGTGCCACCATCATCTCTACTACAGGGTCTTGGAACGACCACTGGGCTATCGCGTGTCTTTCCACCATGGAATTACGGACCATGTCGCGTAGTCTGGTTGCGTGCGGGGGCGCGCGGGGCGAGTGATCACGGGGCGCTCGGCTCGGGCGCGAGTGGGTATGCCGGCATGGCGTGGTGGACCCGGGGCTCCGCGGCCGGCGATGGGCTCGGGCGGCGGCACGGGGCGGCGACGGTACCCTGCGGTGGCGGCCGACGGTGGCGGGCGGTGCGAGGCTGGGCTCGGCCTTTGAGCGAAGGAGCAGACAATGGGCGCTGCCTGTTGGATGTAGGCCTGGTGTGAGCCTTGACACAGGGAGCTCAGGAAGGGCGCGGGTCTGATGGAGCTCGAGTAGCGCCGGCGGCGAGACGAGAGCCTTTGGAGCTTAAACGGAATGTGTGCTGGTGTGGTACATGAAAATGAGCAGGGGCCCCCTTTTTATAAAGTCGTTGGCATTTTGAGGTCCCGGGGCCTTGAAAAGCCACGGAATGAATTTGCATGCATTATTACGAAATTCATTTCACCCTTCATTCCAACTCTTGAGAAAAACATTAAATTTTAAATTAAAAAACATAAAAAAAACAAAAAACAAAAAACAAAAAATAAAAATAAAAATAAAAGATAAAATAAAATAAAATAAAATAAAAGTAAAATTCTTAAAAACCGAAATTTTTATATTCGAGTTAAAAATTAAGATAAGAGTTACTAAATAGCATAAACTAAAAATTAACGAATTAAGCTAAAATTCAAAATTTTTTATTCTTGATTTAGGTCTCGATGAAACCAAACTAAACCACTTCTGCTGGTTCATTCATGGAGGGTCAAGGAGGAGGAGCTCCTTGACACTGCTGATGATATGTTCTCGACCTTCATGCTTGATCCTTCTTGTTGAACTTCTTCTCCTTTGGGTGATCTTTGGGCTGATCAATGGCTGCGTAGGAGTGATTTGATCACGACCAGTTCCCCATCAAGCTGCCTTCACTTTCCTTTACCAGATACCTTGCAATTTGTGGGCATTTGGTTTCCCAGCATTTGGACCAGTGAAGCGAGACACTGAATCCTTGCATGTAAATCTTACTAGCTTGTGCTTGTTACTCAAGTGGAAAATATTGAGCTCCAATGTCATGTTGCCAAATGTAAGTTGCATGACTCCATTCCGGCAATTGATGATTGCATTGGAAGTAGCCAAAAATGGTCTCCCCAGGATAATTGGCACATGATTGGGCCCACTTGCGATTAGTTCGGTATCAAGCACTACAAAGTCCACTGGGTAGTAGAATTGGTCCACCTTTTACCAACACATCCTCAACTATTAGAGTGATGTTGGTAGGCTTAAGTTCCCCTAAACCCAACTTCTTATACACTGAGTATGGCAGTAGGTTTACACTGGCCCCCAAGTCTAACAGTGCTTTATCTATGCAAGTCCCTCCAATGTTGACCGTGTTGGCCCAGGGGATCCACGGATCCTTGTATTTGTTAGGGTGTTATACGAATGATGCTTGACTTGTTCATTAGGAAGGCTTTCTTTCAATACCCAACCCTTTTCTTGTTGTGCGGGTCCTTGAATTTTGCATATGTTGGGACACCGCTTGATCATATCAGCCGTGGGATATTCCTTGTGCCTTAGCACCTCCCAAATTTCAGCAGTTTGGGATTTTTTCTTAGCCTGGCAAGGAGATGAAGGGGCGTGTTTTCTTCACTTTGAATCTTCACTGATTATTATCCTCTGAGCTCGAGCTTCCTTCTCTTTCTGTTCTTGACCAGTCATGACATTAGTTGCTTTCAATTTTCTTTCAGCTCCTCGGAGTAGTGATAGCTTGCTTAATCCATCCATGAGTTGTTGGAAGAACCTATTTCATGGACTCCTTTTAGTTTGGCAGTGTTTGGAAGGGAATCTTCCTTTCTCCTGTACCTCCGGTAAATTTGTTCAATCTGGTGAATCTGCTGTGGGTTGTCGATCTTTTGATTGGGTTTCTTTCAAGCCCATCTATTCTCTTGTTCAGGGTGCTTTCCATAGTATCTATTCTTTGAGCCAATTGTACATTGATTCCCTTTTGCTCCTCCACAAAATTGCCTACCACCTTGCTCAAATTTAATATAGCTTGTTCAACAGGGGAAGAGGATGGTGATGGCGTGTGGTGAATGAAGACAATTGTTGTTGGCACCAAGAACACATAAGCTAGAGGATTAGGTTTCAAGAGATTTGGGGTGATTCTTTCAATTAGATTATATGTATTACCATATGGGGCATTAGGTTGTAAACATGTTATTTGCAGTAACATTGGCATCTCAAACATAAAATCTCTCGCAGGGAGTTCATTGGAATGATGTTCTCTGTGTGGCCATTGGATTGGCAATTGATGCATGGGTTAGTCTGTGCAGGATTTTCAGTCACCGCCTTTACTTCATGTAGCCTTTTTCCTTCAACCTCTTCCACCTTCCTAGCTAAGGTTGATATCTTTGCTTTCATCTCCATATCCTCGGATAGTGCAAAAATTCCTCCCCTTTGGTGGGCTGAAGGCCTCATTTTCTCCACCTCCCTTGGGTTTGGCTCATCCCATCCCTTGGAAGTTTCAACCACATAATTTAGAAAGTCCATGGCTTCATCACGGGTGCTGCTTGCTTTCGAGAAGTCCCTCCACACATTGTTCCCCAGTTTTGGCTTCATAGGCTTTGGAGACATGCACCATAAAGTGGGTTCACGACATCCAGTGTGAAACCATGATGTGGACAAGAAGCAACGATGGTCTCCACATGGGCCTCTCCCGGCTGCTTGGTGAGACCTCCTCATTGTCAGTGGGCTGACAAATGTGTAGATTTGCCTCTTCAAATTGTTGGTCTTGTGAGCAACGAAGAATTTTTAAGAATTATGCACACATCCACCTTGACTTCTAATGGTCCTAGGTCTCGAGTGATTCAAGTATCATTTGACTGCATTAGCGAGTGAAAGTGGAAATCGCTAACTTCTTAAGTCATATAGATTGCCTCCTTAAAGTTGTTTTGCCTTATCAAGTCGTATGTGGGTGTATGGTTTTCATTCTCCATTTTTATGAGAAATGGCAGGCGAGGCACCAAAATAAGGTCTCTTTGCTATCTTCAGCGAGGCGGTATGATGCGGGGAAAAGACACCTCTCAGAGGTGTAGCTACTGATTCCTCATTGATGTGTGTCTTGTTGGTTTACTTTCGGTACCTTACGGCACAACATTCTGGGGTGAGAGGTCATTGATCATTGTGCACACTTGATTTCCATGACCTTGCTCAGCTGGTGTGCTGATTAACATGAATTCTAAGGCTGTCTCTCATCCCATTAGATAAACACTTGTAACACAAAATGAGATGAACAAAGAACACAGAGCAGGCTTGCCCGGAAAAGGATTGATTAGCTGTAAAGTATTTGTAAAAATAAAGTGACCGGCGAGAGGCTGGCAGGTAAAAAAGCTTGGGAGATTCTTACAAGCGAAATTCAAAAGGGTTAAGGTCACCAATACTTGTAATGAGGATTACGAGTGCATATCAACTCATCATCTGTAGTTGGCACTCTATCACAGCGGCGGCAATTGATTGGTTCTTACGGTAAAGATGTCAGGAATCGGCAAAAATTTGTACCTCATTTTCCTCCCTCTGCGTAGTCAAGCTCTTTGTGGTATCAGTCTAGGGTCGAACACGGGGATGGGTTTTCATCCTAAAAATAATGATTTGTATCATGGTTGAAATGGTGAGGCTTTCTTTTTGGATTTGGTTTGCATTAAAAAGTGTGGGTGGTCACTGGAGTAAGCTGAAACAAACTAAGTGAGGTGAGAGGGACGAAGGCTTAGGTCACTAGCTTGATAAAATGGGGTTATATAGGTGTCTCGGGTTATTTCTAGCATTAGGAAGTGTGTATGGTCATTGCCAAAATAGGATCTTTGTTTAGCTTTTAAAACCAACCTTAAAACACTCATATTTGAGCCAAAACGCTATTGACATTTAATGTTCCGGTAGTTTGAAGAATGCACGATACAACCTAATTTCAGTGGCTCGTAAATGGCATCTAAAGAATGTCAATGTATCTACATTAAGAATATAGTGAACCACTAAAACATGACAAGTATTGACCAAAGAAACACATTGTAGCAATGGAAAGCTGGTTTGGAAGGTTTGGAACAATAAATCACGATTGCACTGTTTCATTTAAAAGGCGAGGAACTTTTACGCAGGCCTCAAGTAGCCAGCCTAAGCAGCCCTCATCTTTAGGCTTTGAGGTTAGTAAACAATCATGGGTTGTCATCCTCGAAAGGGGGTGTTTGGCGGCAAATGAGAGAAAGAAGAGAGAAAGCTATGGCACAAAAACAAAGAGTTGCGTATCAAAGCTTGAAATGAAAGTTAGGGTTACAAAAAGTCATAAGGTGGCTTATATGGCTTATCTGAATGTGTGAAATACCAAAATACTAAAAGTATATGATTAAGGTAAAGGACGAAATAGAGATTACACAAAACGAGGTCATTTGGATCAAAATGGGGAGGACAACCAATTTTAAAAAACAATGCATAAGTAGTTTACTTCTATCATAGCGAAAATCCCTGAGCATAGCGAAATTCAAAAGGGCTAGATTTATGCATAGTAATTTCGCTATGATAGCGAGGGGAATTTCCACATCATAAGAAATGTATGCAAAATTTGCGGGGTTGCGGTTTACGTATGATTCTTAAATTACAGCTGTGTACCTTGGCGAAAATCACACTCCATGATTGCCTCCTGTATCGAGTTCGGCCTCCATTTTCTTGAGTTCACTTGACATTTCTTCGTCAGACTTGATGAAATCTAGAGAATTGTATAAATCAGCAGTACGATATGAAGCCAAGCTTGAAATGAAGGTGAGGTTCCCCAAAACACATAAAATTATCAAAAACAACCTCGAAACAAAATCGAGTAGTACTAAGCGGTTTGCACATCAATGCGAAGCTTAATTCATATGATTAGTATGCAAAAAGTACTCAAAACCTATCTTAAATAGGACTCAAAATAGCACTTTTTCGGTACTAATCATCACATTGTCTCTAGCCGATAGGTCCATCAAAATACCAAAGGGGACAGTTGAGGATGTTTTGATTCAGGTGGACAAATTTATCGTGATTTTGTAGTGCTTGATCACAGAGCCGGTAGCAGTAAGGAGCTTCATCATGTGCGATCATCACGGGAGAGGCCATTTTTGGCCACTTCAATGCGATCATCAATGTCGAAATGGGGTTATACAGCTTACCTTTGGGAACATGACTTTGGAACTCAATATCTTCCACTTGAGTAAAAAAGAATATGCAACCCGGTGGAGGATGGCGTGAAGAGTCGCATAATAGATCTGATTCTTGAAGAAATGAGGCTAATGAAGCGGCAAGTACAAGATGTGCTAACCGGGGAGTTATCGAGTGCTGTAGAGTAATAGGAACTTCAATGCATGGGCACAGTGCGAAGTCTTTGGGAGAAAAAAAGTGGAAATTCTACCACTATTGGCGGAGAAGAGGAAAAGGAACCTGGCAATTTGGATCTCAAACCTGCCTGTGATTAAAATATGCATTTTGGAAAGAAAAGCAGTAGTGTCCGGTTGACAATATAGATCCTTTGCTTGACCACTCCACAAGAAGACAATCTCTTTGCACCTCCTCGAGATGGACAAGCAAGCTTTAGAATTGGAAAATTTCGATTTAAAAGGCATGGCCAAACAGAAAATGCATGCCCACGTCACATTTATTTAGAAGAAGAGTCAAAAGATGTTAGGCGGAACCACGAGAGGGAAGTTAGTCCTCACATGCGAGGAGGTAGTTCGCATTAAAGTCTGAAGTTCTTTGGCCATTATCATTACCATATCGATAGCACTTAAGGTAAGCTAACCCGGTGGTGCCCGAAGTCAAGGGTGACCAATGTAAATAATGAAAAGGCGGATGTGTCTACCCGCCTTACCACTGGTTGGAGGGTATGCATAGATTACAGAGATCAATGCGGGTAACAAGAAAAAGATCACTTCCACTACCCTTCATTGATCGGCTTCAGAGAGTTTTGGGCACCACGTTGTATTGCTTTTGAATGGGTATTCGGGGTATTTCGGATAAGTTGATGGGTACACATTTGGAGTGATAATTATAAGAAAGATAGACACATTTAAATACCGTAGTACTCACATTTGGCATAAGAACATGTACTTCTAATCTATACTGTGTTTTAAGATTTGTCTTGATTTTCGAGTTTAAGCGTAAGTGCACGAGGAGCGAAACAGGAAAGCCAATATGAAGCAATGTGGAGGTGGATGAGCAATTGACGAAGTCTAAGGAACCCAGTGAAGCAAAGGAAGCACCGGAGGACAAGTCCTCTAGAGTAGGACTTAAGTCCTACCGTGGAACCTGTGGCGGCGATGGACAAGTCCTGCCGGTAGGACTTAAAGTCCTCACCCGGTAGCACTTCTTTGGAAAAGTGGCAGTGACAGCTGCGCAGTGGACTTAAAAAGTCACGGTAGGTTCACTCAGCTTCAGATTGTAGAGAATTCCTCATGCGGGCCACTCTGGAAGCAAACCAAAATGGGAGGATCACTTTGGAAGGACTCTATAAAGGAGAGGATACAAGTATTTAGGGAGATTCTTTTTCTCATAGGAAGTTTTTGGCCTTAACTTTTTAGTTCTTCAATTCTAGGGTTTAAGTAATAGCGTTTTTCTCCATCTTCTCGAAGTGGTACTTTGTAGATCTAGATTTGATTTCCTTTATTTTGAAGTTTCGGATTAGAGAGTTTGCGATCTTTCGGCCATGAAATCATTTGTTCTACTTGAATCTTGTATTATATATTCCTCATTCGGTTTTACAAGTTAACTTTGATTTCTTCAAGATCTGTTTTTTATGATTAATTGTTCTTCCAACTTTAATCATTCATATAGAATACATGGGTTCTGACCCTCTTCTTTGGGATCATACGGGGAAACTCACCCAGATCAAGGTAAGAATCCTGATTCTCTATTGATTTTAAGCGGTTGTGTAATATTGATCACTTGTGTAGAAAGGTTTTAAACCATTAGTTGGTAATTCTGGCGTGTTGTAGTATTTCCGAATTTGCATTTGGCTGGCAAATTATAATGCCAACTAAGGGTTCGTTTTAGTGAGAACAAGTGTTTTAGTATTTCTCGATCATCTTTATTTTTCAAGGCATTCAAAGATAAATCCTCCATCGGCGACCGTTTCTCAATGGTTCCTAGATGAGTTTATAAAAAATAGAGGGTGGGACTTACACGATCAAAGTGAGTGGAACCTAAAAATCCCAGCAATTGTCTTTCCTATTTTAAAACATTCAAGCCCCAATCAACCATTCAATGGAAACAACCTGACATTCTGATTTTTGCCCCAAACCATACTTGTAGTGGAGAATAGCTCCTGATGATCAACCGAATCGGACCACTCCTACATTATGATGACACAATAGTTCCGCAGTATTCTGATGCTAGGCGACTATAATTCCCTCTCGCGGGAATAAATTAGGCATACTAATCGGGCCGAAGCATTTTTTGGCGAGCTCACGAGTGGTGGCGACTAACCGGTTGATCTACGAAGAGAGCTAGAGGTAATTTCGGTGTTGCAAATACAGATGCGATTCTCCATTTTCTTTATTTTGTTTTGTTTTGTTGAAATCTCATTAAGTGTTTCTTTGTGAGTACGATTAGTCATAACGTATCCCCTAGAGACCTTGAGAACCATGCGCCAAGTGTCCGTAAGATACAACATTTTACTCCAGTCGTGATGGGCAACCCGAGAACCAAGAAGACTCTATGAGCCTTGCACAACATGGGGGTACGTTACGCTCCAGAACCATAGCATAGGAGGAGGAAATGGTAACCTTCAAAGAAATCAATATGTAGTTCCTCCGCTTCTCCTTTGCCACAGAAGCAAGAACCCTTCAGAAATTCCCCCAGAACCCTCGTGAGGACTCAATCAGGCGCACAGGAGCCCGCCTTCCTCACAGGCTTCAACTATCTCCTCGCAGTTTGAAACATCCGGTTTTCACTGTTGTCATGTCTAACTAATGTCCATCATCTGTTAGGTGGATTTTGAGGATGTCCGGCAGGTATCTCCTCTCCACCGGAAGCCCTTCACATACATTCGTTATTCGATTTTTCTCAAAAGAAAGTCACAAAACTGGCACCATTCCTCTGGCCCGAATCTTACATCTTTACTATAAAGTCAAGTAAAGAATTCTCATTAAGTTTTTCCCGATTATCGTTCTCTCGCAGCAATCGAATCTTCAAAAGCGGCAGAACTTTCGCGCAGCGATGAAATAGATCAAGGCATCTCATCACAATGATGTTACATAAAATCAAGCACATCAAGATTGATCTCTGTGTAATAAATAGACATCCAATGAGATGTGCAGAGAATTTTATGAAGTGAAGTGCCAGATAACTGAATCTTTACACACTATAAAGGTAGAACGCTTCACCCTGAGATGTTAATTTCTTAAGATCACAAAGTGATGAAGATCGTCATGTGTTAATCCACCACCTAAGAGAGAATGATGAGCTGCAGGCCAAGATTGCCAATTTGACAAGGAAATTAGAGGCCATAGATGAAGAGAAAGGAACGAGGCAACAAGTGTACCAATTACCCTCAAATCGCAACAAAATCATGAGTAGAGCACAGCGCTATATCCCTACACCACTGAACACCATTAACGTCAATCTTCTCAGTTGGGGAGCTATTCAAATTGAACAAGCCAACGCCTAGAATACTGGGCAAGGAAACCTTTCACTTCTATACCAAACGTAAACTGCAATCCCACAGTAATAATCCAATTTTAGTTTGAATAGTGAGGAACACCGGGTCTCGTAAACAACCAAGGCCTCACTATCCAAACCAAGGTTTTCCACCTATTCTCCGTTTAATCGGCGTTCCGGGCGATTTCGGTGAAATCGAACAAGGTCATCATCCACCAACCAGCGGGAATCAAAACTCACAGCCTACTATTAAATCCCTCCACATAAAGTCCGAGGACATGGCCGCCGTCGGCAAACAATAACAAACACGTAATTCAATCGTCGAATGATGTGAGAGATCCTGATAACCGTTAACCTCATCTATAGGTAACCTTCAATAGAAGAAAAGGGAAACTTCCATCACAACCCATCCAAACCCACAAGGTCAAAAAAACAAAGCGCGTCCCAGCTTAGTGCGCCTCGAAAGTCAGCGCGCCACGCCCGGCGTAAGGTAGTCGGCTAAAACTATTCCAACCCAAGGAAACCATCACAAGAGTCTCATAGTGAAGGCAGAGATAGGATGAAAGCACCATAAACTCTATGTCCCACAAACAGACAAAGATACAGTCCGTAGTGGCACAAAGTCATCGATGATCTTCCACCGGCACTCATGAAGCTGGCAGATACTCAAAGAGCGCAATAACCATGCTTTAAATGGCGAGTTAACAAAAAAGCAGAAACTAATAGCTCCTCGTTGAGCCGTTGCAACCCAACGGCGGCGCAAATTTCAGAGTCAAAAAGAAAAGTGAAACTAGGTGTCACCAAGGAGGGGCATTCATGACTAACAATCTACGCCCTTAATTCGGGAACAACTTCCGCCCCAAAAATACAAAGACCCGTAGTCCTACTATTTCTATAGTAGTTGAAATCTGTTGGGGCATGTCAGGTGGACTAAAGAGCGTTAACTGTCAGCCTACTCGCATATGTGGACCTAGGGTTAGAGAACAGCCAACCACACACCCTCCAACTGGTCACTGGCCCAGAGGTCGCAAAATCTGGGGGGGAATAGTAATAATACTTTAATCCGTGAGCCAATTGTTTCCCCTGTTTGTGGTGTTTGACACTCAACCCAGAAACTGAAGGAACTCAGCTTCCCGCAATTTTTGGTCGTCATCTTAGCAACTCCAATGCCATCATACATTGTGGAGGCCTGATACACACTTCTCTATTCGGGAAATACACTTATCCAATATTTCAAACACTTAAAGAGCCTGTAGAGAGCAGTAAGATATTGGTGAAATGAAGGGCGTTTAATTCCAAAATACCTGGATAATGTCTCACATGATGATCCCTTAAGATATTTATCCATCTGAATTGGGATGAGGAAGACTACTTTGGAGTCGAGTTTCTCCTCCACTTTGATAATCGAAAGATAAAGATGTATTTGAAGTTTATGGGTGGGCACCTAAATTTGAACTTTCAAGTCACTAAACAGATAAGATATTACCCTCTGAGATAGGTGTCGGCCCAGCTTGAGCAAAACCTTACCAACACATCTTAAATATGCATTCTGGGGGAGTGTGACACTTTCCAAAAGAGAATATATCTTCCTCCTATAGACGTGACTCAAGAAACTCAACTCGAATATTGAAACCTGCCGTGACCTGCTGAGAGCCGATCAATCGATATTAAGGGAATTAGCTTGATCAGTATTAATAATAGAATTCACTCTAGAAAGAGGATGTTAAACCTTAGGCAAATCACAGACGATTGAACCCAATAATGAAAGTAGGCGTGGTAGAAGAAGAGGTTTTAAATTTTGATGCTCTAAAAGCGTTTGGCTGTCATATGTATGTTAGTCCAGAACATTGTGTGAATTTAAGAAGTCGGGAGTCACAAAGAGCTGCCAATGAAAATAATGAGCTGCCCCTTTACCGTATCGCCTCGTGGATGGATAAGGTGCACGTGGACAGGGTACCTAATGTAATTAGGAAAGACCATTCTTCCAATATGGAGTTCTATAGTTGTGAAATGTAGGGCATGACTTATTGTTTTCTTTGATGGGTACCAATAATCAAATTGATAGCTTTTAGAAGATCAAGAAAACTACATTTACTTGCCCTTTTGGTACCTTCGAAAATGCTCTTTGATCAGGTAATGCACTGAACTTTCCAATGCAAAGATGGTATTAAAGATACAGAAACTATGCTTGGTAGATTTCATTATATTTCACTTTAGCACCATTCGAGGGTCGTTGAGAACCCACGGCAGCTCGGAAGTTAGAAACAAAGCAAAACTAGCGAATCGGTAGAACGCTTCATGGTAATAAGAAGGTCGCCTGAATAATATCGTCAAAGATGGAATCGGTTGATAAGGTCAAAGTTGAACACCAATTTCAACCTTCCTACTCCTGCGTGTTAATAGATAAAGGTCGCTTCCGCCACAGTCAGGGTTTTTATCGGTTGCCTATAAAAGATTTAAATATAGCTCAGCCCCATAGCAAACACTTAAAGATGTTCTTTCATGGTCACAAGCTTGTGACACCGCTTTTGGCGTTAAAACCATACGCGGTATCGCCCCCAATCATATGTCTCCTAATCAAGACCTATCAGAACGCGTGCGATGGCGAGCCACTGGCTGCTGTGTGGTCAGAAGACAGAGGAGGACAAAAGGCTTTTGTCATTTACTTATGCCATAGGGGTTGTCGTTGAGACGGAGGGGATGAAAGAGCTTATCTTTACTATGCTAGTAAGACACTAGACTCGACGGACCAACTATACAACCCTGGAAAAGAGTTTCTAGCAGTTGTCTTTGCCACTAGAAAAATTCAGGTCATATATTGTTGACTCACAGCTGACAATCTTTTCTGAATCATCTGACTTTAAGTACTTGCTCTCATGAATCTGAAACCAAGGTTGTGGAGTGGATTTTACTCTATCAAGAAGAATTCAGCTTGACCATCAAGATAAGAAGGGGTTGAGAATGTGGTTGCGATACCTATCTGATTAGTTCGAGAATCCGACCCCGTGGCATACCCATAGGTGATAACTCTGATGAGCAACTTTTTTGCTCTTGTACATTACCGTGGTATCTGACATTGTGAAATTTACTGATGGCGGCGATTCATTTCGATGGCGCTACTCCAGCGAAAGAAATTTTGACGATTAAATACCTGCGATGATCCATATCTATTTAAATCTTGTCAGATCAAATCCTTGAGAAGATGTGTACTTGCGATGAAGCGGTGGTTTTAACTTTTGCCATTCGAACTGCGCGGAGGACATTTACCACTTTGGCTTGGCGGACAAGATTTTACCAAGTGGGTTTTATTGGCCACTCTATTTAAAGATTTGTTTTGATTTACGCAGCGTGTGCTCCATGCCGACAATTAGGAGGGTCTAAAGCGAAAACATAGTGCACCACCTATTACAGTCATTGGGAAATCTTTGATTGTTGGGGTATTGACTTCATGGGGCCTTTTCCCCGCTTCTTGTGGCTATCTCTACATTTGTTATGCATTGACTATCTGTATCAGTGGGTTGAGCGGTTCAACGAACCAATGACCATGAGTTGTTTAAATTATAAAAGGTATGTTTTTATTTCGTTTTGGAGCCTCGGCGGTGTGGTGATGGTGGACTCCCGACTTTGCAAATGATCTTGAAAATGCGCACAAAAAAATATGGGTGCCACCAAAATCTCTCGACACCACCTGAGACCAATGGTCGGTACAGGCTAGCCAATAGGGAGATAAAACACACTTTAGAAAAGACGGTTTGCCCAGAGATCGAAAGATTGGTCACTCAGTCTTCTGGAGTGCTTTCTATGGGCATCTGATGCTTTGCTTTTAAAACTGTCCTTGGTATGTCTCCCTATAGGCTAGTTTATGGCAAGGCTTGCCATTTGCCAGTAGAGATGGAACACCGGGCTTATTGGGCTATTCGAACTTTTAACTCTGATCTAACTCAAGCAGGTAAGCAGCGTTTATTGCAGTTAAATGAACTTGAAGAGTTGCGGAGGGAGTCGTATGAAAGCTCCAGAATTTACAAGGAGCGGCTCAAGTCATTCCACGACAAATCCATTGCGGAAATCTTTTGAACCCAATCGGGAAAGTGCTTACATGCAGGTTCCGTTACATCTATTTCTGGAAAGCTCAGTCTCTCGATGGTAGCCGCTCATTGTTAAGGTGGTCTATCCATGGGCGGTGAAATTGAAAATCAGGACAATGGACACTCCTTCAAGGTGATATTGCGCGCCTCAAACAGTTCATGAACATTTCAATCCTCGAAGCGGTGTGAAGATTTGGTAGACCCGCTCTGCAAAACTCTCATTCAATAACATCACTCTCAAATTGTTGTAAATAGTTTTTTGCTTTTATTTTTTGTTCTTGCTTTTTGTTTTTATTATTTTTACTTCATTCACGTTATTTCCTTTTCTTTCAATAACATAAAAATAAAAATCATAGGACTCTTGTTTACGTGAGTCCTCCAATCTTGTTGTGGGAGTACTGTAGTTTAATGCATTGGGGACAATGCTTGTTTAATTGTGGGGGTAGGTGTACACTAGTTGAGCGTAGCTATCGCGTCGTTATATGTTCGATCGATTAAAATTTTCAAAATTTGCTTCTTTGGAGTATTGTATTTTACCTGCACTGTACATACCCGCTTGATCTCATATACTCTCCACACCATCTTATCGCATGTGCATCTTAACAAGCACCTGAGCCTTATATTCTTACGTGGCTATTTCACTTGCATTCTACATTTACTTCTCACGAACCACGGACTTATGGCCAAATTTTCCCGATCTTACTTTGTGATTGTTTCCATTGTGCATCAATTTGGCGGTCATGTTAATCTCATGCATTATAGTCTTTACGGAACACCTTGCATAAGTGGAAAATGTGATTAGAGCCATCATTTAAGCATTATGCATCGGGTGTAGTGTCTCCAACCCTTGCACCATTTTGAGCTTTAAGTTGTCAAGTTGATTCGAACCTTGGGGCCAGTTCATGGTGATGGTTCTCATGAGTTTGAAGACATCGGGAAAATGAATCCAGTGCTACAAAATTACAAAATGCAGTGGATTGTGTGGAAATTTGAACAGAAAGTAAACATCAGAAAAACACCGGATGAAGCGATTGAGACAAGTCAAGATTACTTATTTGCACCACCATTCAAAAGTGGAAAATATATATTCATTATATATATATATTCACTTTTTTTTTTTTTTTTTTTTTCAACCAGTGGCAGAAGTCCCTCTCTGGTCGGACAGAATCTACGGTAGGACTTGACTCAAATGAGCGGTGGCGAAGAATCCTCTGGTGCAGAACTTAAAGTCCTACCGGTGGGATCGACCAGAAAGTGGGCAGAAGGTCTTTGTAACCCGAAAATGGGTTGCCTATTTTCCATTTGATTTATGTTAGTCCTGAGTTGTGCCTAGCTCTTGTTCTCACCACAACACGACCAAGCCCGATTTCTGCGAGGGTTCGAGTCAAGTTCAGTTGATTACACCGCGATGGTGTTCGCGTAAAAGTTATTACCACTCTCATTGCTTTTCTTCCCGATGAGATATGGACCTGTTGGTTGGATTTTCTTTGCATCACTTTGATTGGTGGATGGGGACTGCCGCTCTCCGCATAGGCGGGGAGACTCTTTGGCCAGATGTACCGCGGGGCAGCCCGGTGTTGATGTTCGGCGGAATGCGGGATATGATTATTTGCCACGGGCCGTCACGGGTGGATTATCATTATCATCGCCAGCATCTCGTAGCGCGTTCGAAGAATCTGGAAGGGAAGGCATCGGGTTCCTCTATGGGCAATGGGTGAAGAAAAGCCGATGCCACCCGGCCGGTGAAAAGAGAAAGAAAACAGGTTATATCCTCGATGAGGTCCTCGAGAGTGTGATGAGGAGATTGAAGGTATGTTTGCCGAAGGTCGAAGGGGTGAAACACGAGTAGTTAATGGCAAATAGAGAGGTTTTAAAGTCACGAGAGGCGTCGATCTAGAAACATTTTTATATACTCACCCATCGGGGCCAATTATCTGTGAAGGGAGAAAATATGCACTTTGTCGTCTGAATAAGAGGTACTTGCCTTGATAGTTAAGGGTCTATTCTAATTTGGAAGGAAAATCAGTAGATCAGATACGTATTTGGAAACCTCGTTGATGGGAGCGGCTTAGGTGTCACTCCGACTCGATAAGCACATGCCGTGTATGCGTCTGACCCAGCGTGAGCCAGAGCCTTGCTCGGGCCAAATTACTAGTTCGATGCGACTTTTTCCATGAGCTATGTGCACCATCACGTACCCATGGATAGATTTGGAGACAAGAGTTATTCTGGAAAGTTAAAGCCCGAATCATGCGATGAACAAGATGCATCCCACGTCGTGTTTATTGAATGGTTGTGAAAGCTTCCCGGTCGAGGAAACGATTAGGTTGCTACTTTGGTTATGGTGGAAGCTTATTGATTATGCACTAATAGTCATTTGGTGATAGAGAGTTTTTCCGATGTCGTTCAAGCGAATTCCGTTCCCTCACTTGGCCGAGCTAGCATTTATGCAGAAGCGGGGATGAGGAGCAGTTAAAGGAAGTGTACCTCGGCGGGGAGCGGATCGACTAAGACCTTGCGGCGCGGCGACCTCTGCGACCGGCCCCGGTGCCTCCGACCCTCCTCTTGGGACACTTCTTCCCAGTTCCGGCACCTATGAGCACATCGCTTTGAAGAGGATGGAGCGGCCAGTAAAGGAGTGATTCAAGTATATCCTTGAGACGAGAAGCGGTGGACCAGGCGTCTTGCAGGCAGAGCCACATCTTCCATGGTGAGCCAGCGTGCTTGGATGCTACCTCTGGGTTAGAGGAAGTGGAAGAGTTGACAGCTAGCGTGGGCCAGAGGCCTTCTCTCAGTGGATGAAGGTGCTCTGCTGCATGGCTGCGCACTAAGTGTACTAAAGGTGTAGCGATGTTGGCAATGGATTATGCAGAACAGCCATGTCATGCCAACTTCCGTTTTGACCCTCGCACTGTTTCATTAAACCCATGGTCATTACAAGCTGTTAAGATATTTGTTGATTAAACTTGTATTTTACATTCCTTTAGACTCTATGCATGGATTTACATGTTTTATACTATGATTGTGTACTTAATTTTGGTGATTCATTGCAAGCATGACTATCTTGCCTTCTTAAATCCAGTCCACGATCGAATAACCAATTTTGTGTTTGCATATTATAATATCATTGTGTAGAATATAGTTTGGGAAGTGAGTCATGCTGAATTGTGTACCAAATATTAGGTAATGCTTTGTTCCATAACAAAGGTGTTGTTTGAGATTTTGCAAAAACTGTATTATCAGAGCGCTATGTTGGGTTATTTCATTAAATTTGATTCATTCTAAATCTTGCTAAGGACTAGCGAGGAGAATCAGTGTGATATAGATACCGCACGTACAGGTGAAATGTGTTATAGAATGGGAACACAGCCCAACCATGATGGCCATCACATTCAACTTTGAAACATGTACTTCTGATCATATTACAATGTTTTTATCATTTGATATGAGTTTTGAGTTTAAAACTGATTTTTGCAAGGAAATGAAACTCGAGAAAGAAGCCAATATGGAAACATAATGGAGTGGATGAGCGTTATGCAGAGAGTCTGGGATTCCCAGTGAAAGCAAGGAAAACATGGGAGGATACTGATCTGGGTGAACAAGTCTCAAGATGAGCATCTTTGACTTGCGGGTGGACAAGTCTACGGTGGGACTTAAGTCCTACCCGATGCTCTTGGAAAAGTGAGGTGAGCAACTCCTACTTAGGTAGGACTTAAAGTCCTGGGGTGGGTTAAAGCTTGAGATTGTCAGAATTCCTCTCCGCATCGAGTTGCTCTCGGAAACAAACCAAAATGGGAGGATCACTTTGGAAGGGACTATAGGAGAGGATACAAGTATTTTAGGGAGATTCTTTTTCTGCAGGAAGTTTTTGTGGCCTTCTTTTTTAATTCTTGATTCACAGGGTTTTAAGTAATAGTTTTCTCCATCTTCTGGTGGTACTTTGTGAATCCAGTTTCAATTTCCTTTCTTTTTAGAGCGGATTAGAGAGTTTACCAATCTTTCAGCACCAAATATTTGTTCTACTTTAAATCTTAGGTATTATATATTCCTCGTTCTCAGGTTTTACAAGAGTTAACTTTTGATTTCTTGAGAGATCTACATTTTTATGATTAAATTGTTCTTCAACTTTAATCATTCATATAAATTTTATGGAGTTCTAAACCCCTCTTCTTTGGGATCATCGGAAACTCACGATCAGGTAAATCCCTCAAATTCCTCTATTGATTTTAAGCGGATTATGCTAATATGATCACTTATGCAGAAAAGGTTTAAAACCATTGTTGGTGAAATCGATCTTACTTAGGTGCCTAAGACATGTTCATGCGATCTCCAATGCCAGCTAAGGAGTTCGTTTTAGTGAACAAGTGTTTGCAGTATTTAAATCATCTTTATTTTCAAAGGCATTAGATAAATCCTCCATCACGGCTGACCCAGTTTCTCATTCCTAGATGATTTATACAAAATATAAGAGGTGGGACTTACGATCAAAGTAGTGGAACCTAATCCAAACAATTATCCTCTATTTTAAAACATTCAAACCAATCAACCATTCAATCAAACAACACAACATTACGATTTTCCTTAAACCATACTTGTAGTGGAGAATAGCTCTGATGATCAATAGAATGGGACCACTCCACATGGAGATGACGTGGATTCCCACGGTATTACAACTATAGCGACGCTATAATTCCCTACGGCAGGAATAGAATTAGGCATACTAATCGGAATGAAAAGCGGTCCTTTTGAAGGGTAAAGAAAAGACCACCTTTACTTGTCCATTTGGAACTTATATGCTTACGGGAGGGGATGCCTTTTGGTCTTTGTACGCCCACGCGCATACAGGAGTGCATGCTTGGTATGTTCGATATGGTGGTGCTCTGTGAAAGGACTCTGGATGACATCATATATACGGGTGACTTTGAAGAATATCGACTAATCTTGAAGATGTCTATGAAGTGCGTCAAGAAAGAGCTAATTATTATAGGAGAATGCCATTTATTGTGAACGTAAGGGATTGTGTGCTAGGGTGTGTCATTTCCAGCGGGGAATAGAAGTTGACAAGGCAAAGGGTGAACTTATTTCCAAGCGCCTTCTCCTGACAAATGTAAAGAGTTAGAGCGATTTATATAGCCAGCTGTAGGCTTTTCGGGTTTATCGAGATTTTGAGATTGCTAAGCCCTTTATAAATTTGCTCTGAAAGATCTTTCGATTTTCTTGGAAAAGTACATCAAAAGAGCTTTGAAGAAGGCGGGGTCCCATTTGACAACGCACCAATAGTAAGAGGCACCCGATTGGCGATTGCCTTTTGAGGTGATGTGATGACGGATCACTGTTCTGGGTGGGATTCGAATGAGAAGGTGGAAAACATTATATGTGATCTATGCAAGCAAAGCGCTGAATACAAGAAGCTGAGAACTACACTACTATAGAAGAACCTGTTTGGCGATGATTCATGCGCTACAATAAAATTTTGAGCATACTTAGTTGGAGTCCATTATAGTCATTTTTACAAATCATTCCACTTTGAAATATCTCCTAACCAAGCAAATGCTAAGGAGCTGCCTCAGTGGATTCTTTGCATTTCCAGTTATTTTTGATAAAGACAAAGAGGGCAGGAAGGCTGGCATTTGATATGCTACAGTCCTTACCGTGCGCATCACGGCTTTATTGGCGCGATGGTTTGCAGAAAGGTCTGTGGGTTGAAGGATATTCTGGTGTATTGCCATTCTATGGGGAGAGATTCAAACTGTTGGAAGAACAAGATGGGAAGTATTTTCTTAGAGTCTGTTCACTGTCTTGGGAAGGACATATTTAATCTTGTGCGGATCGGATAATTAGGATATGTGCCTAAAGAAGAGCAAATTCTAATACTTTATGTGGAGGTGTACAGTGTGGTTAATATACTTCAGAGGAACAACAATAAGAAGTCTTTGCAGTCTGGTTCTCTCTGGCCTTCTCTTTTTAAAGCTCACCAAATCATGCTTGGGAAGTATGTGATAGATGCAGGCTCGAAAAATTGTCTACGCCGATCATATGATGCCCCTGGCCCAATTTTATTAGTCGGGACTGTTGATGTTTGGGGCATGTTCATGGGACCTTTCTCGTCTTGTGGGCATGCATACATGTGGTGGGGTGAGCTATCATCTAGGTTGAAGTCACTTACCAAGGCTGACTGGCAAGGTGGTCTCGAATTCTTGAAAGCAAACATCTTCGGGTTTGGAATTTTGAAAGCCATTATTAGTGATGGGGGTTGACATACGTAACAAACCTTTTGAGAACCTCATGGCTAAATATGGTGTTAAACTATGAAGTGGCTACCCATACCATCCAGTGTGGTCAAGTAAGGAAGGCTTGTCGACGGGGAGATAAAGACCATTCTAATGAAGGTGGTGAACAACAACAAAAAGATTAGTGTTCCTGTTGCTTGAGTTCCTTTGTGGGCCTTTCTGGAGTAACTTTCAAAGTTCTTGGGATGTCCCCTTATAGTTTGATTCACTGTGAAACATATACCATCTTCGATGGAAATCGGTAAAGCATGGTGGGCAATCAGCGAACATGGATTTAGAAACAAGTAGGAACCAGATTCCTTGATCCTGATGAGTTGGAGAACTCTGAAATGATGCCTACTCGAACTCGGTGCAAAGGAAAGATCGAGAAAAATGGCATGATCGGATGATAACTTGCAAAATTTCTAAAAGGGGACCAAGTCTACTCTATGACTCTAAACTCCACCTTTTAGGGCAAATTTAAATCAGATGGTTGACATTATGTTCTATCAGGCGTACAGTGGCTCGATAGATTTTTCAGCCAAGAAAGGATTAATAGAGTGTTCAAGGTTAACGTGCAACGAGTCAAGCCCTATGCTGTTCACCATTTTGCAGAATAGGAGGAGATTTCCCTCCTTGATCCTCCATGATACGAACGTTCAGTTGTATCAGAGGTTGTTTACAGTTCCACTGGAAGACAAGCTGAACTCCCAAAAATTTTGGTTTTCTTTTTGGTCAATTTAAAATTTATTTTATTTTAGTATTTTTATTTAATTTAGTTTAGTATTTAAACCTTCTTTGAAATGTTCAGTAATATATTATTTATTTTTATTTATTTTATTTTATTTTATTTATGTTATTTTATTTTATTTATAGTATTTTTGTTTTTTATTTTCTGGGATATATGATGGTCTTTGGGCATGGTCGCTATAATAAAGGGAATTTTGCCTACAGACTCTTCGGTTGCTACAGGGACCTTTTGGTGCCAAATGCTCTATAAAAAAGGCAACCACCCAAATGCTCTACAAAATGTATATATGCCCTTTGGGTTAGAGCATCACTAACTAATCTCCCACTTACTTTCTAGCCAATCAGGGGCATAAATCGAAATACTTTATCAATCTAGTATGACTAATCATGCTTTGATTGTGGAGGGGTTAGTCGAAAAGGGATCAACAACATTGTCATTAAAGTTATGTGAACTCTATACATATCTTAACATCTTCTTTCTCTCAAATGATCTCCACGAATGAGGTGGAAACGCTTAGTATATGTGTTTGGATCCAACGTGTGATATGGGCTCCTTGGCTTGAAGCATTAGCCATTATTGTATTGACGTTTGATGAGCCCAAGCGTGAGTGCTTATATATATGCGCCGATGTGTGCAAGTGCAGTGCTCAATATTCTCTTGCCCTTCATATCACTTAAAAATCGGATATCTGATCCCATAGGGGCCAGTGTGTGTTGAATACGAAATTGGCCTTTGAATAATATTTGGATATAGCTTTGAGTAATGATTTACTAATATTTGGATTTAAAAAAACTAAGCTAATAGATTTGTTAATGAATTCACGTGATTTGTGGAACTGGAGTTGTAATACTCCCCACCTTACATACTGATGGATTATTTCCTATAGAAATTACTATTAAGTTTATTCTGTGACTTATTGGTGGCCTTGGGGTGATCGTCTTTGCAGGGATGCCCTCTCTCGAGTTATCACTTTATCTAGATTAGTAGAGGTTGAGTGTATCTCTACCCATTCGATAAGAAGCGACAAATGTTCTATAAGCATGTGTGCCCTCAGGAATCGGGAATATCTCAATTTACCGAATTGGCCGAGGGTTGCTCTATTAAAATTTGGACATCCCTCATCTCTCGAGATCTAGGATATAAATCTGATCATGCCAATGTTGGCCAGACACCACCATGTAAATGAATAACAGATATAGAGTAGTCTCTAACAAGTCATAAATAACTGAATAATGTAAAAAGTGAATCCTTAATCCATGCAGTTGTGACAGGGTTCAACAACACCCTAGATATGGATCTAGAACATGTGAATGTGAGTACTTGCAAATATTTAATCTATAACATCAACACTTCTATCAGAAAGGAAAAATACAAAAGTAGGTCTCTTCTTCCAAGATCAGATCGTTGTGCTCTCACTTTCCGTGCCTAGTTCGTACTATCTTGATGCCTCAATTCCGATCCCCCTTTGCTTTTAATGATGAAAGGGGAACCAAAAACTGGCTAGCTGGCGATTTGTGGCGGCGTTACAGCGTCGCGGCGTTGATAAATGCGACGTTGATGCGTCTTGACGTTCACCGCTGTGACATTCTTGTTGATGACGTCGCGGCGTTGGGGATATCATGACGCGTTGGGGCGTCGCGGCGTTCGAGCCCGGTTATCGCTTCCACCTCTGCTCAAATGCTTTGCAAAAACCCTGTTCTACACGCGGTTCACACCTGACCACAAAAATCAGATGTATCGAATTTTATGAAATACTTGATTAAGCCCACATGCAAAATAAAGCTAAGGTCTGTGAGCAGATGCGGGTATGACATGAGGTGTTTAGGTACTCATCACGCGGCAAGCTTCTTGCTTGTCCACCAGCGACCGATAACACAGGCCACGAGCCTACATACTATAACTAACAAGATAGTGTTACACATCTTTGATAGATAGAGGATCAAATTAGACCGACTCACACTTTTTCCATTTTGTTAAAGTTGGGATTCTTAGGTATTTGGCTCAAAGAATTAGATTGAACTTTATTGTAATTGTGAATGCCTCAACCTCCAAGATGTTCCAATATCTCCCAGGACCACATGTGTTGAATAAATGAATATAGTCTATACCTGAAATTCTCTTGGTTCAACTCACCTAATTGGAGGAAGAATCTAACTTTTCTGAAGAAGAGAATGATAGGAGGCCTTGCAGATTCACTTTTTAAACCTACCTACTCATAACATAGAACAAATCTAGTGCCCATAAGTTTATGCTAAGTGTTCATGTAGCGGAGATTAGTTGGTGACTCCCCCGATTGGTTAAAGACCTTGCGGGCATTCGATTCCCCCTCGAGCGTCACCCGAAAACTCATGCCCTCCAGACCCTAAGCTGTAAGGAAACTTCATCTTCTATCGCGCCCATGTCGTGGTGAAGTCAATGACTCGACCGAGTTGGCTCGGCATTGGGCTTTGAAGGCCCCTCGGACCGTGTCGGGATTCGATGGAAGATCCAGCTTATTCTATCTCTATTTTTTTCTTTTTATTGCATATTTTTATTTTCCTTTTGGGGCTCGAAGGCAATCCTCTTTTTATTCGTTCCATCTCTTTGGTGTTTAGACTCAGAGTTTGGCTGGAGCCTTAGGCGGGACACTTTGAGCCTACAAGTCATAAACATATCATCAGTCTGTAATCGGCTCATTTGGATATGTCTTTGAAGTATCTGGTGATTACCCACCTATCATTAATTCAAGTGCTCAAACGTAAATGAATCCTTTACGGAGTTATCACTGTTTTCATGATAATAGTAGACTGGAAGCCAAAAGTAGGTCTGAACTCTGAACCGTGGCCCCACACAGACTTCTTCAAACAGGCACCAACAAAAACATCAGTCATAGACAGAACTAGAAACCTAAATGAACTAATTTGATAATTTATTGAAACACAAACAAAACAAAACCCCTTGGCGTGTGAAACTAGAAACTACAACACAAATACGAAAATAAAACTAACCATCCATGAAACTATGCTAATCTAATAAAAATAGTCACCAGCACACTTATTTTCTCCCTCCCAACCAAAAGTATCGGTGTTCCCAGCCCAGCAATAAAAAGAGCAAGAGAAGGTGAAGGAACTCCAGTGGTGATGGATGAGATCCTCTTAGAAGCGATTGTGGCCAATTTGGTGTGGTCACGAGAAAATTACAAATGATGAACTGGAGGGGCCCGCTCTTCTTTGGAATAGTGGCTGATTCATCCAGGGAGGCTGTATGCATGTCGACGAGAAGGACGCGTATCCTGTATGTAAGGAGGGACACTGAGGTGCTCCACGGGTCTGTCCAGAGACCATCATGATGATGAGCGTGGCAGGTCCTCTAAGTCGGGGTGGAGACCAGACAGGGAGTATTGTCGGGTCGGATTTGTGGCAGATGTTCCTTGGGTGAACGTTGGTGGGTAAGGAAGTACTTGATGTCACCCATGGGGATCACCAGAGGCTGAAAGCGGAACTTTGATGTGGAGCTCCTCCTCGTCCAGGGCTCATGGCGAGTCATAAGTCCCCTCTAGGTGGTGGTACACCATTTGTCTCGCTTAGCAGATATAGTCTTAATTGGAGTTGTAGCCATGCCTGGGTTGTCATCTAGACACCAGGCGTATTTCAGTCTGCATAGGTGACATACAGGGAAAGGGTTGCCCCCGAGTTCATCTTGGCGTCCAGGTTGGAGGATGTCCTCATGGCATATTGACATCCAGGCAGAAAGTGTCTTTGTGATGGCGTAGTTGGGCGGGCTACAGCAGCGATCACCTCACTGCGTTCGTCGTCGGGTGAGACCTTGACGTGATGAAGTGATGCCAGACTTTGGGGATATAGGCCAAATGCTTGGCCTTGAAGTGGAAGCGTGCCCATCATTATTAAGCTTCCACTGCCCCGCCAGTTTGTGTGAGGAACGAACAACCCTCTGGTGTAATCCCGGGCATTTCGTGGAACTATTGAAGGCTCGGGGGGAACATGATTAAAGATTAAAGCTGGATTTTGATAGACTCGGTGGAAGTCTACCAACACACCCCGCACCAACGGACTTTCTTGACGGCGGTGGGAAGTGTGAGGTTAGGTGTGGGAATTCTCGCACCACACTTTCGGCATCAGCGAGTTGGGCCCGAGGTGGTTGTGAGAGCCCGTGGCGTCCCTTGGTCGCAATAGTCTTCCCGGGAAGAGTCGCCCTTCGGGGTGTTGGAAGCCCTTCTCTTTGATAAAGGATGGGTTCTTTGCGTGGTGCCGAACGTCGGCGGCACCTTAGTTGATGAGCCTTGACATGAGTGAGGTCGGGTCCTCAGCCCGACCCGTTTGTCGACAACCTTCGCGCTTGCGGAACTATTGGTGCATAAAGAAAATCAAGATTGCCTGAATCTAAGTGTACAGTAGACTAATTGCATAAGGCCACACTGGATGGACTAGACAGTAATGTGCCGAGCACCTCGGTGCTATGAAAACGTGGGACCAGCCAGGCAGCGAGGGAAGTAGACCCGCAGTACTGGGACGCACGTGAGCCAATGGGCTCAGCCTAAAGCCTAACGGAGACTAGGCAGGCCAAACCAGGGGCGAACAAAGAACCTAAATAGGTGGTGGTGTGGAAGGCGCGAGATAGGGGATAGAAACGGTGGCTGGTTTAGTAGGTGAATGGGGGAATGTTAGTGGGTGGTGGAGGGAAAAACAATGACCTCATTGGTACGAGAAGTGAATGCAGGCGAAGTGTGTAGATTATTGGTAATGATAGCTCAACGGACTGACAAGAGGTTACTAGGGTTCGGGCAAAGGAGGAGCAAGGTGAAGCTGAAATGGGGGTGTTGGCGCCAGCCGAGAATTCAGGCGTGCGACATCGCAGTGCAACGTCGGCGATGTTCGAAGAGGAAGCGATAGCGTCCGCGGCGGTGGGATCCATCTTCGCGGCGTTCGGAGAGTGGTTCCCGATATGCGTCATGACGTTGAGATTCAACGTCTAATGGCATTCCCGGAGTACAATGGCGTCCAGCGTCGCGGCGTGCGGAGAGTGCAATTCCGCGTCGCGGCGTTGGATCTCCGCATCATGACGTTCGAGGAGAAGATCGAACTAGCATTGGCGTTGGCAACATCGCGGCGTGCGAGAAAAAGGCCCAAAATGCAAAATATTCAATATTGGACTAAAATAGAAGAAAACTCCCTTAGTGCAATTTGTGACTCCCTCGAACTTCTGAAGTGAATTTCTTGAGCGGATCCTCCACAATACTTCGATCATGATCACGAAAGCAGACATCGAAAGGAGATCGATTAAGGGCGAAAGCGGCAAAACCATGAAACCAAACCTTAAAACAAACAACAGAAAAAGTAAGCCATAGAAAGAAATTTCAAGAAAAGCAGGTTGCCTCCCGAAGGCGTTATGTTTAATGTCGTTATGTTGGCCCGAGGAGTGATGTGGCAGAATCGAGGCTCCTGTGACCCCGCCTGCGTATTTAGTCCCGATGCGGTCAATGAATGGTTTGTATCATGAAGAACTTGCCCCCAATCTGGCTTCCCCAACCGTTCTGCGTGTTATTTGTGAATGTTCACTTTCTCAAGGGATCTGTATTTCTCTTTGATGAGAGTTTATGATGATGTGAAAGGTCAGAGCCATCCCAGACTTCAATTTCTGAGGCGAGATTGAGATGGAGATGTATAAGAACACATTGTCGACCTCGAGATTCCTTCACGGTAATAATGTTTATAAATTACGGGCTTTTTGTCCTTTCCTTGTAATCTGGGCATTTTCTGAAAAGAAACCGTTCTGTAGTGATCTAGTTCAAATTTGCGATAGTCTCTTCTCACTGACTAATGTCTTGTCCATGTGTTCAATTCTTAGGAAGTTGCCCGATGGGCTCGATGCTCCAATTCAACGGAAGGTTGTGTTTTCCATAAACAGAGATTCGAAGGGTGACATACTTGATGGTGTTTTAAATGATGTTAATTTTGGTGCATTCTCATCTTAGATGATTATCACTGATACAATTCTATTGTTTTCTCGAATGGACTTGATTCTCAGGTTGATGTAATCGTCATTCCCAGTGTGGGTGATAAAAGGGATGTCTGATGTGTTTTATACTTTTGCAAAGGACTTTGTGATCATCTTATTATAGTAGATGTCGTTATATGTGATCGGTCTGCTTTCGAGGAGTCAGAATCTTGAATATATATGGCTCTTGAAGAAGCTGTGCTGACCTTGGCATCATTAGTGCGGGTGGTAACTTCAACCCACTTGAGACATCAATCTCATGACCATTAATCTGATTATTAAAGATGGGAAATGGTCAGTAAATCCATCCCCAGCCATCGAAGCAGTTCTACTTCGGAAGAATTGGATTGCATGGCGGTTAGTCTTCACAGAAATACCCCCATTCATTGACATTTATCATGTGAGACGGCCAGTAGGCATCCTTGAATAAGGTAGGCGATGAAACTGATTAGAAGCTTTTATATGTAGTTCTTTGTTCGTTAGCTATAAATATCCCACCCACATGGTAAAGTCATGTGATGGTTCAAAAATCACATTCATTTCATTTAGAGACACACATCTCCCTGATCACTTAATTACATTTAATGTTTGTATAGAATTAGCTTTTCCCGATAAAGTATAATTTCAGTGGCCGAAAACCTCTTTCTCTCATTGATAGCTAAATTAGGAAGGATGCAACAGCTACAAATAATTCACATAATATATGATCATGGAATCTCTTTTGTCTTGTAGATTAAGGTTATATCGGGAAAATGCGTCATTCCGCCGAACCTCATCACTTGCCCTTCTAAGCGTGAAGATGATGCGTAACTTCAGTTCTCTGTGCTTTCTCTTGTCTTTTAATCTCTCTGTCAAATTCTTGCGTGAGGAAAAACCCGGTTAATCGGGTTTGGCGTCCTTTAGTCATCAAGTATTTTATGGCATAATGATCAGTATGGACCCTACGACCTTGTTGCCAATCAAAATAAGGCCTGAATTTGTCAAATGAGCCAGTAATGATTCTTTATGCGATTCGTGGACTAGTCAAGCAATGTTCAAGGTCCCTTTCGCGTAGTAGATTCTGGAATATTCTTTTCATTTACCTTTGCTCTTTGCTCCAATGCGTAATCCTTGCATCACACACATCATCTCAAATGGAAAAGGACCAATGGGAGCTGTATTGATGATGGAATGATACGATTTTATCTTTAAACACGGAAAAATACAGCGCTAACGTATCAGATTAAATCAGTCCCTTGGACTGGGAGATTAGACAGCGGTTTTGCAATCTGAGAAAAGTCATTAAGTCATAGAGTGTAGCTAAAAAGCTTCTTATCCTTTTGATGAGGCGGAGTAATTTTCAGTGCTTGATCTTTGCTCACCTCTCTATTCCTCTTCTTTGAAATCCGATGTCAGTACAATGCCCTCTTGTACCATAAGAATGACACTTCTCCCGATTAGTCACAGAGGTTGGTCTCCCTGCATCTTATCAACACTGATCTAGAATTCTCAGACGGTTGTCAAATGAACACCAATAAAAATCTCCATGAAGACCTGATTGTCTTTCAACCTTCTATATAAATATAAGCCATCCTGCATCGTTGGAAGGTGCCGGCGCATTACCGACCAAAAGGAGCATCACTTTGTGAGCGAATATTCCAGTGGGACATGTGATGTCTTCTTCTCCATGATTATTCCGGGGGGCTATAACGAATTAATTGTGGCGAATATCCATCAAAACATTGTTGCTGACCGACTAATCGATCCAGTACGATCTAGAAAGGCAATGGGAAATGATCTTTTCAGATAAATATTAGTTTCCTATAATCATTACAAATTCCCCACCCAGTGCTTTGATGAGAAAATGATAATATGTTATTTTCGGTTTTGCATGACAGTTCCTCCCTTCTTAGGCACTACTTGAGCCCGGACTTACCATGCCTTGTTTGAGATGACGGATAAAGTGCCCCGATGTCCAGCCGCCAACACCTCTTTGGGACTACTCTTTTTCATAGTTGGATTGACCTCCCTACGTGCTTCCAACGAGGGGTTTTATGATAAATCTTCGACCAAAATCTGATGCAGCTGCACATGGAAGAAGGCGATCACTAAGTAATTTAGAGACCATCGGGCATTTTTGTGATCTCTGAGGACCCTTAATAGCTTCTCTTCCTCCCTAATTCTGTTTTCTGGGATCTTTGAGATGATCCTTTAGTGGTAAGGTGGATCTATCCAAAGTCATCACTTCAAATGGCCTTTAGGTAAAGGTTTTGATTGCCATGTCTGGTGGTTGTTCAACCACGATGCTTAGCGTTTAGTATTGCTTTCACCTAGAGATTGAAGTATTTCCTTCTGTGGGTTGAAAGTCCATCAATTTTACATATTCCTACGCCTCTTCACTCTACGGAATCACTTTGTACTAGGCTAGCCTCAAGAGATGGTGAGACCACTTTATTCAAACACTTATAGCCCTCTCTTATCTACCATGAAACATGTATGTCCTCTCTGTAGGGATGTCTCACAGCTTGAACACGTTGAACTTGACTTCATCTTCCACTCTGATTTTAAATTTCCTGCGAACATGATCATTTGCTCTTCAGGTTAAGAAAGCAACGGTCTACCAGATTATGGGTGTTGTATCTTCCTCTATTCTGTGGCTAGAAATATGTTGGGAACTTGTCAGCCTTTACAAGATCTTCCCTGCCCCTCTCGGATGCTTTAGACACATGCGCTGGCTGAAGTGTGGTAGTTGGACAATTCACCTAGCCCCCAAGCGTTTAAGAAATGGACAAGGGCATGAGTTAATACTGGCGCCCAGGCTCATGTCTCTCAAAGATAGCATTTCCAATGGTGCATGGGATAACAGTGACCACATATGGGTCTTTGCTTTTACCTTCTAAATTATGTACTTCTACTCCTCGATTAGGTTGCTTGTTTGATCTGCAGTCTTATATTGAGACAAGATGTCTTCATAAATTTACATAGCTAGGCATACATTCTAGAGCATGTCAGTAACAGAATATTGATGTAGTTTCTTGAATACTTCCCATGAAACTTGAGTGTTGCTTATCCAACTTATGCTTCTTTTAGATGGATCTGGGTGGGAGGTATGGGTTGTAGAGTATCCTTTGCTTGATTGCCTTTCCTCGTTGTTTCTCTTGGGTGTGCCTGTCACGTATCATTGTGAAATTTGGATGACTTCCCAATCTCTACCTCCTCATCATTGGGGATTGCTCTTGTATCTCAATTCTTTACCCTTCTCAGCGTTCTTTGCTTTATGTTCATTCCGTCTCTTCTTAAAGTTCCGCCGAGAGGTTGCCCAGTATGGTGCCTTCTATGTCGTTGGCCATTTGACCATACATTGCCTCGAATTTCTCCAAGCCCATGCTAGCGGTTGTTCAGGTGGTGAAGCGATGTTGCATATTTATAGCCGTCCTCATTCATAAAGGCGATTAACGAGACCAACATTCGCGCGAGGGCTTGTTAGAATCACTTTCTCGGAGATGGTTAGCTCCAACCGGTGTGTGGCATGTTGCTCAGTTGTTCCTCAAGTCCTTTATGATTGTTCGACTATTCGATTCGATTGTTCGCCACCCTTGGCACTTGATTTTGATTGCGATGGTATTTCTCCCGTACTATCATATTCTTGTAGTGACTCGATTAAACCTAGAGCACCTCACCCGACATCTCTGTTTTTAATTTCCGAATGGGCAATTGTAATTTGTCTTTGTCCTCAGAGTCACCATGACTCTAAATGGTTGGTGCGTATGGCGTCGCGGTACATGTCTGGTTCTGTTTGATCGGTGTAGCATCGAGTGGCAGTTGTTGAACCTCATTATTATTTGTCATGACGGCTTTTGAATGTGATGTATCTGGTTGTGATAGTAGGTACATCTTTACAAGATTTCATGTCTTGGTCAGGTGGTTTTCTCTTCATTAGTGCCCCTCTCAGGTTGAGACATCAATCTGTGTATTTGGTCAAAGTTCTCATGCCATTCCTCTTAAAAGTATGGACTACATCCATCCTAGTGGTCGGTGATGTGGGCACTTCTCGGCAGTTCGTAAATCTATCCCATGCCTTTGCCCTGATTCTCTCTGTTTGTCAAAAGTATTGATCTCTTGAGTTGTGAAATTTTGAAGGTGGGGAAGAACTTGGTGAAACGTACTAAGTCATTCCATGAAGTAATGGAATCCGGTGGCTAACTTGTTAACCAATGCCTGCTTGGCTCCATCTGCCTGTGGGAGTGGGGGGAACAATCTCCTTTGAGTGCCTCTTCGATGACCCATTGTACTTGTCGTGTTGCGGAGACTTGAGTTAGTCAAATATTTGGATTCTCATTTGAGCGATCCATGAAATAAGATGTCTGAAGCATCTGCTGACTCGATACTCGGCACTTAAATCATTTCCAGTATATGAGTGCCACCCTCGAGATCGAAATATCTCTATTTACGAATTGGCCGGGGTTGCTCTGTTGATCCTGGACATCCTCATCTCTCGAATCTCGGATATCTAGTACAATCATGCCAATGTTAGCCAGACACCACCATGTAAATGAATCACAGATATAGAGTAGTCTCTAACAAGCCATAAATAACTGAATAATATAAAAAGCGGTCACTGTCATGAGTTGTGACCAGGGGTTCAACAACACCCTAGATATGGATCTAGAACATAATATGAATGTGAGTACCGGAAATATTTAATCTATAACTTACGTAACACTTCTATCTGAAAAGAAAAATACAAAATGAGTCTCTTCTTCAGAATCAAGATATTCTTTGCTCTCACTTTCCGTGCCCTAGTTCGCACTATCTTCGATGCCTCGATTCAAGTCCCCTTGCTGCTTTAATGATGGAGAGACAAAAACTGTGAGCGTCGTGACGGTTGCAGCACGTGGCGTTAGAGCGTCGTGACATTGTCGATTATTGACTTTTATTCTTGTGTTGACCCGATATCGGGAGCGTCGGCGTTAACCAGCATGCGGCTACCCTCCGGCTCAAATGTCTTCCAAAAACCCCACCATTCCACTGAACTTTATTCTGAAAATCGGTCGAGACTCACATAAATATTTAGTGCTTTATAGAAATAAAGCCCCAAAACGAACGAATCTTGGGTATGACGCGCGAGTGTTTAACATCTTCAGGCGTCTAACTGGTTTTATAATCTTGTGAACAACACCCGATCTAAAGAATTGATCCAATTTGCCTCATAGTGCATACGAAGCGCTATGTACTTAACCTGCAATACTAGAATCGAATGCGAAAATTGTCTTGCTTGGAACTTCTCGACTCCACAACACCTCCATTCAAACAAAACACAAAACGATTGCGATCTAAGTCATCTAATTACGAATGAAAAACCTGACATTGGTATAACCACTTATAACTAGCCTCGTAACCTAACGATTGCAACCATAGATAAAAAATATGTACGTTATTCAAATGCCACGGATATTCTTGGCCCGCTGTCGGTGACATTCATGGATCTGATGCGGAATCTACTTGTCATACGCCCAAGGCATAGGAGGGCGTATGGATGGGCGCAAGCATGACATGCATGACAGAACCAATAGTTGAAGCATATGGGTTTTATGTGCAGCTCTCTCTCATCATGGTAGTTTGGACATTGCGAGACTTGCGAGCTTAATCGTGATGAGACGTGGAAAACGCCTCCATGGAATCTTGCATGCTAACCTCTTTGCTTACTTTGTCTATGTACTGGCTCTGGTAGGAGTAACGTTGGGAATCTATCTCTATAAATCTTTACATGCCTCTGGGATGTAGGAGCCTTCTAGTAAACTGAAAGAAACATTTCTAGAGACGAGACTTGACACTCTGTGGTGGGAATGTGTTTCAATGGTTAGATCATTACAGCACTAAGAAGACAATTGCACTCCGACTAACTTTGTATGTACAGAATATCTTAATTTTTCATAAAGCCCAGACTCTTTAACAACCTCATCAAAGCGAAGATTCCACGACAGTGACCCACTTGAATCCATAAATGGATCTTTGAAGCTCACACACCCTATTAGGATACTTGGGATCAAACAAAACAGTTGTTTCATCATTGTACTTGCATCTCTGATGAGTTTTCCATTCAAAAACACTGTTTGACATCATTGCAAATCTTGTAATCTATAATCTTATGACGATAGTAAGAAGTCTAATAGACTTAAGCACTTGACGGTGAAAGGTCTCTTCGCAGTGATACCATGAGTTTATTTGAAGAGCCAGCGCAGCAAGTCGAGACTTGAAGTCATATCATGTTTGATCTTATGAACCCATTTACAACTAATGACCTTAGCACCCTCAATTTGGATCGACAAATTCAGGCAGTTTACATCGTACATTGATTGCATCTCAAAATTCTTGGCTTGAAGACATTTTTTTGAATCAGACCCGTCATTTATCGGTTGGTTTGTGGGATCATCACCGATCATAGCTCTATAGTTTTATGATTAGTTGCAGAAATCCTCTCTGGTTATAACGATCAGATCTCTATACTGAACCTTAGTGTTTGTGTGTAGAAGATGTTGGCTCAACAGCCGTTTTGTGAGGTCTTTGTAAATTCGCTGGAGAACAGTGGCTTGCTTTTAGTCTTGAACTTTATGAGAAACGTGCCCTGTTGACTCTTTGAGAGTGGGACTCCTTCCGAGACTCATTCCGGCGACAAATGCTTTTTCTCGGATGGGATTGTAGTGACCCTTTTATTTCCTTTGGATCACCGCACAAATAAAGCTTGCTTCATATTAGTTTGGATGCTAAAGCTGTCGAGCCACGGCACACATAAGCCGTTGAATCACGACAGACCATGGCATATTTCAGCCACTGCCGCTCATATATGTAAGATGTTTTTTCTGTGTTTGGCTTTAAGTGAGATTGTCAATAAACTAATAGTCTCTAATGCATATCCCGAGAAGGATGTTGGAAGATCTATTAGACTCATCTTAGTCGAACCGTATCTAATAAAGTTCGATTTCTAATTTTAGATACACCATTCCATTGTGGTGTTCCAGGTGGAGTGAGTTGTGAGATTTATCCCGGAGTCCTTAAGATGATCATCAAAATTTTGGCTTAAATATTCACCACCTCGATCGGATCATCTCAGAAGTGTTTTGATGTTCTTTCCAGTGACGATTGTACTTCATTCTTGAATATAATTTGAACTTTTTTTAAACGTTTAGACTTATACTCATTAAATAGATATATATCTACAGTCTATTGATAGTGTAAATCTTGATAGCCTCCTCTAGCAATTGAGCTTATTGGTCCCTGAACTATCTGTAGCATAAGACCCGATAGAGTCACTAGCCCTCTCATGACAATCGTGAGCCTTGGAAATTTTGCCTAGTAAAACAAGATTCACATGTTGAATGACTCTAAGTCAAATTAGATATCCCATCGTAGTGGAGATGCATTTCTCATTGGCATGGCCCAAAACGACAATGTAAAGTAGGTTGGATTCAAAAAGAGTCATTAAGACTTGAACCTCTTAAATATCGATGTTATGAATGGGCCTTGGGTTGTTCCAAGTTTAGAATGTGAGAACCATTAGATAAATGACATTCCCATAAGTATACCATTATAGATGGAGAAAATATTATTCTTAACTAATAAAATTGAAATCCATCCACGTCTAAACAAGAAACTAAAATGTTTACACTCACAATGAGATACCACTATATGCATTCTTCATTGGAAAACAGTCTGGAACCAAAGTCAAATCATAAACTCCCTACGGCTAATGCGGCAACTCTTACACCAAACCTTTCACTCCATTCAGTCCGCCGCCTTTATGTGATCCATATGAATGCATTTACACAAATGTGAGATCACATCGATGTCTATGCCATGAGAGCGATTAACTATATATAAATACCTAGCGTGGTAGCCTGGCTATCTTCTTTTTTTATTCAAATCTTCCAAGTGGAGCTTACAATTCCTTTTCCAGCATTGTATTCAATTGAGGAAGAAAAAACTCCCTCCTTGAGGCTTGGGGCTTCTTGGCCTTAAAATCGAACCATCCTTTGCCTTTCTTGGCCTTATTGCCTTTGCCACTTTGTTTTCTTTTCATGCCTTCCCCTTTACAGACCATAAGCGCGGTTGTCTTTTGAATGTTTGTCTCAACATTCTTTAACATTCATGTAGCAGCAATAATTTCTCCATATAGTGTATATTGTAGTTCATAACAAATTGATCATGGGTCAGTAGTGAACTGGGAATCGAGATCGTGCTTGACTCATGACCTAGGAGCACAAAGCTATCAAGGCGATCGGTAAGGAAACCTTCATCTTTATCACATGTGCACTTCTTGAGTGCGAGTCTTCTTACGCTGCATTCAATACTTTGGTGAGTTCTGTGTAGCGTGCTTGCTACAGGAACATTCCCTTGAGATCTTGTGTCATATCGAAATGCCTCTGATTTCCTCAATTTAGCCACGAAACTCAGAGTTCATGGTTGTAAAGCATATGGGTTATCCTGAGAACAATCAAATGCTTACTATAAGCATCCCGCCCTTTTCATTCGTGGGGCATTGTTGGGAGGTTCATTAGGGATTTCATTGCTCGAGAACATACATCTTATACATTGTTGGGGCGATCCTCGAGTACAGAGACAGTGAAGTTTGTCCCATTAAGTTTTTCGCACTGCGAGACTGGATCATAGGAAGTAAATGTTGATGGTGTGTTTGTTTGATGCATTAGTCTCATACAAAAATATGCAAGCTTTTAATAAATAAGGTCCTTGTCTCCACAGTTATGTTAATAACTCTTTAATTAACACGGAAAGCGATCTTATAGTTTCTTAAGCGAAATTGAAAATCCGTTTGACTTAAATTAAAAACAGCTTTTGTAACATAACTTAAGCCAGCTAGGTGAAAACTCTTTCCTTTTTGTACCCTTGGGCCCCAGAAACCGCTATGATAGCTAGTTAATTGTATATTAAATCTTATGGATATGGTATCAAGTCATGTCTTCTATAGATGACCCCGATACACCTGCTTTGGCAAAAACTATGTATTAAGGCAGTCGTATTGACAGAGTGTTAAATTGGAAGGCATTTTGTAGTGATATTTATGTGATAAAAATTATCAAGTTGTTAGGCAAACTTTATAAACATATACATGAATCACCTCTGAAGCATATTTATAAGCATAAATGTAAAATGTGACATGTCATGGCCATTCCTAAGGTGATCTCATAAGCCAATATGGAATGTAGGATTCTTCTTTACCATTACCTTAGCTTTATGGGCTTGTCTCAGAATGGTCTCATTCTTAGATTCTTCTTCATTACAAACATGAAGTAATGTTGTATGCTGTTATCTTTAAAATAATAAAAAAAGAACACATATTTGTGTCAATAAAAACTCTGTAACCACCAGAGCCGTATACTAATATAATGAAAGAACCCACATGTGTGTCAATAAAGTGCGACCGTGTAGTCCGTATTTAAAGAAAATTATAAACCCATTAATACACCTTTTGATCCATTGAACTAAGACCAAACATGCATAATACAAATTGAATATAAAACACATTAAGCACATAATGTCAGTTATGGGCCTGGTGCTTTCAGTGCGGCGATTAGTCACATAAACAAATTTTAGGCTAGCATGGGTGGAGTTCTTTACATGTTCTCCACGATCATTAATCACACACTAATAATTAAGTCATTCACCAATCTTTGATTACTATTAATCTAGCAGTCCATCATTAATTTGGAACAATCCTGCTTAATGTGTGTCTATAACGTTCAATCATAATGGCATTAATGTGTAACAGTCCTATTGATTAAGAATAATCTGTAACAGTCCATTCTTAATGTTTAACATTAATGTGTAACAATCCAATCTTAATGTCTAATATTAATGTGTAACTAATATTAATGTGTAACCGTCCAATCTTAATGTCTAACATTAATGTGTAATAGTCCTACTGATTAAGAATAATTTGTAACAGTCCAATCTTAATGTCTAACATTAATCTGTAACAGTCCTACTGATTAAGAATAATCTATAACAATCCATTCTTAATGTAAGATCCATTGATTAATAGAATGACCGCACTATTACTAACGATCCACCATAATTAATAAGAATTTTGTAACAACCATACTTAATATGCCAACAGTCTACCACTAATTAATCATATTAGCTATAACAGTCTAATCAGATTAGGAACACAAGAATTCTGAACTCATGAAATTTGAGTTATGATAATCCATGATCCTAATCTGATAGAGCTTTTCAGCAGATGTTTACAATTTACGATGTAGTCATTCTGAGACTTCATAAAAAAAAAAAAAAAAAAAAAACATATTTCAGTTATCTTGAAGTTATAAACGGATATAGGCGATGGATCATAACATATCACATATAAGTGAGAAACAAAATACACTAACCGAGATCTTATTATATCATATAAAGTGGTTTCACGAGCATGGCGATAAACTCTAGCAATACCTACAATTTGGAATCAGTGATAAAATACGTGAAATAAAAAATTTAGCATTTGAACTACGCACTTCCCGGGAGTCCGTGAGGTTGATGAAACTAAACAATGAATCAGAAATCCGAATCTCTTACACCTCTTGTAAAGTGAGATCCTTTTGACTGATGCAGATTTAGCCAGTCTTTATATCTTGGCTGCAAATAGATCATGCGGAAGCGATCTGTGACGAGGCCAAGGCGATGCGGTGTTAGCGCCTCTAAAGGTATCCCTTGAGCATGACCTTGTGGATGGGATGGATGTACTGCCCATATGATAAGTCTTTGTCTAAAACCAAAGACTTTCTCAGTGTCTTCAAGAAGCTACTAAAAAAATTCTCTCTCGAACCCCATTACGAACCACCTACTTTTAGATGATAAACCCATATTTATATCAAGCCTCCCAAACCCTTTTAAAACGAATTTAAACCAAATTCCATTAACTAATAATAGGCTTGAGCTTGGAGGAGGCAAACATAGGTAATCATGGGCTAAGAGAGCATTTCTATAACATCCACGTGGCTCATTCTTGTGGCCTATAGGTCCTCAATGTTGAAAGGGGCCCAAATCATATTCTATTTAGACCTTATATAATTGAGTCTCTACTTGAATATTATAACTACCAAATCAAAGTAAATTAAGATGAAACTCGAAAAACCTTTGACTGAAGTAGTCCTTTGCTACGTGTACGATTAAGAACAAAGCATGGATGAGTCATCTTTTACAACAATCGTTTCTTGATTCCTCAAATGGCCATTAAACAAATGATATTGATACTCTATCAATCTCATTGAGCACGACCATGCTATCAGTCTCATCAAGAGACCCCGTAAGACATCTCCACTCGATTAAGAAGAATGAATAACAATGAAATTCCCTTCACTATCGCTCCACCTCCACATGATTCTTGCATGCCCAACCAAAAGCTTGTATTACCATCTGTGCGAATCATTGAGCTACGTCAAGACACGAAGTTCCTCATGTAGAATCCCATGGTGAATTCAGATTCGAAGGACTCAAATAACTACTCTTATTAAATTACTGATGACATAATCCATATAAGTAACACTCATGAGGTTAGTCAATAACATGAACTTAACATGTATTTATGTTTTGAAGTAAGCATCTTATGTTCATGACCCGGCAAAACATGGTCTTTTCTTAGAAAACACTGCATCATTACTTCATTATTCCCCTGATGATCATTATGGGTATTAGAATAATTCTTATCTTGTAGGTTTACACTGCTCCGAGTCACATACTTGATGACGCAAAGCAGACCAACTATTCAAGGATCTAATTTTATCAGAAGTTAAACCACAATTTAAACAAGATAAAATGATAAATCTCATGTATATAAACATATAATGACAAATGTATATGTCACTGGCCTAAGTATATCCCTTGCTAACGGAGAGAATCCTGCCATTGGTTCGAATTGATTAGAAACACTTGATGGAATGAATGATGTGCATTTAGTTATATAAATTGTTCTTTATAGCTAAAATGCATGATTCATTGATCTTTTCATTAATATTCGCTAATCCCTCATATTATATTGTTTCTATAAATGTAAGCGATGTTGAATCAAAGAAGTGTGACTAAAGCGAGAAAAGCAACAAAAGCGAGAAATATGAAATAGGAGGGGCATTAGAAATTGCTTTTGGTTATTTAACGCGAAGGCCCTTCTGTGGTGTAGCATTTCGCCACAGCGAGGCTACCCGCAACAACGAACTTCGGGACCAACGTTTGAAGGGGGTCTCGGCTCCGCGATCGTGAAGCAACCTTCACGTTATAGCGAGGTCCCCTTTCAGCGGGGCTCGCCGAGCCAATTTTATGGGCCATTGATGGGCCCGTGGCGAAGGCTCGAAGGGAAGTAGTCGAAGCAAAGAGGAGATTGGATGGTATTAGAAGACGGAGGTCACAAGGAAGAGATCAATAGAGGCAGTCGGGAAAATCGCGAAAATAACGAAATTTTTATAGTTCTTCCATAACCTCTTATAGTTAAAATTCTTCAATGCAATATGAATAATGCATGATGAACTAATTATTTTCTCACTAGGGTTTTGCCAGCTAACCATAGTTTGATGGATTGATTCTCGATTTTGACTTATTTGAATAATCAAACATAAATTCCTTATGTTTGCTTTAATTATGGATTAATTATGTTATTATGCGGGAAAACCATGACATGCTAAAGATAGGAGTTTGAGATGAGAGAAAGATGAAAACTACAGAGACATGGTTAAGCAACCTTGGGTAGTCGAGAATAAGAGTATTCGGTACCAAGTTTGGCACTAAGGTTGCACATTTAGGAGTTTTGGAGTTGAGGGTTGAGATGAGTGCAGCCATCCCACAGGCGAGATAGGCAAATATATCTCTCGAGAAAGAAGAATGTCATCTTGTAGGAAAGATCGGCCCATGGCCATAACTCATATGAATACTTCAATAAGTCCTTATTGAATTGACGATCATCAAGTGTGGTAGAGGCGGTAAAACCTAGGTTTATCATCATTGATATAATTCAGCCATCGATTTTAAGTTTTGTTAATTCCGGTAATTTAGTCGTGATTAACTTTAGGATTAGATCCAAATATTGTCGAGGAGTCATAAAATCATTAGTCAACGGCAGCTACCCGCCGAGAACGACTGGAACTAACCACTTCTCTTCGCCAGTCGATGTGTATACTTCTTTGCACCACAGTTTGCATTCCCTATTTTCCTCGGGCTGTGACTTGTCAAGCACAGGCGCCATTTCGAGGAGAGTTTAGTGTTGATATTACTTGATTGTGCCATAGATGTAGTACTGGATCAATTTTACTTTCTTTAGTTCTTCTCAGTGATCATTTCTAGTTTTCTATTTTTTTCTTTTATTCACAGTTTCGTGTTCTCATTCATCAGTTTTAGCGTTTGGTTTTTCAATCTCATCCTACATTATTTTAGGAAAAAGTATTTGATGCAAGGAACAAGATCATGAGGAGCTACTTCCATTCGATCTGAACCAAGAATAGACACTACATTGATTACGTGAGGCTTGTGTAGCTTGGTCGAAATCATGCAACATCAGTAAGGCAGGACGCGTATTCATGATAGGGATGAGATACCGGATGGAGCGAATGGAAAGAACCATAGAAATCGAGCCACCACACCGCCCGGTACAACGTGAAATCAGCGTATGCTACTTGAGGTTTGTCTTTGCACTCACCAGATTGTTCAATCAGCTATCGTCGACCCGCTACAAAGCGAGAACAACTTTGGGTTAAAAGAATACTTTAAATGTAATAATATACGAGTTCCATGGGCTACCTAGTGAGAATCTGGATACACATTCCGACCGACTTTATTGAGAGTGCGCCAGTACGATCAGTATAGTAGATATGAAGAGCTCTCGGACTACGACTATTCCCATTTGTCACTTGGTGACACAGTGCTTTCATAGTTGACCAACCGGCCTCCAGATTCCTCACCTCATTGGAATGACTTGGTGCGAAATTTATGACCAGGGTGTTACCACCTCGAGAAATGGCTAGTTAGTGCGGGAGATTAACACGTTTGGAGCGATTTGAGGAAACCTAGTTAAGGCAGGAGATTTCATGAATCTGATTAATTTTTGCCTGATGGGGCCCTGTAGGGTCCCGTGACAAATTTGTATCTAGGTGTCCTACTACCGTAGCGAGGAAATCTTACTTGATATAGCGGTCTAGAAAGTCGAATTTTCTGAGGATGGGTTTTCTTCGTGAAATAAAAGTGCGAGTTGAGTTAAGAAAATGAGTATTTCTCTTTCGGTTTGGGTTTTGTTCAAAAAACCGGTGGGTTGGATGGTTATGTACATATAAATTAAAGGAAAATTTAGAAAAGGCTCATGTCAAGTCTTAGATCAGATTGGATTTTTAAGGTGTATTGTGTTACCCTCGAGGTTTGTTTCCTCGCGTTGGGGATAATGACATAGTCGTTTCCCAAACCGGACATGATTGACACTAGAACTAAACCTAAATTACTCCCTCATGGTCTTAGCATTAGTGAGCATTGGAAGTGCGGTGTGCAGGACCTCAAAGAGGAAACCTACGACAACCTAATAGAAACAGACTAAAGTGGATAATGATGGATATAAGATTAAAGCATCCCCATATTTCCTGGCTGCAGGAATACATATTGGGGAGGCGGCTGGATCACAGGAGGGGTTTCAACTGGGGTGGGATCGCAGGGAGCTTAAGTGCTCATAATCACGGTGATAAATGAGGAGGGCATGAGGCACCCTCTAACCTCCATGTTGACCTCCTCTTCAAGGAAATGGGGCTTTTAGCCAAGCATTACACCTTGGTTTGTCATCTGAAGTTGTTTATTTCTTGAGAAAATAAAAAATTATAGAAATGAGAAGAGAAGAAAGAAAAAGAAAGTGGAGAACTTATAATGCCTGTATTTCCACCAAACCCAAAAGTTCAAGAGTTCAGAGTTACAATTCTCCACGGGCAATTAGAAGCTTATATAGAGTTTTTCTTAAGGTAAAAATAAGTATGCCCACTCAAAAGCATTAAATGAGAGGGTAAAAATGGGAAAAAGGAGAAAAGAAAATCAAAAAGTCAACAAGGGATTTTCCACTTTTACATGAAGTTGGCACCAGATACTATTAACTTCACCAAATACCAATTTTGCATAATCTGAGTTGATAAAATTAATGCAAAAATTAGCTGGAGTCTGAAATTGGCACCAATGCTGATTTGCTCCAATGCGAAAATTAATACCAAAAGAATGGCACAGTGCAAAGTGTAACAATATAATTTTGCCAATTTAATGCGGATTTTGGCATAATTTTCTCTTTCTTCTTCTTTCATTTCCTCTTACCAACACACATTTCTTCTTGGTTCCTCTTACTGCTGTGTTCTTAAGTTGCAATATGGCTTTGAACTCGCTTGGATTCATCTCATGTTCAAAACTGAAATGCAGTCCGGATCCGAATGGAGAGTGTTTGGCACCGCAAAACACCAGCCCACCTACAAAATGCTGTTGTAACACAATAGGGACATCAATATGCCAATTGGGTTATTTTGAATAAATTAGTACCTAAAAGTGCCTAAAACCTGCAATGATATGCCTCAGGCAAGAGGCGAAAAAAACGTGAGAAGAAGAAAGAAAGAAAAACTTTGGCATAATGACCTGCGAGAGAATGCCCACATCATAGATTAACTAAGTGGATGCAGGTGCATATGTTCTACAACGGTCTAAGTGACTCAGCTAGGACAATCATTGATACCTCAGTGAGGCGCCACATTAGAACCGCGAATCGAAGCCTATGAGATCTTAGAGAATCTGTTGCAACCTAATCGAGTGGACCAAGAGATAGATCAGCACCTGGGAAGCCCTCACTGAGGAGTGAGACACGGAGATTCTACAAAAAAGTAGCTTTGTTAAAATCATGTTGCATGGATTAACTAGCAGGTTGTGACTCACGGGAGTATGGTAAATGCTATTCAGGAAATAATCTGTGGAAATTTTTGAATCTTGCGAGTGAGGCAAACCACAGTCTTATGGAGTGTCGGTCGAAGGCGGATGACGATGCCAGAGGAGGCCTAATATGTGTGAATTAGCGGAATCCAGCCACGACAAGAGGGTAATATGGAGGCAATGCATATCGAGCAGATCTGCAAGTAAAAATCGAAATCAAAATCAAGGCCGGGATGGAGTGATCGGAGATAGTCGAGGAACAATCAAAGCCCGATCCGGAAGTATGGGCGGAGGAATAAATCGAATAATACCACTACCCACAATTGGAATAAAGACCACCCCACAGGAAGAAAGTAGACTTAGACAAGCACTTGCACAAATGCTCACCTCGCTTTTATGTCTTCCTTTATGAATGAGACTAAGGAAAATTTGTAGAACCCAGGCCACAGATGAAACCAGTAGGGGAGCCTGATTAGAAACTTAGAGGTGTAAATGGGCGAATGGCGATCGTGTTGGCAGAGGCAGCGGGAGCATTCTGGGAATGATGCAAGTGAACCCAAGGCAAAATAATGAACATGTAAAGTTGTCCGCATTAAGAGAATTGAGCGAAAGAACTAGAAGTACGAGGGTGGCCACAGTGATGAGAGGTGACGGAAGTAATCTAGCTAAGCAGGGCGAAATGTGTGGGGAACAGCCCCGTCAAAAGAAGTTGGGTGAAAAAGCGAGCCACAAAAAAGGGGTGGAGCCACATAGGACAAGGCTGCATACCCAAATATACCCTAGCAGGTTTCGGACTTGTTTGGGAGTATATTAAAGCTAAATAGTTTTTAGGAAATAAACATTGGCAGGAGAATTAATAGAAACAGGGTAAATGTGTAATTTACTTGTGAGACCTAGTGGTCATAAATGGGAAAGACAGAGGAGTAAGTGGTATTTTTATAGAGGTTATAAAGGCATAAATAAAGTTATGAAAATATGGGATTTGAGGAAATGGGGTAAGAAATTCAGTAATGGAAGGACCTAAATGCGAAATGAAAAGACCCCATTAGTAAAGGCCAAACATGGCCTTGCCAAAAAAAAATGGGATAAGGCAATTGAGACTCTCATTTTGAGAGACGAAATATAGAAGAAAGAAGGAAGGGGAGAAGAAGAAGAGAGAGGAAGGAAGAGAAGAAGAAGAAAGAGAGGAAAGGAAGAGAGAAGAAAGAGAAGAAGGAGAAAAGGAAAGAGGCAAAAGGTATATGGAACTATGAATTCTTATATGAATTTCCATACAATTACATGAATTAATGTACTTGCCCAAACCTAGGGTTTGATAAATTTCATCCCAACATGGGTTTCTTATTGGCATTTGATTTTTCTATGGTTTTATAGGATTTTCATCTAACAAAAGTATTGAGAGTAAAGTGGGTAAAACCCCAATGTACAAAAAGAAAAATGGAATCGGGTTGGATTCGCAGTTTGATATAGAAAATAAAGAGTTTACGATTTTAAAACTATGATCCTTGTATTTAGTTTGTATATGATTATTGACCCATATTACGAAGTTGTTTTTTGAAAATCATGAAAGGTTTTGATGAAAGATATGTATTATTGAATGATGAATTAGTAAAATTGAGATTACAAAATGAATTTAAAGTGGTTTTGAAATTATTATATAGAGTGATGATTTGATTTGGGTAGCAATCTATGGAAAAAGTGAAGAAAAACCATAATAAATGAAACCAGTGGCAAGTGGGGTGGCGTATCGATCTGATGGTGTTAAATTTTCTATTTTGTGCCCAGAACTTTTGTATTTTGGCCATAGCTTGCTCATTTCTGATCAGTTGGTGCTTAAGATTGATGGTTCACAAAATATAAGGCTTAAAGACAAACATCATAAATAGGTACCTTCAAATTCAGATTCTATCTTGGCCCAAATTCACTCAAAGTGTATGCCATGTTCGACCAATTTAAGTTACATTTTCCCAGACATAGAGTGTAGTCGGGGGTTGTTTAGGACATAACTCGGTTTCGGTGCTCGATTTGGGCGTTCCGTTGGAGAAAGAACCCTTGGCACCTTAGCTTCAAAGTAGTACAAAGACCAGTGTCAAATGTAAGGGTTAGATCGAAGAGCTCAAAGAGCGGTGGCCCTCTAGCTGCTGCCTTTCATGATTCTTTTGCGAGGTGCTGATTTTCTCCGCGACTTGCTGGCTTTGCCTCGCACTCGCGCCAGTTAGGACTCCATTATGGGTATTCTTGGTCTATGGAAACCTCATTGAGTCTGATATCTAACCATGCTATTTAATGGCATTTGGTGCCCGCATCTTGTCTGAAAATTGAATTGTTGTGCCAAAATTATTGCTAATCCCACTTGGTTAAAGTTAGAATTAAGAATACATGGTAGAAATAGTAGATATGAACAAAATGCAACATGTATAAATGTGTTCATGAAAACATGAATATGAAATCATGATAAGAACTGAAACATGAATATGAATATGAAGAGGCAATATGTCATGAACCCCTAAATGTGGTTAAGTTATATGATTATCACATATAACCTTGAAAAAATTTGTCTAAATATGAAATGTAATATGACAGAATGTGATTATGATCGATTATAGGTTCTATTTAGTAGAAATATATATATATATATATGTATATATATATATCGATTTGGTGTGTTGTCGAAATGGTTGTCATACATAAAATGACGCAGAAGACGGGGGTGTTTATGATCGATTATGAGTTTTTATTTGTGAAATATACATGTATATGCATATATCAATTTGAATTATTATTATTAAATGTTTGTCAAACATGTGTGTGCATGTATTTGAACTATAAGTGTACCATAAAAATGAAATTGGTTCAATCATGTTGAATGACCCGACAGGGATTCACAGCCTTACGTCGTCATGAAGGAAATCGTAAATGTGAATGTGAAATCACATTTTTATTATTGAATGACCAACATGGCCAAGGATTCACCAAAGTATTTGAATTCGTCATGAAGGTAATTGTTGAATGTAGAGATGCATATTCTTCCTTCTTGAATGACAAACGGGGCCCGAGGATTACGGTGGATCTCTCGTGAGATATTAACTTCTATAGCCATATCTTGAGATGGTGATATTGAATCACGAAATCCCACATTGCTCTTTGAATGACCAACCGGGATAGAAGTTCACCAAGCGAATCTGTCGACCAGATCTGTCGACTTCTATAGCCATATGTGTGAGATAGGTGATATTAAATGTGGGGAAACCCGCATTTAGGCATCTTAAATGATGAAACGGAGACGGGATTCGCAAATTTGAATATGTGTCGTGGATGTCGACTTCTATAGCTATATGTGAAATCTAGGCAGTGAAAAGACATTAAAAATTGTATTTGTTTAAGTATCTTTTACATTACAGAACATTGTATAAGGCATTATTTTGTAAATACATTTTGTAAATATAAATGTTATGGGTCTTTTTGAATTTGTAAATGTTTGTAGAATTGCCAAAATGAAGTATGCGTAATTAAAAAAGTCTAAAATGAGTAATACAAACAAAATGTTTTGAAGATAATTGAAAGTGAATGCTTAGGGCTCGACTTGAATCCATGACGGGTCGGAGAATTAGGGGATTACCAGACACTTTTAATGAAATTTAATAAACCATTAAAAAATGTTTTGGATAATGGTGTTAAGCGTTGGAGTAAGCAGGGCTCCATTGGATCCATGGCAGGGTCAGTCGGGATTAGATCATACGACACTTTAGCAATTAAAATATAACTAAATGAATTAAACGGTATATCAGTCTAATTTGAACACAGTATTATAATTTTTGATATGACTTTGATATATTCCAGATTTTCCATTGTATATATGTATAAGTTTGTTTTGAATATTATGATCGACATGTCATGCAATATAAGAAGATATGAATTGAACTTGTAAAAGACATGACACATGGGATATCCCGAACAAGATAATGATATGGAATACGAAAAGGATAAAATCAATGTATAATATGATGGTGAAGTAACATAAGAATAGACCGTTATAATGCATAGGAAAGTAAATGTAAAAATATTATGACGGTGATTATTGTGGTGGGTTACTATCTATATGTTTCCCTTGAAATTAAAGCGCACGGATTGTTCAATCAGGTGTAGATCTTGAGAGGATGAGAAGGACCGAGGACCATTCACACCGTGATCTGGGCCTCCTCGGGTAGATGCTCACGAAGCCTTTGTTCCGCGATCTACGATGTTTGTATTAGATATGTACATGTATAAGTATTTATGATAAATGGGACTTAACATAGTGTGTATAGATTTGAATGGATACCACTCAGATGTGGAGTTCCTTTGTATATATAAATGATTTTTTGTTATTATTGTTTGTATACAGTACAAGTTCATTTCTGAAAAAAAAAAAAATGCTTGAGGTTCATGGTGTTCACTTTCGAAACTTAGATCATACAATCAGGTGTGAATGAATCGGAACATAACATAAACCATTATCCCAATTAGGTACCCTCAGCGCTGAAGAAGGAAGTAAGTGGATAAGCAATTCACCCAAGTTTCGGGAGGTGTTCAGAAAGCGCATATAAACATTCCGTTTCTTAGATCGTTGAGTAGATTCCTAGTTACATATGAAATTCATGAAGGAATCTTTGTCTGAAAAAGAAAATGACATCGGACTTTTGACAGTGTTAACTCTTGAGTGGTGTCTATCTGCAAGAAAATTGCCACAAAAATTTGAAAAGACCCGGCAGGTTTACTGTCTGGTGCATAATTGGAAATTCCATCTTTGAGAAGGCCTTGTGTGATATGGGAGCAAGTATCAACCTCATGCCGTTATCTATCAGACGATTGGGATTAGGTGAAGCTCACCAAACCACAGTCACCTCCCGGTTAATAGTCGGTCATTAGCCTAAGGGGAGGGGGAGGGAGGGGTGTTGTGATAGAGGAACGTTAAGTGAAATTGGGCAAGTTCATCTTTTCAGGCGATTTCGTGTTCTAGATATGGGAAGAAGAATAAAAATATCTATCATCTCTTGGGTGAGCCAATTTCTGAAGTGATTTGGTGGAATAGCGATTAATGTAATGTAGAAGGAGGAATTGAGGCCCCAAGGAGCGAGATCACCTTTCATATGTTAGGCTGTGAAGCTCGGATGACTACCCTAACAAAGACACCTAGGTCCTCTACCCGTAGAGATCTTGCAAGGCGAAGTGGTAAACTCAGGGATAAGTCTTGTGTTACTGTAGAGTTACCCGAGTCAGGCATAGTAGCCAAATAGTCATTTTATACTGGCAATGATTTTGAACACCTCCTGAAGGTCACGTGAGCATTCCGGGTTCCTCTAAGAATACAGCATGGAATCTGGGAATTCGAGACTAACGACATTAAACATAGCGCTTCTTAAGAAGGAGAAGACCGCCTAAAAGCTTTACATAGTTTTCTTTCCATAAAACTTGCATATTTCCATTCTTTTTATTGCTTTGAGGATTCAGTTGTTTTTTGGGTGTTCTGCGTGCAACAGATGGGTGAGTTTTACTAAGAGCGGGAGGAATGAAACCTACCTCGGACTTTACGGATTTCGTTGTGGCGAAGCATGCTTCGCCCATTTGCGGAAGAAAAAATGAATCTCGACACTGGTTTCTTGCATGTCTCGGGGCTTGCTGCATTTCTGGGAGGGAGAACAATTTGAAATGACCCTCGGGTCCACAGCATTCATGGCTTTGCCTCTACGTAATATATGTGGCCCGCCGTGGTGAAGGATCCTTTATCGCAGCAGCGACATGTATTCTGGAGGCTGTAAATACCGCGGCTGCCACATTTCCCTCCGCGTTTTGTGCGCGCCATCTCACGCTCTTGTGCGGTGTGCGATTTTTGCATATTTCTAACCAACCGAGCTACTATGGCTCCAGAAGCCAGTCCCAGCAAAACACCCTCGGCTCCACATCGGGCGGCACCTCCCCCGCCCGGACGATCCACATGATTTATCTCGGGAGGCGAGCGGCTCTGGTAACACCACGGCCGTTTGTCTCGTTTCGGAGAGGGGTTTCCTACCTCAAAGCGCGTTCTTCACTTCACCATCGGACGGAGGATGGAAGCACACTGTAATGCTCCCTCGACCCGGGAGTAGCCACGATTGCTGAAGTTCGTTCATTTCTGCCGTTTCGAGGTTGGCACCATTATTTTGTCAGAGTGAGTAGGTGAGTTGCAGGCCGGACCATCGCGGATCATCCGAGTTACAGGACCAGGTGAGAATTAACGGCGTTATTTGGCCACGACTTTGCAGGAGTGAAGTCACGAGCTCACATAAAGGCAAAAGGCGTGTGTGGCGCCATCGTCAGCCAGGCGGGATTTACCGACTGATAACGATCGCGCCCATGGCTAAGGAGTTTAGTGTTATCATTTTTCTATATTAAGATGACCTTGTTGCATCTCAATGAGATTTCAAGGACAAGGCGATCCTTTTGTATGCCATGACCAAAAGTTCGATTAGACATCGGGACGGTCATTGGCGAAGTTGATGATCCTACCCCTACCGAGCCTGCTGAGCCACGATCCATCCCTACGATCCTTAGCTATGCCGCTCGAGAATTTGGGGTTCCGATGTTGGACTCGGACAGTGTATGGCGATTGCCTGCCCGTTCCATTGCCCGGGGGTGAAGTTCGGGAACGCTGGCGGCGGATGAGGGATCGGCGAGGCGTCAGTAGCCACGCACCCTAACACGGCGAAGACCCTGGTGGACGTGATTACAGTCCCTCTAGTTCAACCTAGTCCCTGGCCGACTAGATCCATGCACTCACCACCTGCTTTGATTCCTAAGCCAGGACAGTCTCAGGCACGAGATTTTGCCACTAAGCTGGGACATGGATTCCGTTAGGGCTGGGATGGCGCCGTTCGTGCCATCCGGGACCCGAGATGCTCGTGGCTAGCCGGCTTCTATCATTTCACACTGCTTTGCCCGCCACCACATGGTGATTTTACGGACGTATTTCTTTACCTTTTTTTTTTTCGTGAGACATATCAGTTTTAAGTTTGGTGTATGATTGTGAAATTTATTGTAGGTGTGACTTAGTTTATTTTGACGGTTATTTTTTCTATTTTTGCATCTTAAATTCCATTTTTTTTTTATTTTTGCTATTTTTTGCCATTTAGGTCATTTCTTTTTTTAAGCATGTGTTGAAGTTGTTTTTCCCATTTTGATATGTGTGAAAATTACACATATTATAATAGAGTGGTCTCTAAGAAGTTGATCTTGAGTATCACATAATTTTGAGCATGATGGCGGAACCCGATGCTCCAGTCCTAGGGTGCTGCACACAAAGCGCCCTTTCTTTGCACAGACAAGCCGGGAGGGCAGGTATGGGCCGGGGTTGGGAATGAGGCCAGTTAGGGCTTGAGGGGACAAGGGGCATGTCTAATACTATTACACCCTGGTGACCTCTGCGATCAATCGGTTATGCAAGGTATGTTTCTTCTATCTCGCCTATGGGCAAGGATATTGTTTGATTATGGTGCATCGCATTCATTTATTACTGCATCTTATGTGAATGTTTTGGGCTTAAAGGTTGAATCCTTGGGAAAGCCATTTGCGTGTGTGAGTTCTCACACAGGGATTAGGGTGAGGAGTTGATCGGATAATAATCGGGATTGTAGGTTAAATCTCGGGGATTCTGCTCATGGTGGACTTGTATGGGTGATGGACTATATCAGTTTTATTATCATTCTTGGCATGCGTTAGTTGTGGCACATCAGTCATCATTGATTGTGATCGTAAGAGGATTCTTTACTACATGGGGCCCGATATTAGGTGATACTCAGGGATAAGCATGATGCTTTACCCTGGGCATACTTTAACTCCGGGAATTGGCATGGAGCGAGTTGATGGGTTGGCTAACAAACCTTACCTAGAGAGACGAGGGAAGAAAAGGATTTGGGTCTGCCTCTAAAATTGGTTTTGTGAGTATGAAGATGTCTTTCAGAGATATACCTGAATTACACCTGTGAGGATATGAACTTTGTCATTGAAGGTTACACCACAGTATGTCGCCAATTTCTATGACCTCATGGATATAGCGAGTGCAAGAACTCAGGAATGCTAAGAGATGTTGGACAAGGGTTTTATTAGACAGGTACTTTTATGAGGTTAGAGGATCCCAATACTATGTACTGGTGGTTAGAGGATCGTCGAGGATGAGTTTCTTCGTGTAAATGACTGACGGTGAAGTTTAAATTGGTAGGTTTATTTTGATTTTGGGTTGTTATCTCATGGAGGTTTTGGTAGTTATGTCGTAACCAATGTGATGTAAATAGAAAAAGAATTTGAGTGTTAGGTCACTAGAGCTTGGGTTTAGGGAAAATATGGGGGTTCTCGAGGTCTTTTCCTGCATTGGGGATAATGCTATAGTTGCCTCCGAATCAGTTTTGTTTTCATAAAACTTAACCACAATAACTATCTTTAGAAAATGCATTCAAGTATCAGTACTAATATTATGATGAGTTAAAAACGTTATCCTTGAGTCACCTTGCTTAACACAGCTCTATGGAGGGTGAGGAGGGAGTGGAAGGAGAGATGATCATTTAAACATGTTGATGCCTCATACTGTTGGTTGTTTCGTGAGTTAAATCTGGCTCACGGAGAGCTTGAACCGGAAAGTTACAAGGACAAAATTATAATTTGTCCAAGGGGAGACCAAAGACATGGATTAAAGATTTGAGGCAACTTGAAATAAGGAAAGAAATTTAAGTATAATAGAGGAGTTATGGGCTTGAAAGCAAACAAAAAATTAACCCAAAAATGGGTTTTATTTAAAGGCCAAACATGGCCTTAAAAAATCATAATTTAAGACCAATGAGTCTCATGTTTGGGAGAGGCTTAGCGTGAAGGGAGAAGGGAGAAGGAGAGGGAAGAGAAGAAGAAGAGAAGAAGAGGGAGGAGGAGATCAAGCAAAAGGAATATGGAAACTACTTTGAGTATGGATTTTGTATGGATCATGGAATTTTTAGACTTGTCCATGGTTAATATCTTGTCTCTAAATCTAGGAGTTTTGATTGCATCTAACGTAGATTTCTTGGAAATTAAGGTTGGTATGAGGAACAAGATAAGTATGGAATCCTCCCTTTGTTGTTGGATTCATGGTTGAAATGAAAGGGGTAGGTTAGGGTTTAAATTCATTAACCTAACAAATCTTAGTACTGGTTTTGTATATGGTCATAACCCTTATTAGGAATAATTTTGGAGAATTCCTTGAAAGAAGTTTGAAAAGATAGCAAATTGAAAGATGAATTGAATGAAAAAGATTCAGGGTGAACCTGGAAATCGTTTTAGATGTGTGTTTATGATGTCACAGACAGTTGAGATTATCAAAATGAGAATGGGTGAAAACACACACATTAAGGCATTTCCGGTGATGTGTACAGTACACTTTGTTTCATGTCTTAAATTTTTACTTTGTGTTAGTCATTTTGGCGATGTCTTAAATACATTAGAGGGTTATCTGGAGTACACCTATTATGCCCCTACAATAGGTTTTTGTATTTTGTATAACTTTCCTCATGTTATTAGTTTTTAGTGATTCAAGTGGCTTGATTAAAATAGACAGGAGAACCAACGTAAATAAATAGGTATCGTCAAATTCTAAGTGGTCGAAAAATTCCTTTCGAAAGTGGGGCTATATGCAAGCAATTCACGCATCCGTTTAACATAGAAGTGAAATCAAGGTTGTTTGTGGACGTAACCTTGAAGTTCGGTACTCCGGTGGGTGATTCAATTGGAATAGAGCCATAACACCTTAAGAATTTAAAGGAGTACAAATAAATAGTGTCAAATATACGGGAGTCAAAGGCACTGGAAAATAGGTATTTCAAACTGTCTCGGGTAAAATGGTAAAAGCGAAGCTAGTTGGCATGAGAATTCCATAACGAGTTTGGGCGATCCGTTGGATTGATTCGATTCCTAGGTAAAGTAGATTCATGGAAGAATAATAATACATGAATAAAGGTGTGATTACATAACTCATACCTTACCAATACATGAACTCTGAGGTACTCACCTGCATCCAGACTAAGTTCTTTAGTACCTACAGATTCTCCTGGCCATCGATAAATTCTGTAGTACCTGAGGTACTCTGTGTATTCGAAAAAGTCTGTCTACGATTGGTGCATGCTAGTACCTACAGGTATGCATCTAAGAAAATAAGGATTACATCGTACCTACGGGTACTCATTATCGATAAAGTTCATAATGATCTTTTAGGGTACTCTTTATTCGAAAGAAAAGTCTTGTCTACGATTTGGTCCGTTTTTATGAGAATTACTCTGCATAAAGACCGGATTCTTGTGGTACCCTCGAGTACTCTGTATCTGATAAGTTACGCCAGTACCACAGAGGTACTCTGTATTTAAATTAAGTTTTCTGTATCTGATTAAGTTATTAGTATTTCACCGGATACTCACATGTCCCGATAAAGTTACATGTACCTAGGGGGTACTCTGTAAGTGATTAAGTAATGTTTATATCGATTAAAATCTGAGTAGTACCTAGATCTCCCGTATCAGTAAAACAAGTATAAGTCGATGGTACCTAACGGTACTCGTATTAGTAAAATAAGTACAAGTCGATGTAGTACAATGGTACTCGTATCCGTAAAATAAGTATATATGTATCTGTTACGTCTACATTACACAAACTGTGATTCAAAAAGTCATACCTGATATACCCTGCTATATGTCTGATCGACCACATGTGGGATCGATTATGATTAGTTTCAACTTGCCGTATCTCTGGGCACCTTCGCACAAGTATAGATCAGTTACCGGTATGTGCTCAGAAACACCGAGTATAGTTTTGTGGTACACCTAAACACATAAATATATAGAATAAGTTCATAATACGATTTTATTCAGTAATCCTCTACCATTGAATTACCCTCAGTGCCTCGAATAAGTATAAACTATGTAATGTTATAAAGTATAGTATAAGTTACGCAACTCTACCCGGGGGCAGGCGAAAATAAATACATTGTAAGTATAAGTCTTGGATAAGAATAAGTTCGCCAACTCCCTCTGGGTCTGAATAATAAACATAAGTCTGCAAAGTATGGATTACGTAACTCCTGCAGTCTGAATAACATCAGTCAGTAAAAGTATAAGTTTTGTAACTCTAAAAGTCCTGAATAAACATAAGCCTGTTATAAGAAGTAGCAGCATAAGTTCATAATATAAATGCATAGGTATATTATATCACATTGTGTTTTATGCGTTAAATGTGTATATGCATGAACTTGCATATGTTTCCCACTAAGTAAAAAGCTTATGCGGGTTTAATCCGTGTAGAGTGAGAAGACATCGAAGACTTATGCTGTGAACTGACACACGAAGGGTTCACTACATGTAGGTTAGGTGCTACGATTTGTAAATATAAAGTATAGTTTATAATTATACTTGAGACTCAGTAAAGTAACATGATACTTTGATGTTGTTGTTACCAAGATGTAGGCCATAACCCATGTACCCGATTAGGTTTAAAAAAAAAAAAGCAGGTGGTCATTATGTGGTCGCATCACGTGCAGGTTGGATCATGGCTTGGGTTGGGCGGGGATTCGGGGCGTGACAAAATGGTATCGAACCCCCTGAGTTTAGGCGTTGCGGATAAGTCTCGGATTAGATGTACCTCACATAGTAATGTATTTGGCTAATGCGTGTCACCCATCATGTATATCATTAGAATGAATAAGTCTAATCAGCTTTGAAGAGATTAGGACTGGAAGGGTCAGTTTTGATGGAGCTTTGATGGTTCAGTGAGTCAGCTCTGGAAACCTGCAAGTACCTGTGAAAGAAGGATCGTCTGAGACCATGCACATGCGCTGAGTGTGATTGAGGCCCAGAAATTCTTATAAAGAGGGAGGGTATAATGCCCAGTATACCACAGTCGTTTTATTTGCAGGTATTTTGTAAGCATAATTATTATTTACGTGAGTTAAATCTCACGAGAGGAAGCAGAAAACGAAGACTCGGAAGTTACAAAACTTAAGGACAAAGTGTAATTTATTGTCAAGGGAGCCAAAAAGACATGGATTAAGAAAGATTTGAGGCCCAAGAAAGCAAATAAAATTGTATTCTGTCAAAGAGTTATGGAGGCTTGAAAAGCAAATAAAAGAAAGTTAACCAAAATGAGTTTTATTAAAGGCAAACATAGCCTTAAATCCTGTTAAGTAAAATGGTCTCTTATGTTTGGGAGAAAGGCTTAAGTGAAGGAAGGATAAGAAGAGGAAGAAGAAGAAGAAGAAAGAGAAGAAAGAGGAGAGGAGGGAGATCAGTAGCAAAAAAGGTATGTGGAACTACTTTTGAGTATTATGATTTTGTATGAATCACATGGAATTTTAAGGCAGTAGTTAATATCTTGTCTCAAATAAGTTTTGATGAAATTACATCCCCAGCTTTAGATTTAAGAAATTAAAGTTGAAGTAAGAAAACATGAAGACAAAGAATAAGTATGGAATCCTCCATTTGTTGTTGGATTCATGGTTAAATGAAAGGAAATTGAGTTGGGTTTGAACAAACCTAACAAATCTTAGTACTTGTAAGTTTGTAGGTCATAACCCATAAATAGGAGAATGATTTGGAGAATTCGCAGAAAGAAGTTTGAAAAAGATGGTAAGGCCGTTGGTAAAATTATTTGTTAAATGTTATTGAGAAAGAGGTTTTGTTACCAAGAGGTTGATTAGGTATCAAAATATGGAAAAATGGGTAGAAAACACATTCACGAACAGCCTCAGAGGGTGATGTCATAGTACCTTTGAACATGTGCAGTTACACTTTGTAATTCTAGTCATTTTTGCCAGTGTGCCAGTGCACATTAGGGGTCAATACCAGTACACCCTGTTCTGCTTTTCCTGTTCTGACCAGTTTTCGTATTTTGGCCATCTTTCTCTATTTGTTATTCGATTTTAGTGATTCAAGTGGATAATTAAACTAGACTTCCAAGAAAGCCAAACCTAAAGAAATAGGTATCGTCAAAATTCTGGCTATAATTAGTCCAAATAATTCACTCCAAAATTGGGGCCATGTGCAGAAACTAGTTCCTGCATCCGTTTGAACATAGAGTAGTCCGGGTTGTTCGGACGTAACTTGAGATACTCCAAATTGGGTGATTCCCGGTTGGAACAAGGACCATAACATGATTAAGGGAGTACAAATAAACGCAGTGTCAAATGTAAGGTCAAAACACTGGAAAATGAGTATTTCAAACTGTCCCTCTGGTAAAATAGGTAAACCGACTAGATGGCTGAAAAATGCCATAACTTGAGCTCGACGATCCGATCGATTCGATTCCAATTCGGTAGATTCATGAAGAATAATAATACATGAATAAGGTGGATTACATGCTCATCATACCTTACCAAGATATGGAATACTTATCCGTCATGAACGCATAATGTGGCTAAATGCTCCCATTATAAAATAGTAAGTTATCAACCTCATATAATTAAAAAATACCTACACCCGCTATTAACTTTACATAAAGACCCTATTCCGATTAGTACTGCAATTCTCGTTAGTGCTCCTAAGATCTCGATTAGTACTTCAGACTCTCGTTGTTTCTAAGACCCGACAAGACGCAGATTCCGACATGGCTATGGCACTCTCGTCCTGCTATGCTACGGCACTCGTCTGACATATACCCAAGACTCCCGTCTCCGATTAGTGCTACGACACTTCCAGACTGCATGCGATCTTAGGGTACTATCTGCGGCCGCGGTCTTACTCCATTCCGTACTACCGGTCTAGGAAGTCAAACAGCTTATATGATAAGACTTTGAACAGAGAATAAGAGAAGATCCGAATGTACTCAGACTGCTCAGAGTACCCCACGGGTACTCCCGCCTCTCGGTCAGTTCCGTATCACCTACGTACTGCCTCTCGACAGCCTCGCTGGCACAACCCACCAAAACTCCAACTGATCAGTCCCACGATCACGATACTCCCAGATTTGATCAAGTTCCGTCCCGTCGATTGTCCCTGTAGCACGACGCAAATCCCCCGCATCCGATTGTTCCTCGTGAAGACCTACGGCAATTCCGTGATCCTGATAAGTTCTGTCGCACCTGGGGAGGACCCATGTATTCGAAAAAGTCCCGTCTCTCGATGAAGTTCCGCAGTACCTACTTCTGCAATTCCCCGCATCCGACAGTTCCGTAGTACCCACGTACCCTCGTATTTGATAAGTCTCCGTAGCACCTGGGGCAATTCCCGTATTCAAAAAAGTCCCATCTTGATTTAGCTCAGAAGACTTACGCATACCCGCATCCGAAGGCTCCGATAGCACCATGGCATCACTTATTCGACATAATCAGTCGGTATTTTTGTATGATTTAGTTTGTTCGCGTTCGGACGCCCTGCAGATCGACAGATCCGGCGGTCCGGCGTCCCGCGCAACCTGAACCTAATCGATCGTTATGTTCGACGGATTGTCCGTATCCCACGGTATTCCGTGAACGGCGTCGTAATCAGAGATCCTGAGGCATCTGACTCAGAGCATGAATCACAGCGATCATAGATCACTGACCGTGGTTACTGGTATGTCAGACCGCCTGATCGACTGGCGCATGGACTAATGTCCATACCCGATACAGACCAGATAACATCTCGATCCGACCGCATGGGATACGACATATTTAGTTTGGATCGATCGTACTACTTCGTACCTTCGCACAAGCAGATCCACCACCGTATGTGCTCGAAACACTGGGCTTAAGTTTTGTAGTACTTAAGGTACCCGTATAAGAATAAGCGCCCCAGCATTACCGCACATCGTCTGCATCTTCGTGGATACCTACTGCACTCAATAAGCGTAAACTCGCAAGATAAGTATATATAAGTTCGTAACTCCTGCCAGAGTCCCACCAAAATAAGTCCTCGTTATAAGTATAAGTCTTGTATAAGAATAAGTTCAGAATTCCCACGGAGTCCCAATAAACATAAGTCCGTAAAGTATAAGTGCCTCAGAATCCTACTTCGAGTCCCGACAAAGATAAGTCCGTAAAAGTATAAGTTTTGTAATCTCCTACAAGAGTCCTAATAAACACAAGTCCGTAAAGTATAAGTTCCTGTGAATCCCTACTGAGTCCTCGACAAACATGCTCATATAAAGAAGAAGTATCAGAGGTCATAATATAAATGCACGAAATTTATATTATCCGTTATTGTTTTATGTGTTAAATGCGTATATGCATAAGACATATATGTTTCCTAATTAAGCCGTAAAGCTTAGCACTCCAGTTTTAACTGCCAGAGGCATTGGTGAGGCATCTCGCACTTCCGATCGTCGCCAACACACCAAGAAGGGTTCACTACATGAGATCCGTGCTCGATGAATGTAAAAGTATAGTTTTGTAATTGTAAACGGACTTGGTAAAGTATATGATACCATGTTGTTACAAGATGCGGGCCATAACCCACGGTACCCGCCGTTTTAAAAAAACCAGGTAAAGGGTCCCAAAGATATGGCCCCTGCCCGAACTGTTTCCTGGACCGGGCCAAACGGGTTGGCCGGGATTCGGCGTGACACACCTTCCACCTACCATAAACGATAACCAATCAACACCGCGCACCTAGCAATAAACATCCAACGAGCCATAAAAGCTGGTCATATACTAACCATCTGTGGTGAATCAAGGATCAAACCCAAAGTCAAGGAGAGAACATCAATGAAAGAGAATACCTATGTTGAAACATGAGGGCCCCTCGTTTACCACAGTCCCTGCCCAAAGGCCTTTACTTCTGCTGAATGAGGGGTTTAGCCGCCCATCCTTCGAGTCACATCCCTGGCTGAGTGCCTGGGCTAGCGAGTAAATGAGAGAAAATGAAAATGAAAATCAGAGCTGCTCGGACAAGCTTCCTCCAATTTCAAGAATGAATTTACAGCTGCTTTAGGACTTATATATCACCCAAAACAATACAAATTATCAAAATAAACAAAAGCAGTAAACTGTTACAGGGGCAAAATGGGAAGAAATCATAAAAAGTAAGGAACAAAAGTAAAAAGATCCAAGTTGGAGAATCACAGCTCCCAGAACTTACTGTGGGCTCATTCGTTCTTTCTCTCGCATACTCATTCGTCGTCGCACTGGTTCCAATTATTTCTTCATGCTCGAGCCGCATCCCTATCTTCAATATTTATAACCCAAACCAAAACCCGCTATAAAATTGATCGTAAACATCGCTAGTCATTAACGTGCCAACTGGCCAATGTGGCTAATTACTACAAAAAGTACCAAACCTAAGTTTTGGGAGTATGAAATAAAGACTATCAGTAATCACTCCCCCCAATCGGTAATATTACTGTTGGCCCCTTAGCAATGAAGGAAGAATAAAGTAATCAAACCAAGATGAAATATATGCATCTATACAAAAATGGTTTTACAAATAAATAGAGGGCATAATGCTCAACCTTTCAACAAGAGTCACCAACATCCCATCGACGGAGTGAATCATGCATACATTACGCATAATTTCTATAAAGTTTTTACAAATTAACTCTTGCATGATTCACATTCATATTCACTGATTTGCATTAATCCCCTATATTATAATGTTTCATAGAACATAACGATATTGGAATCAAAGAGGAAGCCACCAATAGAAGAATGGACCAAAGCAAAGGAGTGTAGTAGATCGTCTCGTCTGTATCAACGAGAGACCATTGGCTTATCGTCGCAAAGGAACCCGGAATGCCAGACATATTGCTTCAACATGACGCGCAAATAAGCCCTCTTCCCGCTGCAGCGAAGTCTCCCTTTCCAAAATGAGAACTCGAAAACTGCTGATTTTCTAGGCCATTGATGGGCCCGAGTTCCGAGATATAAAAATGGAGCGATTTCGAGGCAAAGGGGGGTAGAAGAGACATACTGAAGACAAGGAGAGACGGATGGAGAGAGATTGGTGAAGACGGATTCTAGGAGATCGCGAAGACGACTTCTTTTGTATTTCTTTCTCTAATTCGTGTGATGCTGGAAATCATTCAGTTTGTAATGAAAATCACTATGAACTAACTTTTCTTTCCAGGGTTTTATCAACCCTAACCGCACCATTATGGATTAATGCTTTAATTGTGGTGTATTTCTATGGATATGAATTTCTATGGTTGTTTTACTCCTAAATTTAATCACATGTCATTCTTTGGTCAATTGTGGCATGCTAATGCTAGGAGTCTGACATCGAGAGATGATGACTCGTAGGGACATGCGTAAAACATCACTTGGTCAATCAGGGAATAGAGATATTCTGCGTTCCAAGTGTAGCTTTAGGGTTTGCACATTCATGCATCTTGGAGTTGAGGGGTCGAAGCAGAGATGCAATACACCCCACTAGCAAGATAGACAGTTATATCTCGAGAGAGAATAACTTGTAGGCAAGATCAACCTGCTAACATAAATCATATGGAATGTTAAATAAATGCACTATCGAGGTTAAAATCTATCAGGTGTGGTAGGCAAAGGCAAAACCCTAGGTTTTCTCATCATTACTTTAAAACGAAAGTTTAATATTAGGTTTTCTTTAATTCAGTTAATTTATTCATAATTAGTGACAAGACTAGATCCAAATATTATCTATAATACTAACCGCACTCAGTTACGCTTCTCTTCGTGGGAACGACACTGACTAGGCCACTACACCGCGTGAACTCGACATGTATACTTACGCGCACTAACCGGCATTTCTTACTAACTTACATGCTCACCAATACCACAAGCTTGCCTGTTTGGGACAAGCTTATTGTTAATATTGACAACAATGACATAAATTGTACTTTGGATCAATTTTAGTTTATTTAGTTCCTGTTACTTAGTAATCATTTTTATTTATTCCTTGTGTTAGGTATTGTGCCATATTTCATCTGTACTGTGACTTGGTCTTGACTTCAAACTTGTGATTTTAGGAAAGCATTTAGTGTGCATGCAAAGACAAGATCGCAGGGAACTACTTCCATTTGATCCTCGCGTAACGAACATTACATCGACACGCAAATAGCCACATGCACCCTAATTTGAAACCATGTAATCAAGAGGACGGCGATGGGCCCCAAGAAAGGAACGAACCAAAAGTGGATCGAATTACGAATTATGTAGATCGCCACCCGACTAGACAAACTCGATAATCCGCATATGCTACTTCGAGGAGTTCGCCTACGCCTACGCTTGTTCACAGCCATACAAGACCACCCATCCAAGCAAACAACTGAATCGAAAAGGAGTAATCCTTGTGAATGCTCCACAACATAGCAGCTTCACGGGTCACAAGTAAGAATTCAAACGCACATCCGACCAATTTTATCGGTTCACGTACAATACCAAGTATAATGGAGCACAGAAGAAGCTCTCACATCGCTGGGCCTATTCTCACCGTCACTTAGCCAACGAGCTAAGCATTTCGGTCGACCAAATACCAACCACTGCATTCCATTACCTCATGCAATGACTTAGTGCAGGAATTTTCGACCAAAATTTTCCGAACTGCAAAGATCACACAGTTGGTGCAAGAAATTAACACATTCAAACAATTCGAGGGGGAGAACTTGGTCGAGGCTTGGGAGAGATTTCATGAGCTATTGAGGAGATGCCCACACCACAGGTTGACTAGGTGCATGTAGGTGCACATGTTTTACAATGGCTAACCAGCTGAAGAAGGACAATCATCGATGCCTCTCAGAATAGGAGGTGCCTCACGTAAGAAGACCAGCAGATCAAGCCTATGAGATATTGAAGACACGCCACCAATACTAATCTGGCCCTTTAGACAGTCAGCACCTCAATAGTCCACGGCTGGAGCGCATACTGGTTCTCGAATCCGTAACCCATGTCGCCAGAGTTAACTAAATAAATATAGAAGCAAAGACGACGTTGAATGTGATCGGGAATAACTCGAGGAGATTTATAGTCTTGTGGAGGACAACACAACACTATGGATCGCGCCTGGGGCGCATGACGCAGAGCAAGCACAGTATGTGAATCAGCAGAATCAACAACAACAAGGACAATATGGAGGTAATACATATAAGAACAAGTACCAGAATCAGAATCAAGGCCAGGGTTGGAGAGGCAACCAGAATAGCATGCCACCACTTCAAGCGAGCAAGCCACCACCTGAGAAGAAAGTGGATTTGGAAGAAACCTTGGCTCATTTGATGACTCCATAGCACATTTATGAATGAGACAAAGGCCACATTCCAAAATCAGCTCGCTAGCTACGTAACCAATCCACCCAACCTGTGGAATCAAGGGGCCCAACCTTAAAACCCGGAAGTGCAACAGGTCAAACGGGCCACATTATCAGCGAGAGGCAGCATGGATCATTATTACTTAGCAAACTTAGAGGTGAACCCAGATGAGAAGGTAATGAACATGTTAAAGTTCACGAGAAGTGGCATAGATGCAGGAAGACGTGACACCATCTCAGCACTCTGGCGGTGACGTTAAGGTAAAGGTCCCCACTAGTTCGCTTATTTTTCTCGCTATCGTTGCACGCCAGAGGAATGTCGAAGCTAAATGACGCAACATACCGCGTCTTAGGAGGTAACCCAAGTATTGTGAGATCACATTCTCTTTTGAACTAGTAGTATTTTTTAATTTTTTTTAAATTGCTTTTCGGTATAATTTTCATTTTGGAATTCCTGCTTTTGGTCGTTTTTAATTGTTTGTGGGTTTTTTAGGGATACTAAAGGGTACAAGCATAGTCACCACGGGATTTCAATGTTCATTAGGATGTGAGAGGTTCATAAATTCGTCTTTTAAAAACAAAAAAAACCATGTCCATAAATCCTAGTACGCAGCAGCGAAGGCCCTTCATTACCCAAGGTAGAGCAGCACAAATTTCATGGCCTAATCCAGTCCAAGAAGAAATAGCATCCTACAATCGCAGTTCCTTCCCACTTTCTACTATGCAAGAGCGAAGGTCTCTACGCCGCGCGCAGATGACACTCTTCAAGCCGCAAGAGCCCTCTTCGTCATGAGAAGTGGCGAATATTTCCTGGCCCTATAAATAAACTGCGTGGCCAATCGCTTTCCCTTTAAACGTTTCTACCGCCCCTTCCGCTCTCTCGCTTTGTTTACATTTTTACGTAAATGCTCCATGATCGACCCATGGCTCTCGCGCGTAGTCCGGCCCCACCAAATGACAAAGGACCCAACTCCACCATGCAAGTGACACCACCCCCTCCGGAAGATCCACATCGGTTCGTTTCCCGGGAGGCCGAATGGATCTATCACGAGTCACTTTTCAATCGCTCGTTCGTCCCGAAGCGCGGTTTTCCTATATCCAATGCGTTCTTTAATTTCACTATCCAGAACCACGGATGGCAGTCCCTATGCATGTCCCCTGTTCCCAAAGTGGCCCCTAAGAAGGCGAGAGTTCCACTAATCTTCCTTTCGTCGCACCACGCTCACTCAGGCGTATACGAGTTTGGTGCCTAGCCATCAACCTGGATTCTACCAAATTTCGATGGATGACGACAATAAGATAGCAATGTGGCGCTATTTGTCGACACCGACTATGTCGATAATGAGCTCACTACCCGCCAGTATGCAGGGAGACGCCAACCATCGACCGGGTGATTTCACCACTTTCAGACACTCACCACGCCGTGGCCAAGGTCCGTATAACTCAGGTGTTAAAATCAAGCCTTCATTGCATTTGAGTACAGTTAAGAAGGACAGGGCGATCCTCCTATATGGCATGACCATGGGTCAGTAGCTTGACACCCAGTCCTGGCTATTGCTTGAGGATTGATCGAAGTCGACCTAAGGGAGATGTACGGGAGCCTTGATACACCCTTCCTTATTACACAACAGGCCACCCCTGGCCGAGGTCCGATGCTAGATCTCGAGGAGCGTGTGCAAAAGAACATCTACCCATACCGCCACCCAAGGCGGTTCGGAGCCCAGGGCGATCTTCGTATGAGGAGACCGATATGATGTCTCCTACCGCACACCCAAGCAAAGGACTCCCGAGGATCTGACTCGAGGTCCCTCCAGTCTCGACTCACCCTGCGACCGTGATTCATGCGCTACCAACTGGGCTTGATGCCCATCGACGAGTCTCAAGAGCAATGTGGTTGCCTCGAGTCGCATACGGACTCCACCGTGAGCCGAGATGGCCACCATTCGTGCTAGCTAGGACCTGATCATGCAGCAGCTGGCTCAACTCCTCTCTCTTCACACACCGCCACCGCCACCACCACCGCAGTGATCCTCTAGGACGTATCTCCTGGCCTTTATTTTCTTTCTCTTTTGTTAGTGAGGACACTGTTAGTTTTAAGTTTGGATGGGTAGGGTCAGAGTTATTTTTCTTATTTTGATTTTATTTTTTTCTATTTTTATCTTTGCATGTTAAAGGTTTTCAACTGTTTTAGTTTGTTTTGGTTGTTTTAGTGTGTTTTAGCATATTTAAAGATCGAGCGTTGTCCCTATGCACCAATGTATTTGCATTTGGCAATATTATGATATGGTGACTTCCAGATTTAGTTTTAATTGTTCTTAGCTCTAGTGGACCATGATTACAAGAAGGGGAGTCATCGTAATCGCAGAAATCTTGTGTCCAATGAAATAGGAAACTCTAAGGTTGTTTGACAATTGAGACTACATTGTATAACGTCGAGAATAGCCATGTCTGGCCACCCCTTTTAGATCTCAAGAAATCAATTCCCGAAGTAGGCTATCATGTACACACACACACGTGATCTCCGAGGTATGCTTTGACTCCAGACTCACCATGCAAGAGTTCTACAAACTTTAGGAAGTTAAACAACTAAGTGATGGGAAAAGATAATCGACTTTAAGCCCTTAAATACATACATACATACATACATATATATATATATATAACATAAACAATAATAAGTGGATCAACAATTGAATCCCAGTACATTCGAGGAGCTTTCAAAGCCTAATGCCCTCGAAATACCAACCGGGGCGTGAGCCATCGACTTCAATCGCCGCTACATGGGATGCAGGATGGATGACTTCCACAAATTTGGGACTCGAGGTTCGTTAAGTGTTCGAGGTGAAGTTCTGGGGGAACTGAATGCCCGATGCCCTTAACCAACTGGTGGGGAGTCACCAATGGATCCTTGCTACAGGAACTGACACACCCCCACCCCTACCTTCAGCGGCGGTGTGTCGAAGCACCCCACGTAAAATCCCCAACCGCATTTCTAACGACCAAATTTCAGGAAGCTAAGTCGTATCAAGCCACAAAACTCCTATAAAAAATTTTTCCTTTTCCAACTTATGACTTAGTGAAAATCCTCTAAGCAAAGATAATAGTCAGCATTATGACATTCCAACTCAGAACACAATTTAAACTTTTCCAACATGGCAATCCATCAATGTTCTTTCAAAAGAGCCTCAGGCACAACACATTTTCACAAAACTACACTATGTACATACATATACTCCACTATACAAATTCAAAGTATTTCCTTACAAAAT
>JAEQBH010001969.1:0-148123 GCA_016808115.1 Tetrastigma voinierianum | reverse complement strand
TATTGTAGGATAGACACAGGTCGCACTTAGTAGATATGGAGGAGGTATGTATTTTATTAAATATCAAATACTATTACATATTGTAACATGTAATTCATATATAATCAATTATAAAATTGGTTTATTCGTTACTTGTAGTTCCAGGAAGTACTCCACTCGCCAGCGCATGAAAGCCTTCACGCGATGGAGGATGGATCCATGTATTCGCCCATACGTGATATGCAATGGATTCTATGGTATATAGAATTCGCTTTTGTGGCCACATCATGATTGATTGGCCACTTATCATTTGTCTCATCGAGAGATGGCGACCCTTGACACACACGTTTCATGTACCCGTCAGAGAGATGACAATCACGTTACAGAATGTTACTATCATCCTTAGGCTCCGTATCCATGGACCAGCAGTCACTAGGAAATGTGTGTTCGATGTGGCAGAAGCCAGAAGTGAGTCGCCGTTGTCACCCCACCCAATGCATGCCTCGCAGGATCCTCTATCTCCATACAAAGGTTATGTGGCCGCTTATCCACCCCAAGACCTCACGATATGAGGTCACTTCTTTAACGCGAAAAAGGGTCGGGTTTCATCTTAGCGCTGATAGGATCCTGTTTGTTTACAGACAAGAAGGGAGTTCATGTGCATCTGTGCTTTTTCCCATTGCTACGAGATTTGATGCAAATTGCAACTTATAGTTGGGGTGGTGCAGTACTAGCCAGTACATATCGAGAGTTATTGTCACGCCCCGATTCCCGGATCCAAACCGAGTTCGGGGTGCGAGACCAAATACTGAGACTCTTTACCTGCTTTATCAGACGTTTGTATATCCAATTTTTATAACTATTCAACATATCATATACAAAAGTCCAAAATGAACTACCACCATAGTGGTGTTTACAGTGTCACATATACAGTACTGAGTCCCATTTACATAGTCAAAAACTATGCATTTACTGATCAGAGCGCGAACCTACAGTGATGAACCCCTATTCGTGGTAAGGGGTCTCTACAGTAATGCGGAATATCTCCTGTCTCTTTGTACCTACACGCATTAAACCCGTGCTAAGCTTTACGCTTTAGTGGTTATAGTATGCATATACACATTTATATTCAAGAGATAACAATAATGTATATCGAATTTTATGCATTCGTATAATGAACTTATACAAGTACTTATGCTTATAACAGGTTTATGCTTATTCGGATCTCCCGTAGGAGTTACAGAACTTATTCTTATTCAAAACTTATGCTTATAACAGACTGATGTTTATTCGGATCTCCCGTAGGAGTTACAGAGCTTATTCTTATTCGTAACTTGGCGCTAAAACTGTGACTGATGTTTATTCTATTTCGTAGGAGTTACGTGTCGATTCTTATTCAGAATACCCGTAGGCATACAGAGACGTAATCGATACACATTTGTTTACTCTATTCATCGCTCGTATTATTTTCTCATATAACTATGGGAATACTCACTAGTGCTAATAAATGAGTAAGACATAAAGACAATCGCATCCGAAATTACTATACAAGACTATGTCGTAGAACAAAATAGGAGGGTTTGAGCATCAACAGAGTGCCATGAAGACTAATCAGAGTACCGGTACTAATCGTGAGTACCGGGCACACCGAGTGTCGTAGCACTAATCAGAGTACGTGGCATCTAATCGTAGACGTGCCTGCCCACGTCGTGACAGAAGTGTCGTGTCATTTAATACTTAGTCTTAGGCATTCCTACGATTATATGTATTCAGAAACTTCCCATCTTTAGTATTGGGGCATGAACTTTGCTCCCATCGAACTTCGGTATGCTTCCTACGGTACATTTTTCACTTAATTTCATCATTTTCTATACTTCCGGTATGCGAATTTTAGCTTAAATACGCAAAATAACAAACACAGGGGTCAGAGGAGCCATCTAAGATTCACTTTGATCGGCAATCGATACCGATTCGGCTCGATAGGGTCAGACCAAGACATATTGGGAGAGTTACCTGCATCAGCTTGCCATCGCACGACACCGCATTCACCCAAAGGCACCGTACCCATTCCGACCTGCCCGTAAATCGTATTTCACCATTTTTCATGCACTTTCCTTCCATATTTCTCTTCTATTTCATTCTTCATCAAAGCTTAACATGGAATCCCTCCAAACAACTCCACAAACACTTTTAATTAGCCAAAGAATCCAAAGATTCATGCCCAAGTTCACCCAAACTCTACAAAACCTTGGAATTGTGAAGGATTCCATATCTACATATTATCAACTAGGGATTTTTAACCCAACTTCCCTTAAATCTAGAGTTAGGATGTATTCCTAACAAAACCCTAGAAAAGGGAACCAAATAAATGTTCAAATAAAACCCTAGCAATTCATACTCAAGTAGTTTTTAGACAAAATCTTACTATTCCATACCAAACTCCAAATATCCTTACAAAAGTCATGTATCCATACCTTTGCTTGATCACTCTGTTCTTCCTCTTCTTCTTCTTCCTCTTCTTCTTCTTCCCATTTTTCTTTCTTGTTTGGAGACCAAAAATAACTCATTTTTGGTCTCCCTCTTCTATTTATACTTAAACTTGCCTTTATTTGCTTTTTAGTCCTCCAACTTTTGACCATTTGTATTCACTTCATTATTTTATTTTGGCCTCTTATTTTATCATTTCATGTCTTTGATGGCCTCACAAATTATACTATTCTTAAATCTTGTACAATTTTCTGGGCTCTAATTTTCCTCTATGATTTCGCATTTACTAAAAATTCCATTTTCTACATGCAAAATACCCTAAACACTTTGACAACAACTAGGCAGATATTTCGGGTGTTACAATATGCAAGCCATTTTGGATCGTTAACTAATATTAGCAAGCTTGTATTACACTGCTATTGGTGTATCCATAACTTTATTTTATTACATACACATTCATATACACAACACATCATTAGTTTGCTTACTTTTGTTTATTTTATTCCAACTATGGTCTGGAGAGATTTCACGTGGGTCAATTCGAGCTTTAGGCGACCAAGAAGATATCCAAAGACCTCTAGTCGCCTATGCCTTACATGATGACTTGCATTACCAATGTCATCGATGGAGACATAGCTAAGGTCGCCCACGATGGCTTACCGCTTAGCCAAAGCCAACCTTCCATCAGTGTAGGTGGAGAGTACTTTCACACGGGTGCATAACCCATCCTGTAATTCCTGTTCTAAATCGGCTAAATGCATAGACTCTTAACCGTGCAATGATATATGTAAAGCATATGGTTCTATAATAATTTCATTCATATGTCGCCCCTACGTTATTACGCCAAGTGTAAATGTGTAGGCTTTATGGTAGTCATATCGTCAAGAGTTGGTTGACCTCATTTAATGTGACATCTCGTTTTTCTCGACGTAGAGATATGACAAACGATGCTACCGCTTATATGTTTTGGGACTGTTGAGTGTCATCGTCCAGCGCGAGCCTTGCGCTAATTTGAGCTACAATCGGAGATACCTCCATCGTGCTCTTATGAGCAACAGCTACATAGAGTGGGTGCACGTGGGAGAACTCAGAGATCGCATGTATCATGCCCATACATTGCCTCGCATGGATACGCGAGCGGGCATGATCATCAATCGCGTGACCTCCTAAGGTGGGTATTATGGACTTTGTCCATATATGCAAGTGGGTATCGTCAGACATACGACATTTCATGACACCACCACTCCATAGGGATGATATGAGGTTTCATACTACAATCGGTACTACTCGGGTTTTGGTAAGTTACAGTCCTGTGTTTCTAAAGTGTTTTTCAAATTTCAATCAAAAGATTATATATTTATAATTGTCTGATTGGTTGTTTTAGATATCTCGCTATGGTCGATATAGCTTAGTCGCCGCATGGGGCTACTTCACCGATTTGGTGTACTATTACATCATATCACTAGGATCAATGTTACACCATATCTGGAGAGGAGAGGAGCATCGTCATTATGATCGGGGAGGAATCTACTTCACACGGACCATCATTTGCACTCCTCAGGTCATCCACTCCAATTGTATGCAGCCCATTCGAGGTAGAGGTAGAGGGAGAGTTGATCGTCAAGGTCGTGATCGAGATGGTGAGGGAGGTCGTGGTACACCTGAACCGACATTACCTACTTCCATACCCCCCATACTTACCCATCACCCGATACTCCCATACTTCCATACTTCTCCATACTTACCCATCACCCGATACTTTTATACCCCCACAGACTTACACATCACCTTCCATACCCCTAGACACGTACGCATCTTTACCATATGTGGTGTCGCTAGAGCCAGCCTCCATGGCAGTAGATATCACCTTATCATCTCACCCTTTATCATCTCTACATCAGTTTCCCCATCGATGAGACCATGGTTGACCTTGTATCAAAGTTGGGTACACTTCTAGCTAGGCGACATGTATACGTCAAGTACTTCATCCATCGCCTCGACTCCACCTAATTTTAACGCCTTGTCAACTCGTTTGAGATTGCACGGCATCTCCATAGATCAATCCAATTATGTATTCTAGGCGCTATCCTAAGAGAAATATAAAGACTCCATCTTGTGAGACTCATTAATAAATGTTGATATTTGTATACAATTTTTTATATATTTGTATTTTAAAATGATAATATACACAACTGGATACAACTTGTTAGTGTAAAAATAAAACTTACAAATATTTTAAAATAAAACTTGTAGGTTTATTTAGGATTTAAGGCTACCTTGGATGTGTCTGTTGTGAAAATTTAAAAATATTTTCAAATATGTGTTCGAATCCATTACTTGATGTAATTTATCCGATATTAAATATTTTCGTTTCAATAATTTTTGAATAAGTTGATGTATCCATTACTTGATGCAATTTATCTAATAGTAAATATTTTATTTTCAATAATTTTTAAATAAGTAGATGTACAAAAGAATAATAATAATTTTTTGGTAAATTACATCATATGTCAGTTATCCAGCAATACAATGAAGCTTCAAAAAAATTTTGTCATTATCATGTATCCACGTAGTTCGCACGCACTAGTTTGGGCAATACTTTCAAACTAAAAACTAATTTTGTAATTTTTTAAAAGCTCATTTTAATCCAAAACTCCTTTTCGTTTTTTTTTTTTTTATACCTAGTAGGTTGAATTGATTTTATCTCGTATTCCGAGATTTTGGTTCCTAAAACCATATTATATAAAGAACAACAAGTTGAATTAAGTAATACTATATCAACTTGTGGATTAATCAAAAGAGTCAACCATAGGGATGCTTCCACTTATTGGTAAAAACTATTAAAGATAACAATTTTCAAAATTTTCTTTTTTTTCTCTTTATGGGCTAAAATAGGTCAACAATAAAACTAATCAACAAAGTCAATCAACAGTAAATCAATAATGGAGAAAAAACAAATAAAGTAAGACGACAACAAATTTTTTCATGAAAAACCCTAAATCAATATTGTAAAAAACCACTAGACGCTTAAAACTTCTACTATCCTAGTAATAATAACGGGATACTCTAAAGTCTTATATAGTAATGAAACCAGAGGTTCACAACAACAAAAAAAATCAAAAATATAATTTTTGGTGTTAAATCATGACATGATCAAGACAAAAGTGGATTGCCCAAATGAGTGTTATAGATAGATCCATAACATGATCAAGACCATTAGATCAAGAATAGGCTGGTTGCAAATCCATCATGTCAAATTTGAGGCAAATCAACTATGTTCGACTTTTTCATCTTTCTTACAAAAGCACCAAAACTATACAAAGTAGTGTTAATATATGATTTTGTATAAGAGTGTTGTAATAAATTCTTAAGGATTATTGTGACATAGTCTCGGGTAATATTTTGAGTATGGTTGAAAGGGCTAGGTGGGGCTTCATTTTTTTTTCATTTTGTTGTTCGATGCTACAGCCTCCTTCCTCAATTTTTTTAACTACTATTTAGACTTTTGTATATTTGTGGTCCCACCCACATGGGGTGGACCCTACACAACACAAATATACGAAGACTAGACAATTTTTTGTCTGTCAACATGAAAATAAAAAATTTTATAATTTATTTCTAAAAAAAACAAGATTGTTTGTTATGATAATGTTCCACAAGATACTACATCAACTCCAAGACACTATCATAAGTGGGGGAGTTAACCCTTTATGATATGCGCAGAAGATTGGAAGTAACAAATAAGTAGTAAGATAAAAGGTTAGGTGAAAGATTATGCACACACACAGAGGAGTTATAGATTGGTTACGCGATTCGGCAATTGTCTACGTCTACAGGGCTGAGCCCAGATGTAAGGTGTTTCACTATTTATCAATACGCATCCTATGTTGCACTTAAGTGAGACAAAACTTCCTCTTTCTCATAATTGCCTTCTCCTAATTATTTCATAGAGAAACATTGTAATAAGCTCCCCTTATTTCCCATACGCATCTAGGTTCATTGATGTCCAATCACTCCATCCCATGTGGAGTAAGTATACTACTCACATCAAGGTTTCGAGTGGTACCTACAGTTGCTCTTTCTCCGAATAACAACTCCTCTAGAAGACCTCTTACTTGTGTGCTTAATTGATGATCTGCAAAGGTCTCTTCTTTTCCTATTTAAGCATGAAGACGGGATCTTTTCATATTGGCTAAATCTCGCAAACTTCTGAAGTCATTTTATATTTTACCATCACTAGTTGATTTCCTTCCTTATACATGGGACAACATGTTTTTCCTTTCCAACTAAGCTCCTATAGGTGAGATCTCCTACAGCTGATATTTCAATAATCCGAAATGATCACAATTCTTCCTTTTATACTTCTTTCCTCAATACGTAGAGAATAATATAAGATCTTCTAAATCTCTTGCCTAATTCGACAAAGACTCTTTCCAATGCAATTGATGTCTAGCTAAGGTAAGGTCCACCTTTTTTATGTTTTATCAGCAAAAGACATACACGACTTTAGATAAAGTTTTTCTATAGACATTATGGCTACCACTCCAAGCACAACAAGTGAGGCACTTCATCATTTTATTTTTGTCAAGCACTCTGCCAATAATGATCTGTCAACAATTTCATATAAAAATGTTATATCATATCAATTTCTTAATTTTTATATTTTAATTCTATCCCTAAATTTCATAAGAAAATAAATTATCATATTTATTCCACACATATTTGGGCCTCCCAAAAAAAAAAAAAAAAATTGGCATATTTCGGTTATGGAATGACCTATAAAGTTTCCCTTTTTTTTTTGTCAAACCTGGTAAAAGGTGGGTAATGAAGCCTCCCTATTATATTACTTAATAATAAATCTGCAAACTTTTTTTTTAACAAATATTTATTTTGGGGACAATTATGTATCAGGCTATTAAAATGAAAATAAATGTATAGTAGGTACAAAGGATATGAAATGCATTTGTCAAGATATGTGAAAAAATAATTGTGTATCAAGAGTAAATCTAGTGACTTGACAAACTCTTCCCCAAAACATCTTACAGTTTTCCACTGGAATTCTTAAAAAAAACATAACAAAAAAAAATTGAACCCAAAATCTACTAAAACATAACAAAAAAAATTGAACCCAAAATCTACTCTCTCTCTCTCTCTCTCTCTCTCTCTCTCTCTCTCTCTCTCTCTCTCTCTCTCTCTCTCAGAATCCTCAGCTTTCCTCTCTAATTCTACATTTCTCTCAGCCTAAAACAAATGAAACCCCTAAAAGCTTCCTCTTTCATCTTCCCCCTTCAACTGAAACTTTTCCCTTCCTTTATCTTCAACCTCTGTCTAACATAAAGGCGAAAAGAGAAAACTTTGAAGCTAATCACAATCCTTCCTTGTGTGGTTGGCTCCATCTTCATCTTCAAGTCGGAACCCTAGCGTGGTTGAAGGGCACTTTCCAGTGACGATCTATTTCCCTTCCATTTTAAAACCAGTTCATTTTCTTATTTGTGGTGTGACTACATGTCGGAAGGATGCAATGGATTAAGCCAAAATAATATAGGGCTAAATTAGTCTTCTATTAGGCAAAGGTAAGTGGAAAAAATATTTGTTGTATTTGGCGTGTTTCATTATGTGTTATCTTATTTTTGATGTTGTGGAAAAAATTAGTCATTTGTTATTCTTATTTGGTTGTAACACGTACCAATGTCTTTTGTTGTAGGGCTATTCATAACAACTTTCATATAATTACAGCTTTGTAAGTACTTTAATGTGTCATTTGTTAACACCTACATGTTAGTATTAGTGTGATGTTATTTGGTTTGTTTTTTTAATTTTCCCAAGTAGTTAGATTGATTTGCATTAATTTTTTCATATTATTTTATAAATGTTTCCTCGATATACATTAAGATTTCCATATTGTTTTAAACAATAATAAAAAGTTAGGAACTAAGAAAAAAAGTCAATTCATTAAAGGATTGTTATACCAATTTTAGTAGGACGCATGACTGATGAGGTACTAAGATAACATGTTATAGGTACTACTTGAATATACTGCAGGTACTACAATAATAGACATAAGTACTACCTTAATGGATAGTCTAATAATTAATGTTTCCATACATACACACCATTAAGTAGCTCTTAATTACTTGATTCCAACAAACCTATTTTCAGAGGGTGACTCCTTTATTGTGGTATTAAATATGTCATATAGACGATTGATTACAATAAATAAAGAGTATGGTCTAATAGTAACACTATCTAGCATGAAGGATTTCTCATATGTTTGACTGTGTGACTAATGAACATTTAATTTGTAAATGTGTTAAATGAAAGGTATAACTTCGAAGAAAATGGAAAACGAAATGTTTTGTTATGTCTGTGAAGGTGGGAAAATTGTGAATAATATAAGGGCGGGCAAGTTATTACATTATGTGTGAATGTGCATATTTCATTTGAGGAACTTGTTTCACTAGTTTAAGGTAACTTGAGCGTTGATCCAAATTCGGTGAAATTGCACTACACATGTAAATTTGATCCATCAATGCTAGTATTGTTATGTTATGAGCAAGAATTGTTGAATATGTTCAAATTCAATGACATGTATTGTTGTTTGTATTGTTCCAAAAAACTCATGTTACTTGCTTGATGTAATTGCATGTTCTAGGTATATTAATTTACATTCACTATAGTTACAAACATTGTCATACTATTTTGTAAAGCACATGTTTAACAATGACTAAAGTTTACTCATGTCTTGTTAACAAAGTCCCGACACCTATTCTCCACTTCTAATAATAAACACATTTATATTAATGGAAATTCAAATGTGAATAGAATTTTGGCACCTGTTGTTGCTTATAATTTTGAAAACGTTACTATCAATGGAAATCTGAATGTTAATTTGTCGATGGATATATCGAAAAATGCCCCAACATTAGATAATGGGGCATTTCAAAATGCAATCATAGGCAGTGGACAAACATTTCCAAATGCTTCCGCATTCCGGGATGTTATGTACCTAATGTCTTTATGTAATAGGTTTCGATACTACTACAAAAGAAACAGCTATAAGCAAATAACTATTACATGCACGGTTAATGGCTGCCCTTTGAAAATAACTTGCCCCGCAATACGTACGTCAAATGTTGTCAAAGTGCACACATTTATAAACCATAACACATCATAGATGATGTAGTTGCATCTCAACCATTTGTAAGATCTAACCGTGCCTCCGTGGTCATTAATAAGGTCATTCAATCTACTTCTGAGAACCAACCATGACATATTTGTAAAGACTTCATTAGAGAGCATGGCATGAGATTGAGTTACTGTCAAGTATGACAAATGAAGGAAAAAATCCAAGGATAGAATATATGGTTAGCCCAAGAATTTTTATAAGTTGTTGCCTTCGTTGTGTGAACGAATTGCCGGAAGTAATTCGGGCTCAATTGTGGAGTTGACATGCTCAAATGACGGCCATTTTGAACAACTTTTTATTGCACATGTCGTGTCTGTCAAAGGGTTTATAATGGGTTGTCGACCAATCATTTTACATTTGACCATTCTCTCATGAGTGGGGCTACAATGTGGTGCCTTATTCTCAAGCATAATATATGATGCCACGATAACATGCTCACATTAATATCTCGGCTATGGAGGTCAGAATTATGACAATTGATTGTGGTTTTTACAAAATGTAAAGAAAGTTGTTGGTGATAAGAAGGTTGTCATTATATTAGATAGGTATTCTGCCCTTCTCTTCAACAGTGGGTCGGAGATATTTGATAAGAGAAACCGGCTTATTGTTATCGCTTTCACTTTGAAGAAGAACTTAGTAGCTTTTAAATAAGCAAAATACAAAGGGATGCAAAGGACTGAAAATGTAATTTAGAATGGCGGATGTAAAATTGTTTATGCTAGATCGATAACGATTATGAATGTCATTGTTTGAATTGCAAAAGTATAAACGAAACATCCACAACTTGGATTGAGCAAAGAACCTAAGCATTGGGCTATGTCAAAATTCCCAACTCCTAGATGAGACAAATGTGAAAACTAACTCGGGCCGAGCCTTTACAATGTTTGGTTAAGAAATGAGGCCATCATTCCATCCAGAGCTTCATCATTGAGCATACTCACTGTTGAGGGTAATGCTTGTTAAGCATAACAAGAATCTCAAATGGAAAGCTGCATAATCCAGCCTAAAATAGATGAGAAAGTGAAGAATAATATTGCTAAAGGTGCGAGGTTTCACTGAGATCAACTCCATTCATGAGACCATCTCTGTCAGAATAGGGTAATCTAATTTTGAATGTTGGATAGTGGAAGAATATAATGATGCACATGTCATCGCTGGCAAATGTCCTGGTATACCCTCGCGAGCACAGCAGCACAGCGATACTCTTCATAGGCTGTGCCAAGCTGTAAACTTCGCTTTTTAATGATATGTTCAAATTGCCCACACAACAATTAGTATAATCAAACATTTTTCGTGGTATAGAGACACATGACATGCCGAAGCTCAATGACGATGGGGTTGTTTGAGATGTCATAGGGAATGTTTTCTTCTCTTTGAAGCCACCATGTACAAAAAGGCCTGCTGGAAGACCGAGGAAAAAGCTTATAGAATCCATATATCAAGATATGTATTGTAATGTGACATTTCGTTGTTGTCATAGTGACACAATAGATAAAACATTTGCAAAAATCCATTGCATGATTAAATGTGTCATTTGAATATGTTATGTTGTGAACTCATCTCATTTATTTATGTATTAATTTGTGATAGGTTTTTTGATGTTATGTTTTGAACATTACAGAAGTTTGCTTAATTTGTCATTTGAATATGCTACGTTTTTAAATTTTTGGAATTGTTTTTAATTAGTAATTTGAATAAGTTGTTTTATATGTTAATGTTATCATGAATGTTTGCATAATTTCTACTAACCAAAAGAACAAAGAGGTATGGACGACTTCCAACGAAGTTTAAAACATTATCTTCTCGTAAACAAGAAAAGAAGTAATAGTTTGCAAACAATGCATATTTAAAATGCTGAACCGCTCATTTATTGTTTATTAAATGCATACTTTGATTTGTTGTTTTGCCACAGGTTTTGCAGGTTAAGCATCAAGTCTGATCATGTTGTCAATACAAACATCAAAAACAGATCGTCTCACAACAATCCACCCGGTATATTTTTTGTTAACTTCTTTATATATCGATATTCATGTAAAAATATCCACCGATGAGCTAAGCTCCTCCTCAATATGTGTCCGATATCCGCAAAATCCAAGTGTCGAAGCATATCCGTTTAAACCAATATTTTTAATAATCAGTCTGTAAGGAGTCTCTCTTATGAGCTCACACTCAACGCAAGCTAAATGCGTAAACATTATCTTCAAAACACGAAAAGAAGTTACATAGCGCCTTGGTAAACAATGCATACTCAAAATGGAATTGTCCATTTATCAGTTATTAACATATAGTTTGGGATTGTTGTTTGTTTGTACTGTAGGTTAGTAAGGCTACCCAAAAGTCGTTGTTTGAGCAAGAAATTCTTGTCAACTGTCCAAAAAATTCAATTGAAAGTTAGATGTAATTAGGGATGCTCTGGTTTGGTAGATTATTACAATTAGCTCTGCAGTATGGTGAGCTCTATTATGAGCTCTGTCAACGCAAGTGTAAACATTATCTTCCACAAACAAGAAAAGAAGAATATACGCTTTTAACAATGCATGTTTAAAATGGAACCAGCCCATTTATTGTTTTATTAACATAGAGTTTGGGATTGTTGTCTCCGTTTTCAGATTTCAGGTTAGGCTACCCAAGTCAAGTGTTCTGCAAGAAATTCTTGTCAACTGTCTAACAAATTATCGGCTGAAAAGTTAGATGCAATTAGGATGTCGAGTTTGGTGGATCTCTATGCGGGCATCTCATGCACCGAGTGCTGAGTCATGAACCTGTGAAATGTAGAGAGTCAAGGCTGAAAATGTGGAGAGTAATGAGAGGTGCAAACAGAGACATGAGCCTAAAAATGTAGAGCCCGAGAAATTCAGAGAGCCATGAGCCTATAAAGGTGCAGAGAACCAAGGAGGCCTTAAAATGTAGAGAGCGAGCTTGCAAATGTAGAGAGACATGTTCCTGAAAATGTAGAGCATGAGAATGTAGAGAGTCATATGCCTGTAAATGTAGAGAGCCATGAGGCTGAAAATGTAGAGAGTTATGTGTTAAGACCAAATTGACTAAGTAATTAGCACTGCAACCAAAGACTATTCAGTCCCAAACAACGGCGCCAAAAACTTGTTCAAACTCAAGATATAAAATATGTTTTCTGCCTTGTATGTAAAATGCTTCATTTGAAAATTAGTTTGGTCTAGGTCACTACAAGTGCATAAGTCATACAAGTAATACAATGAATTTTAAGTTCTATATCATTCCCTAATGATTTATCGCACAGAAAATTTTAATCACTACTAAAGATCCTTTACCTTATTTGAATTTCCAAAATCATCGTGCAGTGAAGATTTATCTTCTTTAGGTAAATGAAATCAAAAATTTTAATGAAATTTCTAAATATTATGATTAGAGAGTTCATTGGACTAAATACAATGAAGAAAAAATAGTGTTGTGACCATCACTTTAAGTAGTTCCAACAAGATAGTATCGAATATGAAACTCGGAATTGTCCAAGAGCAAACCAGTGTAGAAATGGGATTTCTCCTAACCTCACATTTGTCATCCAATTTACTAGCCACTTATCTCTAGACGCTGGGTTTGAAAAGCTACTGCAGGATTTATTCCTCTTAAAATCCGACTATTTTTCCCTTCTCGCACTTCTCTACAAAATTATATTTCTTAGGACTGAAATTGGCTTTGGCCCCATGGATGTGGATTTAAATAAGCCATTTCCAAAATAAAAGGTATTTCAGCCATCAATTAGACAATAACTTTCTCTTCCTTGATTAGAATCTCGCTAACACCTGGGTTATCATGTTGCTAGGATCATGAGTAGATCTATGCCTCTCGCACACTGTCACCCATGAAGGAGCTCTTGAAAGCGGGTAGTTAGACTCATCACTAGTGATATATCAAAGTAATCCTAAAAGGAATTAGTTCCACAATATTAAAGTATAATTTTACCCACAAGTTACTGCTCATTACTCTCAAGTGGTCTCAACTTTGTGTCACTTAGAGGGATTCCTAGAAATCAGAACAATGATACAGCTCTTTCTAGGTACCAAACACTGATATTCAGAACAACTCAATGTAGGAGTAATACCAGTTAAATCACTCCAATTTTCTTAACCAAGACAACATTAACTAATACAAAGAATAACCCCAACAAAATATTCTTCCCAGAGAAAGCTTAACCAAATCTTGATCATTAAATTACAATGACTAGTTGATCAAACAAATTCATTTAGATTGCAATGAACATCAAGAAAAAATGAGTTCCAGACACTTCAGATTATTTAAATTCGTACATAAATGGAAACTAATTTTCATGAATACCAATGAATTCCAGCTTTAGATCATCGCCTAATCCTAAATTCGAAACTGACCTAGAAACAACTAAAGGAAAAAAGTGGCAAAATGTAAAATTAAAAAAAAAAAATAAAGAAAATATATACAATGAGACTTCAACTATCCCAAAAGCAAAAAGATTTTATGAAGGTCAAGTAGTTTCACTACTCCCCAAGAGCTTCTATTTGTAGGCTCAAATCTTAGGCCCTAAAAACAATGCAAGAATCACACACTTCGAAAAACCCAAAATTATTACCCCACCGCCGCTTCGGGTGATATCGGATGATGTCGCGACATCGCTGTTAATGTCATGGGTTGTAGATGATGTCACGACATCAAAATCTGTTTGGCAATTCTCAGTTGATGTGTCCATGTCGTGATGATGTCGCGACATAGAAATGCATTATTGTAGATTATTCGATGTTGCAATGATCGTCGGCCTGTTGGCACATTTAGCGATGTCGCGACATTGTTGTGATGTCACGACACAATTGACCGATGCCCTTGCTTGTACATACTTGCCCTGATGTCGCGACATTACCGATCTAATGTTGCAACATTGGTCATTTAAGTTCACTGTGATCATCTCTAGCTGATGTCGAGACATTGTTGTGATGTCGCGACCTCATATCTTGTTATTTTGAAGTCATGTACCAATGTCGTATTTGATGCCGTGACATTTATTCGATGTCGCAACATTGTACTGATTTCACTATCCAAGCTACTTTGATATGATGTCGCGACATTGACATGTTGATCACTTGTTGATGTTGCGACATTACCTCTGCTGGTATGATCTATTAAGATGATGTCGCAACATCTCTGCTTCCATGTCGCGACATTGAATCTTGTTGCTCTAAAGTACTCTGGCAATGTTTTTATGTGATGTTGCAACATTTGTTCTATGTCGAGACATTTGACTTGTCTCATTACTCAAGTTGCTTTGATTGAATGCCGCAACATTAATTGTCCGATGTCGCAACATTGGATGTTTAGGTCTCTAGTGTTCAAGCTTTGGCTAATGTCGCAACATTTTTTTATCCGATGTCGCGACATTCAAACGATTCAATCTTTTCCTCTGCAAGCAATGTCGTAGCCATGTTGTTATGATGTCGCGACAATAGATGGCTGCTATAATTTGACTGCTGGAGTTGTTTATGATGTCACGACATTGTTATATCTTTGTTTTCCCTTCTTCAGCTGATGTCGTGACATAGCCATAGTTTCATCATTTCTCCACATAATGTCGTGATCATTGAAACTCAATAAAGCAATGTCGAACATTGGTCTTTTCTTTGCACCATGTTGATTTCTGCTCCTTTTTATGTTGAATTATGCTTATTTTCTTTTAAGTTTCGCAAAATGTAAGATTTGGGGTGAGTTCCATAATTCCCGTATTAAATTGGAACTTTTAAGCCTAAATATACTCGAAAAATGGAATTAAAATATAAGGAGTTTTAAACTCATCACTATAACCTTGCAAATATAGAAATACATGAGCCTGAAAATGTAGAGTCTGAGGATATAAAGAGCCATGAGCTTGTAAACGTAGAGAGCCATAAGCCTGAAAATGTAGAGAGCTATAAGCCTGCAAATGTTGAGAGCTATGAGCCTACAAATGTTGAGAGCCATGATCCAGAAAAAGTTTTCATGCAATCTGAAGCTGTATTTGTTGAACTTGATGTTGATTTTGGTGAGGAATATAATAAGGGGGAAACCCCATTGCAATTTGATGAGGAGGAAGATGAGGGAGAAACCCCAATTAAGAAAATGCGGAAAATACAAGCATTTAAGACCGGGAGCAAAGAGAGCTACAACATGTAAATCACCTTGTCAATATCAGCGCAAAAGTATCATAAGATTCCCATTTACCAAAGACTGCTGACAGATTACACTATTTTTTAAGTTGGTGATCCTAGGTAATGTCTTACTACAACCCACTTAAGTAAAATACATATGTACTAACAAAACAATTTATTTTTATGTAACAATAAGGCACTATGTTAGATGTGTGGTATGTTTGTCACACGGGATGAGATGGTGTGTGTACAAGGCAAAATTGGATCAACAATCAGGTATTTCTCATATGATGATAGTTTAGATAGTATTACAATGTATTCGTAGCTGTTTTCACCGTCATGTCTTTAACGTAGGTAATTACAATGTTTTGTTGGGTCTTAAATGTAGAACATGGAGCAAATTGTGCACATCACTATTTCGATTCAAGATTCTCAGTGAATCTTACCAATATCTCTAGAAAGGCTAAGAAGAATACGTTGCTTCATCGCAGCATAACCTATCTCGACTCCTTAATCATCAATGTTATTAAATCATTAACGTTTGACATGGTATAATATCATACTTAATTTCCTATATGTCATATGTTTGTAGATATCATGTCTTACTATCGTTTATGCTAAATTGTATTTGTAATTATTTTTACCGGTATGCTTCCAAAATCATTGGCATTTACATGTCATAAACCTGCAAGGTACTCGTGTTGAGATATTGTCCTCGTTGTCACTGTCCCATGACAACAACATACTCTCATCTTCCAAAATAGTGTAATATGCCTTGAGCCAAGGTCAAGGCCCATGGAGCAAATCTAGACATCAAAGAGAGCACACGCTCACCTCATGTAGCAACAAATGAAAATTTTTTCCTGCTCAATGCACATTTACTAGTTATTAAAGATTAACTATCATACAAGAAAATAATTATTTCATGTATAGTCGTGATTGTGTGGAGTGTATGTGTCAACTATATGAGTTATGGAATGGGCCACTTTACTTAGATCTATTGCTACGTTTTGTTATACTCAGCGTACCCTCAGAATTCATTAAGATATTTCCTTATTGATATACACATGTTACTGTCTTCTATTATAGGATAACTTGGATTTTAACGGGATAAAACTTTTATGGTTTTGAGAATGCATCATAAACAGCCGAATGGGACGACCACGCTATTCAGCAACATAGACTACTATTGATGCTGTTTCGCGGTTTCTGGGCGATCTCATTGGATATGGTTGCTCAGCTAATTAGGACAACTTTTGACTTTAAACATTTTTTGATCAATTTATACATATTGAGATGTATTTAGACAAGCATTGACTAAGATACTTGTTAGTTATTTTTTTAATATTACTTTTAACTAAGACGCTTGTTATGCTAGAAGTATGCATTGACATCAATGTCTTTAGCCTACTGCATTAGTAATATATTTACACCTTTTTTTTTGCCATCATAATGCTTCTTGTAATAAGATGAACTAATGTGATCTTTAATCTAGGAATATAATCTGATTATTGAGGTCATTTAATTTTATTAATAGGGGAGAACATCCATGAGCCAAATTAAAACCAAATCAACAATGTTATTTACAAATAAGAGTACTATCAACATATGTGGGTACTATCTTAATACATTGTAGGCAATGATATTTTTTCATCCTAAGTATTACCTATTTTAATAAATTAACTCCCTTTACACCACTATTCCATGATTGGTACATAATTCTTATGAGCTTAGTGTTGAACCATAACTTAATAACCATAATATTTTTGATCCATTATTAGTACACATAGTTCTTCAGAATACAAAAATCAGCATTTAACTAAAGTTTACATCTCATAACAAATTCTACACTAAGGCTCACTGCACCACTACACCTGCTTATATATGTTTAAGTAACAAACAAGCAAGTGGTTACAAAAACACAAGAATAAACTTTATTTCAACATCTTGTTTTAACCTTTCAATTTGTGCATCTCCTTTAATCTTCTTTTCAACATTTTTGTTTTCCCCTCCAGCTGTCTGATTACCGCTTTTGCTATAGCACACATCTCAAGATCATACCACAAAAAGTAATTACAGTTCCTCGTCTGCAACTAAACAAAACCAACGAAGATCAAAATCATTAATCTCATTCAATTCACATCTCACAAAGGATTTATGCTTCCTCACTTACTCGAAAATTTAGACAGGAGTAAAATCGCCTCCTAGGATTCATCACTGTCCATGTAGTCCACATGGATGCTCTCAACCCGTAATCGCACAAGACTGGGTCTTTGTCGCTATCATCGCTAATGTTTTCTAGAGAATGAAGATGCAAAAGAACTCGCAAATCATGAAAGATAATACAATTGAGAAAGTGTTGTGTACTACATATTAGCCAAGCAAGATGGGGTAAAAAGGGTTTTTAGGGAGTCTTCAGTTAATGTAGTACCTAATAATATTAAGGTAATACGTGCAATATATTAAGATAATACTTATATTATATTAAAGTAATACTTAAGCAAATGAGTATTGAAAAATAGGATTTTACCGCTTTAAGCTACAATACGCTTCAAATAACACATAAACGTTATTACATATAACTAAATTTACCAACTTTCAGCGGATATGCTTAATTTTGTTCGCACATTCAAGTGGGTTCAACTATAGTCACGATTTTATGAAGTAAAAAATGGATAAGAACCCACACATTGGTCGGCTAAATGGCGGGTAAAGGGTTTAAGGACATAACATTAAGGTAGTACTTTAAAATCATTAAGGTAGTACCGGCTATATTGTTGTAGTACCTATATTTTGTTAGATAGTATACACATAAATATACTATTCGAGGGGAGCAAACATTGCTAATGTAGTTCAAAGTTTAGATCGACATCTTCACAATATCAATTTTATTTCTGAAACACACACCATCCAAAGCAAAAAATCAAAATTTCCAACAGACAATTGCACACTTTTCCCTTACCTATGGTAATGGGAGGAAGAAACCTACGATGATTGCAGTGCGATTGTATGTCAAAGGCAGGTTTGGCAGGCAAAGATGATTACTGAGAGAGTTAAGATGCTTTAGGTTTTTCTCATTTTTACAATCGAGAGAACAGCAAAAGGAGGTTAGGAGTTATGAAAGAGTAAGAGGAGTTAGGGAGAGAGAAAGTGGAGGGAGTTACGAGAGAGAAAAAGAGGAATATATGGAGGGAGCAGAGATAAGGAATAAGAGAGAGAAAGAGATAGCATTTCGATCAATTTTTTTTTTTTTTTTTAAAGTCCAAATCGCAAATGTGAAGAGGTGTTTGGGAAGAGTTTGTCCGGTCACTAGATTTGTTCCTAATACACAATTATTATTTTTATACATATACTGAAAAATGCATTTCATATTCTTTGTATCTACTTTACATTTATTTTCATTTAATAGTAATAGATACATAATTGTCCCTTTATTTTATTGAAATTTTTTTACAATTTTTTTTTTTTACTTATTCACTTTACATATTAAGTTTATTCTACTTACATAATAGATTATAGATTCATGAGAAGGTCCCCGCAGAAGTCATCCTATCCCTTATATTTATTCCATGGATATTAATTTAGTAAAAATTGGCGATATTTTGATTATTAAATACTCATGAAATTTTCCCTTTTTTCTTGTCATAATTTAATAGTTGAACCTCTCAAAAAATTTTGGTTATTGGGGATTTGAACAAAGTCGAAGGTGGTAATGAAACTCCTCTCGAATATATTACTCTAAATAATAAATTTACAATTTTAATTTTTTTAAACAACTATTTATTTTATTGAAATTATGTTGACAAACCATTTTTATTTCTATTCACTTTTATATATCATGTTGTATTACTTGTTTTTATAAGGATTTGATCATCTAACCCCAGGGTGTCATTCATCTTTATATGAGAAAATCTTTTGTTATATTGATATGAAGTAAAATTTTAAGAATAAATTTAACCCTGATTAAATTATAATTTTACATTAAATATTTTTACTATTTCATTAATCGTTTTCTTAAAAAAATATTATCACTTTATTTTTCATATTAATATTTTTTTATTTTTAACAATAAATATATTTTACAATTTCAAAAAATTGTAAAATTCATATATTTTATAATACCTATGGATTTAATTGAAAAACAAATTGGCATATTTGATTACTGTGATTAATCAGTGAAAATTTCCCAATTTTTTTGGTCAAAACTGACGGTCAAACCTCCCAAAGTGGTGCATAATGAAGCCTCCCTATTAATTATATTACTTAATAATAAATTTGTAAAGTTTATTTTCTTAATAACTATTTATTTATTGAAAATTGTTAAAATTTATTTATTTTTATTTCTATTAACTTATATATTAAATTAGAAGACATGTTATTACGAGGATTCAACTACCTCATGATTCGATTATTGGTTATCTCTTTTGTATATCTCATCCCTTTATATTTATTCTGTGAATATAAATTTCAAAATAAAAATTGACGATATTTCAATTATAGAATGGCCTATGAAATTTTATGATTTTTATTTAATGAAACCCCTACTCTCTGTAGATAAGAAAATTCTACTTAAGTCTCATGACGCTTCCTAAACCCGAAACTTGATTTCTCGAACTTCACTTCAAACTTTAATTTTAAAACTCCTCATTTCTATGAAAAATTACAAGGCCCTCAACGAAAGGCTCCAACTTTAAGTCTTGGTCCGACTCGAGACTCCATCACCCAAGTTCTGATGAACTGATAGTATTAACCCTTTTCCCTCTCTCTCCTCTCCTATCCTTTCTTTGTTTTTCCTTCTTTCTCCTTTTCCTTTCCTCTTTTGTTTTCTTTTTTCTTTTTTTTAACTTAACTTATTTTGGGTTAGCCTGATATGTGGCTCTCATGATGCCACACGATCCTCGCCTGATCCATTCATATCCCGAAACAATTTATTTGCTCCTGCTCAAGTTCTATTTATTTTAAAATGAACCAACTCAAGTCATTTAACTTCCGAAGATTTTCGAAAATCCATCCTCGAAGTCACCGGTAACTCACCACCCGTAAAACAAAATTCTACTATCTCATAATTCTACAAAAACTTTCCGTCACTGTAACGAATTAATGGCACACGCGTTTCACATCTGTAGATTCTAGATAATTCTTTCAAGCTTCTGTATTCGATAATTTTTTTATTATTTTTATCAGTATTTTCAAAATTAAATTTTTTCCTGGTTTTACAAATTCAATTTTTTTTACTATAGTAATTTAAGTTTTATTGGAAAAGTGTCCATTAAATTATTAAATTATTTTAATAAAATTATTCTTAAACAATTTGGATTTTTCCTACTCTATCGTTTAATTATTAAAATCAATAAGACTTATATTAATATAAAAATTAATAATTTCTTAATAATAATATTGTTGATATTTTTAAGAACATTTCATTTTTCTTCCCTAAAACTAATAAGATTTATGTTTCTAATTTTTTTGAACGATTTTCTAGTGATTGTATTTGAACCTCTATTCACTAATTATTTACATTAGCATTTCATAATTATATTTAAATGGCTTATTGATTGATTATGAAATTATAATTTAAAAATTTTCAAATTATAATTATTTGTTATATTATTATATATTTCTTAATCCAAAAATTTTGTTTCTTATATTTGCTTCTCCTAGGTCCATGAGCTTTTGGCTCAACCACCAATGGTCTATTAGCATTAAAATTGCATTTTTACATTACTATGAGATATAAATATTTTTCAGTGATTTATTTGATATTACAATTATTGATTTTGGATAAAAGAAATAATTAGAGAAAACATAAAAATAAAATGATATACAGCAATTTTCATGACTTTCTAATGTGTTATATGCTAATACATCTTTCATGATTATTTTATATAAAAAGGATAGCAATAAGTTCCACAACCATATAGAAAGTATATGAAAGGGAAAATGATGATATAAATTATTTATGAATGAGAATGAAATGCTCTTTCTTTTTTAGGATATTGAGGTTAACCAAACTTTTACCTGCTAATGCACCAAAAAGGGACTACAATAACATAAATCTCCATAATAAATCATAAAACCATAAACTCACATAATAACTGTTTATGTGTTCTCTTGGCCCTAAGACTAAGATCTATCAACAAATCAGTCTCTCCAAGTTTGCTTCTTGATCATGTTGTTGGGCAAATCCTGAAGACCATAAACTTCACCTGTAGAAGAAGCAGTGTTAATTAATGGCTCCTTTGTAGAGATCCTTTGTAGTTCAAGAGCATGAATTTCACCTTTCTTCATAAAACCCATTATTGTACGACCACTAGCTAAGTCAAATAATTTGAGTTTTATATTAATTATTTATTAAATAAAGTGCTTTTTAAGATATTGAGTTAAAGAAGTTTTTTTCATGTAAGTTGAAAATATTTATAATGAATTGATTTTTTTGGTTTATTTATTTTTAAATTATAAAAAATTAAATTTTAAACATACTAAAAATTAAATATGTTTTTTATTCTGTATAACTTTATTTTAGCTTTTTATTTTTCATGTTGGCAGATGAGTAGAAACTTAAAACAAGTCATCAAGCATAATCTTAAATTTTATTTTGATGTTTAATTTTCAAATTATTTTAAAATTTTCAATAATTAAAACAGTATCATAAATCATACCTATTATAAAACTTATTGTTTCTATTAAATTTATTTTTTAATTAATCATCTTCATTCTAACACACTTAGATTGAATAAACTCTATTTAAAAACAAAATATATGTTACCTTTAAATTATAAAATGTTGGTGCCGACAAGAAAGATCAAACAAAAAACACAAGAGAGTTAAGAGTTTCTTCAAGACAACTTTATCAGCCCTTCACAAACACCTTTTGGTTTTGACACTGAGAAATATTGCAGACTTCTTGCTTTTTGGGTTTCATATTTATGCTAATCTGTCATAGATCATCGAAGAAGAAGAAGTGCAGATTGGGTACACTCAAGAGTGAAGATGATGTAAGAAGAAATGTAAGACGTGATGTAAGAAGAAGAAAAAAAAGAAAAAAAGAGGAGGAGGTGCAAGAGATCTACTAGGCTAGGGTTTACAGATGAAGGGTTTAAATGCCACCGTTAGGCCGAAAGGTAGTTTTTGTACATACACTGCCGGGCGGGGGTTTTTACAAATTTGTTCCCCCGCCTGAACCCACCAGGTTTGAAAAATTAGGAACCTGATTAGAACCCGATTTTAGGCTTTCCATACTCGTCCGTCCCAATAAGGACTGGGACGGGGCGGGTTAGTCGAGTTCGGGATGAAATTGTCAACCCTACTCCTTCCTATAAGTCCCTTTAACCTAAGTCCATTTATGCTTTCAGTTGCTGAAACATATTCAGCCTTTAGACCATCTCCAATAGTGGAGTAAAAAGCTAAATATAGATGTTAAATTAAAAAAAAATCAGCTCTAGCATGGAGCAATAATAGCACAGTGAGTTGTTAGTGAAGAATAGCACATTTAACTCCAAATATTGCTAAAAACTATTCACTAGCAATAAGTGTTTGAATGATGAAAATTTTCATTTTGCCCTCAACAACAAAATTTATAATGTATGGAGTGATATAAATGAAAGAATGGTACATGATGTAATTATTAAGAAAGATATAAAAGTTAAATAGATTTCAAGTGATAGATGAAACTTTAGATTTTCATTGTTGGAGATGCCTAACTAAAACTTTAGTTAAATCTCAAAATGTGACTTTGGGAGCAAAATATAGCTTCTTTGGTGATTACTCAATTCCTTTAGATGATCGCTTAGAGATGTTCTTAGTGGAAAGGGCCATCATAAGTAGTACTTTGTTAATATGGGGAAAACAAGAAGTCCCAAATTGAAAATAGTAAGCCATTTAGTGCATATAAATACAAAGTGTTGCAAGTACAAATTAATGTACTATGGGACTAATTTCCTATGCATCTCATATAGGGGATTATGAGGAATTATTAATAGTCTTGATAGGGCATTTAGGCATCTTGGGCTTTGAAATTAATAATTATTTTATAGAAATTAATTAATTATTAATTTCAAATTTAATAGACAGTTATTCTGACTTTTAATTAAACAGTTATGTCAGTTTATTTAAATAGTCATGTCTATTCAAATAAAAGGTCATGCATGTTTAAATTAAAAGTCATGTCTATTTAATTAAATAGTCATATCTATTTAATTAAATGGTCATGTCTATTTATAAAATATATTTTTTTTCAATATAAAAAAAAAAAAAAAAAAGACAAACTAACTCATAAGAAGTGGGACAATTTTTTCTGAACATTTCTAAAGAAAGTTTTGAGGTTTTGTTGTATCCTGGGTAACTTGTTTCGAATAGAAACAATATTACACTCAAGATAGTGTATCTACACGCCTCAAAACCAATTTGATTATTCTCCCTCTCACAAAAAATTTCCAACAATTCGAGTAATATTTCTTTCCAGATAAAGATGGAGAGTAATTCAGTTCTCACATCAAACTCGCTAGTCATCCCGAGACTAACAGATTAAATTGTTTCGATGGTTCAAACTTACAAGATGGAAAAGACAAGATGACTTTCCTTCTTACAACCTTGAAAGTGTTCCCACGTTCTTGAGGAAGCATTTGCGCTCATTCCTGGTCCAACTCCTGATGAATCAAAAGACATAAAGAAGGAGAGGAAGAAAAGAGAAGAAGATGAATTGGTATGTCGTGGGCATATTCTGAATTCTCTAATATCGCTTAGAGCAGATCTCTATTCCAATCCGAAATCACCAAAGGATTTAGACGCATTGAAACGAAATATAAGAATGAGAAGAAAGGTAATCGATAAATTTCTTTGCTATGAATTATTTTGATTTCAAATCGCTCGATAATCACTACCATGGATCAAATTCATGAACTACAAATATTAAAGGCTCCCCGTGATTAAGATTTAGATGACGGTTGTTCCCGATTCATTACAAATAGGAGCAATTCTTTCAAAATTGCTCTTCTTGGAATGAATACAGTTTAGTTCCGCGATAGCCCACAAAGTTTCACCATAGAGGAATTTCAAACTCATCTGCAAATCGAATCAGAAAATCGATTGCGTGATGCAAAATTATTTTTGAAAACCAATATGAATCCAAAGGAAACCTCTCAAGTGAATGTTGTGGGAAGTAATTCTGGAAACAAATCTGGAAAAACTCAAAATAATCATAAAGTTCAGAAAAATGGTGGAATTATGAATACCAAAAAGAAGAATAGGATCTGCTTCCATTGTGGAAAGAAGGGTCACAACATTAAAGAATGTAGATCTCGCATCACGAAAAGGGCAACACTTCCGGGAATTCAAATCATGCAAACATGGTTGAAAAAGAAGAGAAGGAACTAGTTGCTATGGTGAAATAATTAAACATGGCTATTGCACCCACAATCTCATATTGGTTCCTTGATTCTGGTGCCACGGTGCATGTATGTAATGACAAAGCACTATTTTCTTCATATAATGAATTGGAAACACCAGAGGAAGTACTCATGGGAAATCATGATTCTGCCATGGTCCTAGGAAAAGGAACCTAGTGTCTGCCAATCTGATGTGCAAAAAGGGGATTTAAGATTATTTTAGAGTCTGATAAAGTTGTTATATCAAAAAATGGTGTATTTGTAGGAAAGGGATATTCCCTTGATGGCATGTTCAAACTTAGCATTGATGAAATTAAAGCTTGTTATGTTTATATTGTTGAGTCATCTGATTTATGGCATGCTAGGTTAGGACATTTAAATTATGGAATGCTTAAATTTATGGTATCAAATGACTATATTATGTGCAAGCAAGATTATAAAGATAAATGTGAAACATGTGTTCAAGCTAAAATAACAAGAAAATCATTTCCAAGTGTAGAACGTAAAACACAATTGTTAGAATTAATTCATTCTGATATTTGTGGATTAAATGGAAGATTAACAAGAGGTGGTAAAAGATATTTCATCACATTTATAGATTATTTCTCTATATTTACATATGTGTATTTGTTAAGAACTAAAGATGAAGCTTTTGACAAATTTAAAGAGTTTAAATCTATTGTTGAGAATCAAAAGGAAAGGAAAATCAAAGCAATTAGAAGTAACAGAGGTGGTGAATATTTCTCTATAGAATTTGACAATTTTTGTGAAGAACATGGAATAATTCATCAAAAATCTGCTCCATTTACACCCCAACAAAATGGACTAGCAGAAAGAAAAAATAGGACCTTAGTGGATATGGTAAATGCAATGATTTTACAAGCAAGATTGTCATACAACCTATGGGGTGAAGCTTTACTTTCTGCTAGTCACATTCTTAATAGGGTAACTTATAAGAAGACTCATATATCACCATATGAAGAACCGAATGAAGAAAACCCAATCTAAAATATTTTAAAGTATGAGGGTGTGTAGCATTTTATAAAGTTCCAGATTCTCAAATATTTAAACTAGGACCTAGAGGAATTAAAAGTGTTTTTGTTGGCTATGCACAGAATTCCAAAGCATATAGACTTCTTAATATAGAGTCTAATATTATTGTAGAATCAGTTCATGTAGAATTCTTTGAAAATAAATTTTTATATGATCATATTGTGCATGAATCAGAAATTGATGTTGATCAAAATATATCTACGACAATGACCCTTGATAGAAATAAGAGGAAAGAAACTGATGAATCATTTGCACCAAGGGAGAAGCCAAAGGACTTAATAGAAACATTTGGATCCCGACTTTTAGAATACCCGATTCTATTGTTACTCTTTTTGGTAGAAGGTAATAGAGATAAGGTAATCAAAGACACTATCATTATTAAACATTAATGATGAGCCTAAACCTTTAGTGAAGCAATGGCTTCAAGAGATGCAGCCTTTTTGGAAAGAAGCCAGAATGATGAAATGGGCTCAATAATGTTTAACAATAAGTGGGTCTTAGTGGATTTGCCTAAAGGATCAAAACCTATAGGCAGCAAATGGGTATTTCGAAAGAAATATAATTCGGATGGATCATTACGAACCTTTAAAGCAAGATTAGTTGCTAAAGGTTTTACACAAAAAGAAGGCATAGATTATTTTGATACATATGCCCTGGTAGCTAGAATAACATCAATAAGAATTCTTTTTTCTTTAACTTCTATATTCAAATTACATATGCATCAAATGGATGTAAAGATTGCTTTTTTAAATGGTGATTTGAAAGAAGAGGTATACATGGAACAACCTGAAGGCTTTGTGCTAACAGGAAATGAAAACAAAGTATAAACTGAAATCTTGTATGGTCTTGCCAAGCTCCTAAACAATGGCATGAAAAATTTGATTCAACAATTATGTCCTTTGGTTTCAAACATAATACCGCTCGATAAATGTATTTATATGAAGCTTCATTTGCTGATTATGGAGTAATAGTTTGTCTATATGTTGATGATATGCTTATATTTGGAACCAACATGCTTGGTATAAATGAAACTAAAAAGTTTCTGATTTCAAAATTCAAAATGAAAGACGTAAAAGAGGTTGACACTATTTTAGGAATTAAAGTTACCAAGCATGAAAAGGGGTTCATTTTAAGCCAATCTCATTACTTAGAAAAGATATTGAATAAGTTTCAATATCTTAAGATAAAAGAAGCTAGCACACCATGCGATCCTAGTAAAAAACTTGTTAAAAACAATGGTAGATCAATTGAGCAATTGAGTTATGCAAGTGCTATAGGAAGCTTGATGTATGCTATGCATTGTACAAGACCTGACATTGCACATGCTGTGTGCAAATTATCAAGATTTACAAGTAATCCTAGTACAATGCATTGGGAAGGTATAGGAAGAGTTCTTGGGTATCTAAAAAGAACTATAAGAATGAATCTATCATACACAGATTGTCCTGATGTACTAGAATGTTATTCAGATGCAAGCTGGATAAATGTGGCTGGTGATAGTGTTGCAACTTTTGGTTGGATATTTACACTAGCCGGTGGTGCTATAAGTTGGGCATCAAAGAAGCAAACCTGTATCTCACATTCTACAATGGAGGCAGAGTTTATAGCTGCTCGGGCAGGCGGTGCCAGAGCGCTTTAGAAACACGTTGTTAGAATTTGAATTGTGGCCACAACCTATGCCACCTATTTCCATACACTGTGATAGTGAGTTACTATGTCTGCAGTTATAATAATGCTTTTATAACGGAAAGTCTAGACATATTAGCCAAGATGATTATGTTAGAGAATTAATCTCTAGTGGTACCATTACATTATTATATATTAAGTTTGCAGATAATTTGGCTGATCCTCTAACTAAATCATTATCAAGAGACAAAGTGTGGAGGACAACGGGGAGTATGGGACTAAGTGAAACCCATAAAGACACCAATAATGGGAACCCAAGTTTTGATTACCAAAAGTGATCTTAAAGTTCAATGGGTAATAACAAGTTATTGTTGTGTCTATTTAAAAACACTTTTGAAATGAGTTTATACATAAAGGTTAGTGCTTACTATTACAACAAGAGGGGATGAGTTATGCTCTTAATAGAATTCTTTTATGTCTAAAACAACAGGGACATTGGAAGAACATCTACCTATGTGAATATGAAGTGGTGCCGCTTCAACAAGAGTTTTAAGGGTTTTTTATTCTTGTACATATTCACAGATTATGGATTGATTAGCACATGGCCGTTATAAGTGCTAAGCCTGTTATAAACTTCTTTAGGAATGAAATAAATATGATGTGTGTTGCATTTTTGATTCTAATAAAAGAAATAATGGTTCAATCCTAAAGGACACCACTATTTCATTAGCATCTTAAAATGCTTACACTAAGTGAAGGTTCAAATCGATGAGATACCTTCATTTATGCATCACATTTAATGTGAATGTATTTTTCATATATTACAAACTAGTGGGGGATTGTTAGTAGTTTGTTAATATGGGAAAAACAAGAAGTCAAAATAGTAAAAGCCATTTAGTGCATATAAATAATAAAGTGCCTGCAAGTACAAATTAATAAAAGGTGTCAAGTGGACCAATTTCCTATGCATCTCATATAGGGATTATAAGGAATTATTAATAGTCTTGATAGGGCACTTGGGCATCTTGGGCTTTGAAATTAATAATTATTTTATAGAAATTAATTAATTATTAATTTCGAATTTAATAGACAGTTATTCTGACTTTTAATTAAATAGTTATATCAATTTATTTAAATAGTCATGTTTATTCAAATAAAAGGTTATGCCTGTTTAAATTAAAAGTAATGTCTATTTAATTAAATAGTCATGTCTATTTAATTAAATGGTCATGTCTATTTATAAAATATATATTTTTTAATATTAATAAAAAAAAGGCCAACTAATTCATAAGAAGTGGGACACCTGAAGAAAGTTTTGAGGTTTTATTGTATCCTCGATGTTTGTTTCGACTAAAAAACAATGATACATCATGATAGTGTATCTACACGCCTCAAAACCAATTTGATTATTCTCCCCATACACCTACGCCTACCACTCTGAGAGAAGTTTCCAAATTAACTCGCCCCACCAAATAGCCGGAACAAATAATCCGAAATTGACTTTCAGTTCTTCTACATACCTGTGTACAAGAATTTAACTTAACCCTAATATATTACTTAATAATAAATCAGAATATGTTTATAATTTTTAAACAACTATTTATTTTATTGAATTTTTTTTTACAAATCATTTTTTTTTTTACTTTTATTCATGTTTGTATATTATAATGTATTACTTTATTCTTACAAGGATTCGATTCTATGTTAAAGGATTTGATTTTGCATCATCTTGTGTGTTCATCCCGTCCCTTTATATTATATAAATCTTTTTTATATTAATAAAATTTGTAAATTCACTAAATGAATTTAACTTAATTAAATTATAAATTTACATTAAATATTTCATTTATATCATTAATCGTTTTCTTACAAAAAAAAAAATACTATCACTTTATTTTTTTTTCATATTAATATTTTTATTTTTTACAAATACTTAAAATATATGTAATTAAATAATTAAAAAATCAAATATTTTGAAGGTTAAATTAAATACCAATCCATTAACCGGTTAGCAAGCCTACTGGTTTGACTCGAGCTGGACCATAGACCTTATTACTTCAGGCCGGACAGCCCAACCCGATGGAGAACCCTATTTAGGTGTTTTTGATCAGGAAAAAAATAAAATAAAATATTCAAAATAGATATGGTTACTTTACCAAATTTGATTATGGACATATTATGTTAAAAATACTTAAGTATAAGAGGATTTTTTTCCTTTCTGAGTCATGAACTGTTTTCTATTTTTAAAATATGCCATGTGTCCGAAGTTAAGCTCAATAAAATGTTTTTTTATTTTATGAACATGTTATAAGAGTTGTGTAAAATTTGTTAGGATGTTAGAATATATTTGAATTAATTACGACTAATCAATATAAGATAAGTATACATTGACTATTTGTTTGGTCTAAAAAATCAATCTTTATTTTTTTTATCTAAATGTTTAGACAATAAATTTTTAAATAACTATTTTAAAAAATATATGTTTTTATTTAATTAACATAAAATGGATCTTGAGAGTTTCAATTAAGTAATAAAATATATAATTTTGTCACATTTAAATACTTAGTTTTTTCTTATAGAAAAAAACATTAAGAAAAAATCTATAAACTAAACATTTTTACTTTTTCTATTAAGTCAAAATTTTCAAAAAGTTTAACAATAAATCATTAAAAGGTTTTAAAACAAATATATCGACATCAGTAATTTATTTTCAACAAAAGTTAAAAAAAAAAGCAAAAACAAACCCCACCTCAATTTCGAACCTATCATAAATTTATTATTATTATTATTATTATTATTATTATTATTATTATTATTATTTTAAATTGGTGCTAAATGGAGACCTTAATTAACCATTTAAGTTTATTGAACTGTAATATAACTTACATAGCTGGGTGATTTTTTTCGGTTCATGAAATTCCACATCTAAGTTTTTTTTCCCTTTTTCTTTTTTTTTTAACTAACCTTACCTCTATTATCTAAGGTATGCATTTTTTTTATGGATAAAGGTGCAAAAATCCCCTTCGCGTTTTCTCAAATATCCCACTTACACCTTAATTTTTTTTATCCAAATGTTTATAACGTTTTTACTCGTTCTCAAATTAGCCCATACCATATCAAGTAAAATAGTCAAATGATATTAAAATGAGATATTAATGTGACATCTATATGGACACGAACCACTATTTCTCCCTTTATCGAACCACATCGCATCCAACTTGGACTAAAGCATCCCAATCCAGAGCTGAATATGAGTCCTCACTCGATGGCTAGCCCGACTAGCCCGATATTTTGGAGGACTGCATCAGAAATTAGCAGCCAATAAAATCCTCGACCTATTGGCCATACTTCCAAATTGCCCAGCCCCATCCGGTTAGTGGGCCGGGCGGTCTCACGATCTTTTTTAATTTTTTAATTATTACCTAAAAATGACATATATATATGACTTATTGGGATTTTTCTAAATCCTATAGTGACCATAATAAATGAAGATGAAGATTATGGGCATAGTGGACTATTTGAAACTTTGATTTATAGTTTTTAAGATATAATTTTATTTGTCACTTTAGTACTTTGAATATGAGCATATTTATTAGTTTTGTTTATTACACTTTGACATGTTTATGATTTGTATTTCATTTTTTATCATGAAACTTTGAACTTGATTGTGGTTGGTACTTCATTAATTCTAATTATTATGTGATTATAGTTAGTTGCTTAATAGCTACTAGTTAGTTTGGTTATAAATTTATAATGATGTTTAACATTATTTACGTTTATTTAAGATTTTAAATGACATTACATTGTGTAAGCTCCATCATTTATGCATTAACCATTATTAAACACTTGTATTTTGTTTTTTTTATTCAAGAATGAATAAATGAGATAAATTACAATTTTAATATTTTTTAAATTTGGCTCGCTTTTGGCCCACTTAGCCCGTAGCCCGATTGAAAGCCGATCGATCGGGTCAAAAGTCGGTCCAAAAATATGGGTCAACTATTCGACTCCATTTTGCCTACATGTACCTGAATGAACCGGGCCAACCCGTTTCCCAACTATAATCCCAACCACCCAACCCAACTTACAACAATCTCACCCCAGTTCTAGCACTAGTACACTCACACAATTCGATGGAGAGTGGGGGATGGTAAATCCATTTATGTATGGAGGGATGCCTGGGTTCGTGATTTGCCTGGTTTTAGGCCTACACCACTCCGCTCCTCGGTCCGATAATTTAAAGGTTTGATTCGTTGTTAGATGCAGGAAGAGGATGGGATACTTTAATCGGTTCATTCTATTTTAGAATAATGTTTCAATATTGTTCAATCTCCACTATCAAAATCTCATATCTCTGATTCGTTGATGTGGCATTATTCAAACAATGGTTTATATACTGTAAAATCATGCTATAGAATGTTGACGGGTAGCCTTCATGAAACCGAATCTAGGTTATATGCCTCTAGTTGGAAGAAGTGTTGGAAATTGTTTCTTCCCCCTAAAATAATTTCCTTCTTATGGCGTTTGTGTAATAGTTGCATTCCTCAGACTAAGTAGGACTACTGATAAAGGTATGAACCCGCTAACTTGTTAAAGTTGTGGGCAGTGATGTGAGCACTATTGGCATCTATTCTATGATCAGCTCGCGATTCGCCCTCGTGGTTACCGCCGCTAATGCTGATGTCGACATTGACCATCGGCGAATTTCGCTTGGTCGCAAAGCGATTAATGTTCTTGATCCCGTTGTAATGTGTTCGGAGTAGCAATGATTTATGGTGTGTGGCGGAGGCACCCGACCGGGGAAAGTTTTTGGGAGAACTCTCTATCGCCAGCGGAAGATGGAGTCGCATAAGCTTCCGGTGACCGGCGCCGCGTTCGTGCTGGTGCATCTTCCTACTACTTCAAGGCCATGACCCTAACCCGGGTCTCGGGCCCGCTAGGAAGGGGCCGCAGCGCAACTGATGCACGGCGTTTCCGTGATTTCATCGCATGGCTCGGGTACGGTGATGCCAAGGAATGATGGTCGCTTTATGCACAAGACGTTGTTGTTGCCCTTTACTGTGTAGTGTCAAAGAAGCTTAAGCATTAAGAGACCGCGGAGGCTCTTCTTTCGGGCTTTTCTTTGAAGTCGTTGATGTGGAGTTTGAATGTACTTTATTAGTTGTTACCGCCACTTTCTCACTTTTAGACTCAAGCCCGAACATGGGTTTTTACCTTGATTGCATTTTGCAGGTAGCGTAATTACCTATTTGGCTTAGAAGAGGCAAGCAAACAGTGTGCTCATAATTCAAGCAAATATTTGCTTGCTTTCAACGCTAGTCTCTACGAGTCTTTTGTCATCCCTTTTTGGCTAGAGGAGGTGTTTATTTCTGACTTATTATCTGCTTAATGAAGATTCCTCATTGTTTATCAAAAAAAAAAAGTACACTCACACAAGCTCCAAATCAAACCACCAAACAATGATTTTTAATTTTATTTTTTTAACTCTTAAATTTTTTTTATTAAAAATTTATCATATTTTTTTAAATATACTTTACTAAACAAAAATTTAAAATTTATTTTCAAAATATAAATAAACTATTCATTATTTTAATTTTTTAATTTTATATATAGTTATTTCATTAAAATAACTAATGCCAAATTTGAGGCAAAATCCATGTTCGACTTTCTATCTGCTTGCAAAAGCATCAAACCTAACCTTCTGTCTTTTCTCTCTATCATTTTCTCACCATTTTTTTTTTCATTTGGTTGCCCGATGCCTCCTTCCTCAATTTTTTTTTAATGAAACCCGTTTAAAAGGGATATAATGGAAAAACAATTGCCAATCTAACAACATTGGCACCAAATATATCACTTTAGACAAAATCACTATTTAATATGTCTTTCCAACATTAATTCTAAATTTAGTACTAGTCTCTTATTTTCATATTTTTTCATTTTTAAAGCTTTTCTCCCTTTTCAAAACTTTAAAAATACGAACTTTGGATTCTATTTTTCTTCATTTATCACTCAAATAATTCTCACAATTTTTTTATTAACTAATCTTTATTTTTCTTATTTCCAAAGCATCTTTTAAGTTGAAGAATAAAAATAATGTGTTGTGAATAAGCTATCCAATCCCCAGACTTAGCTTTTTTAAAGCTCGTTCTCCTTTCCACTATATTACTTAATAATAAATCAGCAAAAAAAAAAAATTTAACAACTATTTATCTTATTGAAATTTTGTTGAAATATATATATATATATATTATTTTTTATTTATTTTTACTTGTACCGACTTGTGCATACTAGGTTGTATTACTTTATTATTAAAAGGATTCAATCATTGATTCAAGGATTCGAACATAAATTATCCCTTGTATCCACCATTCCTTTATATTTATTCTATGGATATAAATTTTGAAAAAAAATGGCGATATTTCAATTATCGAATGGCCAAGAAATATCCTCATTTTTTTTTTATGTCAAAGCTTGATAGTCAAGGCATTTGCGGGATACGAAACTGTTCCGAAGGTGGGCAATGAAATCTCTTTAATATATTACTTAATAAAAAATTGTAAAGTTTATTTTTTTTAAACAATAATTTATTTTATTGAAATTTTTCGGACAAATCTTTTTTTTTATATATTTGATGATGCCTATTTTTTTAACCGGAACTAGTTAAAGGCAGTGGGGTCAGCTGGGTTTGACCAAGCACCTTAATGGGTCGAATTAGAGGATGCCTGGATCGTTTACGTGGTAGGTCGCCGCAAAGATGACCAAGGTAGCTCGATTAGGCGCTTTTCCAAAAAACAAGGAAGCAAGAGGTCGGGTGAGGGCTTCACTGCGGGCCGCCTCCGATGCCTAAGCCGCTCTTTCTCGAGAGAAAAGAGGGACTGCTTGGATATGTATATGCGTATATGAGTGCATCCCTCTCACCAAGCAGCGGCCACGTATTTATAATGGGATGCCCGACCAGCTTGATAATGTCGATTTTTTCATTGGACGGGATTTTCTCCTTATTGTCAGCATTAGATTTAGTAACGGATTAGTAAGAAGAGTTTATTTGGAATAATCTTCCTTCTTTATTGGGGAATGTCCAACTGACGGTGTTCTATTATTTTTTTTCTTTCCTTTATAATGGGATTTGATTGGATGAATAGAGTATTGTTTAGGGAATATTCCATTATCTGTATTGGCAAAATATGGGTAGATTGGCCGGGTATGGGCCTTCCAATTTACCCAAGATCGTGCTTTGAACCCAGCGAGCCGAGCCTCGTTTGGGCCTCATGAGGGGCGTGGTGTCGCATGGAGCCCACCACTCTTCGGGTCACGAGGGAATGGGACCCATTTCTTATCCTCTCGCTGTCCCACTCTTGTGTACGGATTGCATGGGCAAGGGCTGTAATTCTTCCCGCATCGGCTGCTATTTCCACGTGTCCGCTTGATACGAGTTAATTAAGACCGATCGCGCCACATCGCTAGTTAATGATGGCTCTTTGGGTTTCGCGCTTGCTTTTTCATATTCCTCTCAGTTCCCCTTAGTTTCTCTTGCCAACCTCCTCTGTTTTGAGTTCCTCTGGTCATGCACCCTCCTTTATTTTTAGGTGATCTTGTATTTCTGGGCTTTCTCCTAAATCTTCATCCGCCTTAGTTCTCGGGCCTTTTTCTCGGCTGCCCCGCGACTCCCATCTCATTCCCGTCCGCCGCGTCCATCTCTTCGTGTTTTTTTTGATCGGTACGACGAGGCTCTAGGGTTCAGTTGTCTGGATTTCGTTTTTACTGTTCGCTTACGTCATGGGTCCGAGTCGTTCTCATAGACATGGCGACCCTTCCATCACAGTTCTCTGCTCGGGCGCTGTGGGATGTTCCCTATTCGCTCGGTCGCGCCGGAACCTCAAAACGCTCCTGAGGCGCCTCCCCTTCCCTTGGGTAAGGGTAAAAGGAAAATAAACCTAATCAAGTATCCTAGGGGGTCAGATTACCTCAAGTCTCGCTGCTCAAAGATGTCAGGAATGTGGACCTAGTAAGGTTGGTCCTTCATACGGGTTATTTTCACGAACGCATCGACCTCCCCCTGGTGTCCGAATATGGTCCCCTGATGTTTTGACTCTTTATGCAGCCTCCGTGCCTGGGATGGTTTGTTTTTTTGAAGTTGCCTTTGACAATGGCCTTCGTTTTCCACTACACCCCTTCAGAAAAGGGGTTCTACAACATTTCAACATATGCCCTTCCCAACTAGCTCCCAATGGTTGGGGTATTTTGGTAGGTCTATTGGCTTTTTTTAGGGATAGAGGGCTCGACGTTCCTAGTGTGGCTTTGCTCCTTCATCTTTTTAGTCCAAAGGACACTACCGAGGGTTTCATTTATTTCTCCAAACGCTCTGGAGCCCCTCTGGTGATCTCGGACCTTCCTTCTTCACATAGGTCATGGAAGGGGCAATACTTCTTTGTCAGAGGTTCCAACTGGGAATACGATCCTTCCGATAGGGACGACACCCTGGGTGTTCCAATGGCTTGGAGCACCCCTGATAACCTTCGTGAGTATTTGCACTGTTTTCGGTATGACTTGTCTGAAGGTGACCGAATACTTCTGATTTTATATTTTCTTCATGTTCCCTGCAGTGTCAGTTTCAACCTTAGCGCCAAGGATACCGTCGTAGTTTCCCAAAGATTGGCGAATGTCCCTCTGCCCCACGCAGCTGATAAAGCCCGACATTCCCCGGGTCCATCTAGTTTGAGGTCCTGCACGCCTCCGCTCTCGGCGGCCTTCGCCTCCTTCCGCCCAGTGAGCCCTCCCAGCTCATCGCGCCCTACCGTGGAGAGATTTAGTCTATTCGGGGGCTACACCCCAAAAGCCCTGAGTGCGAAAAGGAAAAATTAGGCTCCTCTCGAGAAGGACCGCCTGCCCGCCAAGGTCTCAAATTGGAGGCGGCCTCCCTACCCCCCCTCCCCGCTCGGGAGCCGCAGCGCGCTGCCGCCACGCGAGGTCCCCCCCGGTTTTAACCTCGCGCTCCTAAGCCCGACGAGTGCATTCGGTGCGGCCGTCAGCGTACCGCTGACGTTATGCCTATAACCGTATGGAATCCGCCTTCTGACAACGCCAAGTCACCTCCTCTAAAGGTGGTAGAGCCGAAGAGAAAGAAACCGAAACCAAAAGTTGATGAAATCAAGGATTCTTTGCTCTCTAACGCCGAACTCGCGGCAGGCGCCGTCTCATCCATTCTCAAGGAGTCTGACCTTGGGAGGTCGAAAAGGCTGCCTGTTGATGAGGCTCTAGCTTTATCTTTCGTGTGGGGTTGCCTCTGAAGCCTATAACGCTTTACTTCCATGTCAATCTTTCGTGGTTGAGCACTGACTTCATGTTTGATATGCAAGTAGCCACCCATTTAGCTGGCCTGCCGAAAAGGCTGCTAAATGAAAAGTATGTGAAATCGCCTGGATGAGAGCAGAAGGCGGCTTTCTTCACTTCGGAAGACTTGCTTCAGGAACGAGCAAAGATATGATCGAGGAAGTGGAGTCGCTTAATCTGATGAAGCACACTTCATTCTGGGCCGCCAGCAAGTAAAGTAGAGAAGACGAGGTCCGGAGTAGCCTGACGGCGGCCGAAGGCGAGCTTCGGGAGGTTCGGGGTGAGCTCCAGGTTGTGCGTAACACCTGGCTGAGACTTCGAGAGGGGCTGAAGTCCGCCCAGTGAGCCTAACTCCGGTCGTGAGGAACCTACCACCTCCCGGGGCGAGCTGCGGGATCTTCAAGTGGAGCTACGTGCGGCCAATGGTGATTTGAACGATAAGGAAGCACAACTCGAAGCGGCCCGTCACGAAGCTTCTGAGGGAAAGGTGTTGCTAGAGATCGCCCACGTGAGTCCTCCGGCCGCAAATTTGCTCTGAACGGCGTGCGAGGAGTGTCGATTGCGCCGCAGACTTCCACGCCAGTTAGTGTGGTTGCTCGCAGGGATGAGGTTATTAGACAATCATGTATCGCCGCTCGCAATTTCAGTGGCTCGCTTCAACGTAAAGTCGCTCACGGTACCTAGAACTCGACTTCAACTCGGACTCTAAGTGACGGCATACGGAGGAATCTTTCTACGAACTATTCCCAAGAGCCCGATACTCCGCCGAGGCCCGCTCTATTCTTCATCGTCGTTCCTTCTTCCGATCACCTGTGGCTCATCTCTCGCTTCCGATGTCACTTTTTAATTATTTTTTTATTTTTTTTATATATATCCGTTTTCTTTTGTCGGGCCTGGGGCCTGACATCTATGTAGCCCTCCTTTTGATAAACATTCATTTTTTAAAGATTTGTGTTCTTACTGGGATGCCTTTATTTTTCTTCCTGAACTGTATGACCTGAATTGAGGGTTCGAGCAACTAGGCTCGTCAAACTGCATCATTGAGATTTCGTGAGTAGCTCGCCGAGTCGCCCGCTCCTGTGCTGTAAGGTCGGGGTGTAGGTGAGCCTCGGGCCGCATCGGGCCCATGATCTCGCCGCCCTGCCTTGGCATGTGCTGACCCGGGTTCAGTCGCACGCCTTGCTCAGGGTTGAGGTCGTCAATGCGAGGAGGCGGGTAGAGCTCGTCCCCGCGAACTTATGGGCAGAGCTCACAACAAGAAACTCGTTGATTGGGAGTTTGCCCATGTGTGTTGGAAAGCGGAGAGCCTGCCCGGAGTGAACTGGCCGGGAAGAGCTCGTCCCTGTGAGTTGAGGGGGAGGGCTCGTCTGAGTGAGCTGTTGGTAAGAGCTCGTCCATGTGGATAGTTGGCAGGAGCTCGTTCATGCGAACTGAAGGGAAGAGCTCGTCAGAGTGAATTGTAAGCAGGAACTCGTCCATGTGAACTCGGGCGAGAGTTTCACCTCGGTGCAAATAGCTGCGGTGGGAGTCAGCCCACAGGAATTGAAGCAAGAGCTCGCTGTGAGTGAATTAGCGGAGCTCGTCCCATGTGAACCAAAGGGAAGAGCTCGTAGTAGGCCAGCAGGAGCTCGTCCATGTGTTGGAAGGAAAGAGCTCGGCCGTGAGGAAATAGTAGGCAGAGCTCAGTCCATGTGAACTGGCGGGAAGAGCTCGCCGCAGGAATTGTGCTGTGAGCTCATCCATGAACTTAAGGGAAGAGCTCGTCAGAGTAAATAGTAGGAGCTCGTCCATGTGTGTTGAAGGGAAGAGCTCGTCAGAGTAAATAGTAGGCAGGAGCTCGTCCATGTGAACTGAAGGGAAGAGCTCGTCGGAGTGAATTGTAAGCGGGAGCTCGTCCATGTGAACTGAGGGGGAGAGCTCGTCAATGTGAATAGCTGGGCGTGTCACTCCATGTGAACCGAAGGGAAGAGCTCGCCGAGTGAAGAAAGCAGAGCTCGCTCCATGTGAATCGAAGGGAAGAGCTCGCGAGTGAATTGTGAAGCGTGGAGCTCGCCCATGTGGAACCAAGGGAAGAGCCTGGCCAGAGTAAATAGTAGGATCTCGCCCATGTGTTGAAGGGAAGAGCTTGTCGTATGAATTAGGCGTGAGCTCGCCCATGTGAACCGGCGGGAAGAGCTCGTCGAGTAAATATAGAGCTCGCCCGGCTGGGCGGAAGAGCTCGTCAGAGTAAATAGTAGGTAGGAGCTCGTCCATGTGAACTGAAGGGAAGAGCTCGTCAGAGTGAGCAACTGGGCTCCTAGCGCTGTGGCCTTGGTGGCGTTTAAGCCGAATGGCGATATTGCCTGAGCTGGTTTGACTCTTGAGGCAAAGCCAGGATCGTGCAGGTGATGAGCTCACAAAGATAACCCGGGCTCCCGTCTATGGCCTTGTGGCGCGGCCGAATGGCGATATAGCCCGAGCCGGTCTGACTTGAGGCCGTGGCCCGTGCGCAGTGATGAGCTCACAAAGGAGCAACCGGGCTCCGGCGCTGTGGCCTGGTGGCGTTTTGGGTCGGTCGGCGACAGAAACGAGCCGGTCCGACTCTTCGAGGCGCCGTGGCCCCGTGCAAGAGTAGATGAGCTCACAAAGTGAAAGCAATCGACTCTGCCAGGGCCTTTGGTGGCGTTTGCCGAATGGCGGAGTAGCCTGAAATGGGTCCGACTCTCGAGGCGCAGGGCCCTCGTGCAGAGTAGATGAGCCCACAAAGTGAGCAACTAGCTCCCGGGCGCCGTGGCCTGTGGCGCGGCCGACTGGCGACAGCAAATTCGAGTCGGTCTCGACTCTGAGCCGTGGCATGTGCGCAGTAGATGAGCTCACAAAGGAGCAACCAGCTTGGATTCCCCGAGATATGAAACGCCGGAGATATCCACGTTATATCAAGTACTCTATTTCTCTTCTCAATTGTATACAGTTGTCCGTGCGATGCCCATAGTCCCTATGGAACTCGCAATACTTGGTGTTATCTCTTGTAGCGGGATCTAATTTCATCTGAGTCAGCCATCTCAGAACTCGCTGCTTTCTGCATTTACAAGACTTGTGACACCGAGACTGCTAGGGGAGTTGAAGCGCCGAGGGGTGAGTAACGTTGTCGCCTTCATATCGCGGGTGGGCCTAGATGATCTCGAGGTTCCCGCTTTGCGGATCGCTTCGATCTTTCCCGAGGATTTTCCCCGGTCAGGCTTGTCTCTCGGGGCCCGCCCTCGCCGTCTCTGGTCTGTCGCACCTTTCTTTATGAGCCGAGAGCTTCCTCTTCGATATGAGGGCTTCCTCGCCGCTTATATATTTTTCTCGTCATGAGGACCTCTACGCATGCTTCGTTGAGGGTTCTTCGAGATGAGAACATCGTGTCCTTTCGACCGTACTCCCTAACCCCTGAATGAAAGCCTCAGGATGGCGAATTTTTCATCTGCACGCTTCATCTTCAGGACTCCTACAAGAATCTTTGCACGTATGACTCGGGACTTTCCCGCGAGCCCCGCTTCGACCTGGCCACAGATGGTAACTTTGGCTCGTACGCCCCGTCTGGCGAAGGGAGACGAACGCAATGATAGCGTTCAAGGAACGAAGAAATTGTTAAAGGGGGATTCGTTAAACTGTGCCATGGTCGCCTTTTGTGTGTAGTGGGCAAAGCCCCGCACCGCATGTGCCCGACACCCATGCAACTCCATTTGATTCTCGTAGTATTTGAGGCGGTCGACTCCGGATCCTTGATTCCATCGAATGCTTCCCACTTGCATTCGAATTTTGGCCGGAAGCCGTAGCGTAGAAAGGTTCCCTACTGCGGAAGGGTGATTCAGTTTGTTGTACCAAGGTATCCATAGTGTATGGGGCGCGTCCTTTAACCACCTCCTTTACATGGTTGAGCTCCTATTGAAGACTCCTAAACCTTTGCTCCCATGACTGCTCTTTCGTCCTAGGTGGGGCATGATGTGGTTCTTCGTTCTCGACACGTCTTCCGTGCACCGCTTCGTTTTCTTCCTCCGCAGGGGCGACCAGGGTCCATGCCCCCTCGGCTTGACTCAGACTCCGCCCGTCGGCACTCCTGTGGTATACCATGATCAGACGTCTCGCGTGGGGACATTATGACCTTCCGGTCCGCTGTGGCCCCCGTGATGCTGCATTTTCTCCGTAAGTCGCCCAACTCTCTCTATCAAAGTGCCAGTTGTCGAGGCGGAGTGTCGCACTTCGCTCGTATTGGCCTCGCACGCTTCTACCGCCCAGAGGCTTCATCGTCCGCACGCCCGGTGGATCTCAGATCCTGGAGCGCTGTTCTACTTGTGTTACGAGTCGATACCATCGCGAATCGAGAAATCGCTTATATTTGTATAAGAACTGTCGTTCCCACAAACGGCGCCAACTGATGATGCCTATTTTTTTAACCTGAACTGGGCTGGAGCGCATGGGGTCGTTGGGTTAGACCAAGACTGCTAATGGGTTGAATTAGAGGATGCCGAATCGTTTGGGCTGTGGTAGGGTCACTGCAAAGATGACTCCGTGCTCGTCAGGCGCTTCAGAAAAACAAGGAAGAAGAGGGTCGGCGTAGGGCTTCGCTTCGCGGCCGCCCGGCTGCCTAAGCCGGGCTTTTCGAGAGAAAAGATGGATCGCCGATATGTATAGCGCGTATATGAGTGCGTCCCTCTCACCGTTAGGGTGGCCATGTATTTATAGTAGATGTCCGACCAGTTGGATAATGTCTAGGATTTTTCTCATTGGACGGGATTTTCTCCTTATTGTCAGCATTAGATTTAGTAACGGATTAGTAAGAAGAGTTTATTTGGAATAATCTTCCTTCTTTATTGGGGAATGTCCAACTGACGGTGTTCTATTATTATTTTTTTCTTTCCTTTATAATGGCTTCTCGAAAGGGGCCAGCTCTTGAAAATCGAGCCGAGGCTCCATACACCCGCTGCCGAACCGGGTTCTCGCAGATATGGCCTTGTCTCGAGCAACAGCACTTCAAAACCGAGCCGGGCCGAGGCTCCGGCCAATATGCCTCGAGTCAACCGGCTCATGGGGCTATATGGTTTTCCCGGAAAGCAGCTTGAGCTCGAAAATTAAGCCGTTTGAGGCTCCGCGGCTAATTTGCCCGAAGCAACTGGCTTTTGAGCCATATAAGGGGCCTTAGTTGAGCGGTTGAGCTCTTCGAAACTGAGCTGCTGGGGCTCCGTGGGCTAATATGCTTGAGCTGAACTGGCTCCTGGGCTACAAGGCCTTAGTTGTGTAATTTATCTCTTCGTAATTGAGCTACTGAGGCTCTGTGGGCTAATATACCTGTTTAATCAAATTTCACATAAGGTCTTACTGGTTTAGCTCAAGCTCTTCAAACCGAAAGCATCGAGGCTCAGGGGCTAACTGGGTCAATTGAACTAGCTCTTGGGCTACAAGGCCTTAGTTGAGCAAGCTTGGGCTCAAACTCGAAATGCCGAGGCCCGTGGGCTAATTCGCTCGAGCTGAACCGACTCGCGGGCTATATGGCCTTTCGCAAAGGGAGCTCTTGAAAACCGGAAGCCTGGTGGCCCGCGGGCTAACTGCCTGAAATAACTCGCTCGTGGGCTATATGGCCTTGTCTGGAGCGCTTGAGCACTTCAAAACCGGTCTGAGGCTCCGCGGAGCTAACCTCGCCTGACAACCGCCCCCGGCTACAAGGCCTTAGCCGGCAACAGCTCTTCAAACTCGAGCCGCGAGGTCTGTGGGCTAATATGCCTGAACTGAACTGGCTCCTAGGCTACAAGGCCTTAGTTGAGCAGTTGAGCTCTTGAAAACTGAGTTGCTGGGCTCCTAGGCGACGTGGCCCCGTGGCTACATGGCCGATTTGACTTTCTTCTCTCGAGCACCTGCATCTTTAATGCAGCTTATGGAGAATAGGAACTGACATACTTCCCGAGCGCCTGGTTTCCCCTACAAATAGCGACTCCTTTGTGACGGAGCTCATGCTTCAAATCTTCTTCCCTTTATAGGCGTAATTGGGATCCGCATACAATGAAGTGTCAAGGCTTGGTCGTCATTGCAGGAGGCCTGCCTGAAGATCTTGAGCTGGCGTTTGGTTCCGGAGGTCTTCTGCTTATAGGAGTTGTGTTTTTCTCTAGTTCCTCCCTTGTGGGAGTTATGTTATTCCCTAGCAGTGTCCGATGACGGAGCCGTGCTAGGGAATGCATCCGAAGGGGGCGGTGTACTCAAAGAAGAACTTTAGTACTGCTCTCTCCATTTTCTCCTCTTTTTTCTTCTCTTCTTTCTCTTTCTCTTTCTTTCTCTTCCTTTCCTTCTCCTTTCTCCCCTCCCGTTCTCACTCTCTTCTTCTCTTCCTTTCCTTCTTTTCTTGAGATTTTTTTTTTCTAGGGAGCTGCTTGTACTATTCGTTCCTGAGATGTAAGGGATGGCACTACTGATTGTAACTTCTTCGAATCAATTGTATCTTCTTTGAAATAAAGAACATTTTTTTTTTTGTGAAGCATGAATTTTCTTATTCTGAGGCACGTAACTTTCTCAGGCGTTTTCTGGCCGAAATGTTTGCTTTTCTTTTACCGATATGCCTTGTTTTTTTTTTATTCATAAGGAAATTAAACAAAGTAATCAACGAACACAATGTGACCGCATCCGAAAGCCACATACTTTATTAAAAGCATTAAAATCCGAGGTCTATCGATAGAATCGCTTGAGGTGCTCGCTCCAAGAGGGGGTAGAATTTTCCTTCTTCCGTCCGAGTTCGTGAAGGCTGTAAGACCACTGCGACACGAAGGGCCTCCTAGTTGGGTCCTAGCTTCCCATGTGTGTGTGATCTTTCCTTGCCGTGCTTTTTAAAACTGTGCCGCCAGTTTATAACTCCTGGGTTTAACCTTTTGGTCGTAGTACCTTGCCGTCTTCCTTTAGTGGTCTTCTGTACGTTTCAAGACCTGATCACGTTTTTCATCTAGGAGGTATAGGTTTAGGCAAAGAGCCTCTTTGTTATGTTCCACGCTTGCCAATTCAATCCTTGGGTCTTTTAATCCGATCTCGACAGGGGCTACCGCCTCAGTGCCAAAGGCTAAAGCGAATGGGGTCTCCTGAGTTGCTGACTTGCGTGTAGTTCTTTTGCCCATAACACCTCGGGGAGGTATTCTACCCATTTGACTTTTGGACCTTCCAACTTGGTCTTCAATGCTGCTTTAAGGGTTTTGATGGTGACTCGTCATTCATTAGATTGTGGATGAGCTGGGGACGAGTAGTAGTTCCTAATCCCGAGCTCGGCACAGAAATCCCTAAACTTAGGATTGTCGAATTGCTTCACATTGTCTGACACCAAGGCTCTCGGATAAACAAACCTCAGATATTATGGCACGCTAAAAACTAAGTTATGTGATTTTGTTATGTGATAGTGGTCAAGGCTCGGCTTCTGCCCATTTGGTGAAATAATCCACTACTATGACAATAAATTTGCATTGGCCCTTTCCAATGGGCAGAGGTCCCAATATGTCCAGCCCCCATCGAAAAGGCCAGCTCAGAATCGACGCGTTGTCTCATGGAGTGGGTGAGAGATTTCGCGTGCTCCCGACAAACTTTGCATTTTCGACTAGTTCTTGCCAAGGCTTCAGCATTAGGGCCAATAAAAGATCGCCTTAAGACTTTTCCCGCTAGTGCCCGAGCCCCAATGTGATTTCCACATACACCTTCATGTACTTCCCTCAGCATGTAGTCGGCGTCTTCCTTTGCAATGCACTTGAGAATGGGTGTGAAAAAACCTCGCTTATAAAGGGCTCCCTGATGAATAGTGAACCCGCGCACTGACCTAAGCTTATATGCCTTGCTGGTCGCTTGCGCAGTCCTTCTTAAGTAGTCTCAACTCGGCTCGGACATGACAGGGGAGACCTCTTCGTTGTTGAGATCTACGGAGGGCTCTGAAAGGTGCTCGACAGCGCCATCATTTGAGGTCTTCTCGAGGCTATCAGCGCTTTATAAGCCATCCGGCCGTGAATTCTCTGCTCTTGGTATGCGTCTTACCTGAACTCATGCGAACTTCTTGAGCAATCCCCGTACCTTCTTAAGATATAGGATCATTTTTTCGTTTCTGGCTTCGTAGGAGTCTTTGATTTGTTTTACTACCAGCTGGGGGTCGCTACATACCTCTAGCTGATCAACTTCCATGGAATGGGCGAGGTTAAGCCCTGCTATGACGACCTCATACATTTGATTCGTTTAGGTCAAGTAGGTGTTCGGAATCAACAAAATTTATAACCTAGGATTCCTACTACTGACGTAGAAAAGCTACACAAAAGATAGTGCCTCTTAGGGTCAACACGTGACGGGGTTTTCTTCGTGAGAGAAGAGTTACAAGCAGACTAAAATAGTGTTTTCTCGCTGATTTTTGTGGTTTGTGAAAACAATGTGTGTGAATGATTCAAAACCGAAATAATCAAGTAAATGTTAAGAGAGAATTCAAGTCTTGACCACTCGGGGCTTAGGGTTCTAGGTTAACCGACATGTCCTCGGGTCTTTTTCCTTGCGTTGGGGAGCATGACATATAGTCATTTCCCAAACCGGGTCTTCATTTAGCTTTAAAACCTAAACCCTAAAAGTTTTCCTCATGGAAGATGGCATTTGATTGAGCATAAATGTCCATAATCAGTGAAAACATATCTCAAAACCTACCCATCAGAATCATTGTAGGAGACAACTAACTTGGCATTAGTGGATCTAGTAAAAAGTATCCACTAAACCCAAAAAGCTTGCCAAATACACGTTAGGGAGGGCATGCCTAAGAGATTTTAACCTAAGGTGAGAAGCAGGGGCACAAATACCCTTAAATGCATACATGAAAAGCATGAGAACATGCAGCTTGCCTCAAAACCAACACTCAGTGGCCTTCCCCTTCAAGGATGAAGGGGTTTTAGCCGAGCATCCCTTGATTTGTCATTATTAAGAGGTGTTGAAGCTCAAGAAATGCAAGAAAGCAATGAGAAGAAGAGAAAATCACCAACAAATAGAGAGGGAGAGTGGAAAGTTTTCGTACAAATTTCCTGATTGATCGATGGAGGAAAAAGTTGATTTGATTATTGAAGTGTGACTGAAATTTATGGCAGTGCTCGTGATAAGGAAATTACAAAAGTGTGTTAAAGAATCAAAATTACATGAGTGGAAAACTTGTATAAAACCACAAAAAGAACGGGTTAAAAAGCAGTCAACAGCAGGCACACATGTGAGCAGTGTTGAGAAATTTCGCAACCTGCGAAATTTGCAGGTTGCGAACTTTCGCAACCCTGTAAAATTTCCTCTGTTCTTCATTCTCTTCCACATTTTTGCTCTAAATCTCCTCTGGTTCGATCATGCATCTTCGAATTTGGCTCGGGTTCATCGTGTTTGAATCGAATTGAAGATAATGAGGCATTTGACCTGCAAAACTACTAAAATAGCTACAAAATTTGATTAGTGGCAAAGCTGAGACCTCAATGCATCAATTAGGTTATTAAAGTCGATTAGTACACAAAAAGAGCATAAAACCTGCTATAAAAAGGCTCAAAAATGCACTATTTGGGTACTAATCAATACTCGACCTCGTTATTGGAGGCTTGGAACCCAAATCTCTATGCATACTCGATATATATTCCTTCTGGAGATGTCAAAACTAGACCGGCACCACTCCCTTGAGCATTGGCGACCCCATCTACGGACAACCTCCAAATAGGGAGGTCGGACGTCGATTGGGTAGCTTCGGCAAGCTCTGCCGAGGTGAATTCCAAGATGAAGTCTACCAAGATCTGCCCTTTTATTGTTGTTTTCGATTTGTATCCATGTCGAACTTCCGCCACCTCTATGGCCCATTTCATCAATCTTCAGAGGTCTTTGGTTTGTGTAAAGACTTGCTTCATCGGGTATTCTCGTCAGATTTCAATGGTATGAGCTTAGAAGTAAGGACGAAGTTTTCGTGATGTGGTTACTAACGCCAGGATTAATTTCATTTGCACTCTTCTCCGCCTTCTCGTGAGCTCCTACCGCACAGTAGATCAGGTGCCGACTCACTCTTCGAGTAGGACGGCGCTAGCTGAGAACAACCAAATGTCGTGTTGAGTAAAGGAGCTCTCCCCTCGTAGGACTTCACTTAACGGGGAGAGCTCAGATAAGCTTTTAACGCCGCGACGCTTCTTCACAGTTGCGCGCTCCCATTGGCTTAACCCGGGAATAAGGTCGACACTTATCACCGGGCCTTGGACACAAACCGCCAAATTTCATTTATCCTTCCAATAGGGCTGACTTTTTTTTATGTTCACGGCAACGACATGTCGAGCACAACTTTTATCTTGTATGGGTTTGCCTCTATTCCTCGGTTGTTGACTATAAAACCCAATAATTTTCCGGTTGAGACTCCGAAAGCGCATTTGGCTGGATCCAACTTCATGTTGTACTCCTTTCAGATCTAGAATGCCTCGGCCAGATGAGCTATATGGAGCTCTCGGTCAGAGTTGATTTTTTACCAACATGCTGCCTATATATACCCATAGATGTCCCTATTTGTTTCTGAACATCATGTTCACTAACCTCCGGTAGGTGAAGCCTCGCGCTTTTTTAAATTTAAAGGGCATTACTCATAGCACAGGTCCCTTGCCCCTTGACGACGAGGTTTTTCGGGTCGTCTGATCCATGCCGATCCGCTGTAGCTCTTGTTAACCATGAAGTTGAGGAGTTCATGGCCGGATGTGACATCTACTATGAGGTCGATCCGAGGTAAAGGGAAACTATCTTTAGGGCATGCTCGGTTGACATCAGTGAAATCGATGCAGAGTCGCCATTTACCGTTCGCTTTTTTGATGAGTACGACATTGGCCAACCATTCAGGGTATTCCACTTCTCTGATCGCACCTGCCTGGAGGAGCTTGCCGACCTCCTCATTAATCGCTTTTTGTCTTTCTGGGGCGAAACTTCTTCTTTTTTGCTTAACCGGTTTGAAGGATGGACTGACGCTTAGTCTGTGAGTGATTATTGCGGGGTCAATCCCTCCCATGTCCTCCGTCACGCCAAGACATCCTTGTTCCTGCTTTCAAGAAGTGGATAAGAGGCTTCGAGGTCTTCGCTAAATTTCGAACCGACGTAGGCGCAGGTGCTCGTGGTGATCGTCCAACCGTATAGGCTCCATCAAGGGCTCAGTCGGTGTTTACCTCGCCTCGCATGCTCTGTCACCACATATGTCAAGCCGACCGCCGCTTTCATTGATGTCGAAAATACCCCGCCACGCCGTCTCTCGAACCATTCCTACTTCGCTTGTAGGAAACCTGATCACCATGTGATGTTTTAAGGGATGGCCTTTATGGCGTTGAGAGAGGGTCTACCTAATAGCACGTTATGTCGAGGGGGCATTCATTACGAAATCTTACCGTCGTTGTCAGCCTGCACGGGGGGGTCTCCTAAAGGAGCACTAACCGTACCGACCCCATATGTGGGCACTCTTTCTCCAAAGAATCCTCTCAGGTGGGTGCTGGCTGGTTCCAGCTTCTCCATTCCGATGCCCATCTTGTCAAAAGTTGATGCAAAGATGATGTCGGCCGAGCTCCCATCATCAATAAGAACCCGGTGGATTGCTTTGTTACCACAACTCATTCTTATCACTCAAAGGGTCACTGAGGGTGTTGACACCCCTCCAGGTCTTAATCCGAGAAGGTTACGCATGGTCGGTAGTCGAGGGAGTTTGGGACACCGCCACTTCCATCACCTCCTCGACTGATGTTACAATGAGCCCCTTTCCCCTTGGCCGAGCCGGGACTCCCACCTCCGGTAAATCCTCCCGAGATCACACGATTTCAAGGGCCGCTGGTGCCGAGTCAGTTGGCCGCCGAGATGGTGGTGGTTGCGCCCGATCCTCGACTCCTTCGTGAGGCTATGAAGCGCGAAGATACCCCGCTGAATTAGGCATTCATTTCTTTCTCCGAAGTCAGGCGCCATCGTCACTCGATGCCCGCGGTCCATATGTAACTCACAGCACTGTATTATCTTTTGGTTAACCGGCCTCATCCGGGATGACCATCCGCAATGCCGTCAGACTCACGCAAGACCCGTGATACTGCGGGTCGCCGTGTGGGGTGAATCACGAGGTGAATACCGCTGTATTAGCTCTGGCCGGTGTGGTCCTAGGTGCTCGACGCCTCCTCGCCTGGGATCGTTCTGTCTCTCCTGGGATCTCTCTGCCTCTTTGTCTCAGATTCGCTCCCGTTGCTTATATCGGCCTTGCTTTCTCCTTGTGGGCTGAAGAGCTCTTTCGTGGATATGAGGGCTTCTTCATCAGCACGTATCATTTAGCGAGCACTTCATCCATGCTTGCCTAAAGATTCTTTGAGATGGAAAACATTAAGTCTTTCGACTGCATCTCTACCAAAATGATGAATGCGTGATGCATAACTTCTCGTCTCGAACAAACATCTACTTTTAATGACTGACGCCAACTCGGGACATAAGACTCGAAGCCAGGCTCGCTTATAATAACAAGAGCACCTCAGCCTCGTATGTTCTGGCTCCAATGAAGTGGGAGACGAATGCGATGGAGAGTTCTCTAAATGAAGAGACCGACGACGGTGGGAGCCTATTAAACCAAGCCAATGCCGGGCCTTTAGTGATGAAGCATGTCTCACCGTGACAGGTCTGAGATCCATGCAGCCCCATCGGCTCAGAGGCATTAAGATGGTCGACGGATCCTTCGCTCCAACGGAACGCCTTACTGGCGACATCCCGAAACTTTATCGAAGGGGGAAATGTAGCACCTCAATTTCAGGAATGGGGACTCGCTTTTGTCGCACTGTGGTGTCCATTTCTGAGTCCAAAGCTCTACCTCTTACGACTTTTTCATGGCCGAAGCCCTCGTTGGATGCCCTCAACCTCCGCCCCATGATCGCTCCCTATTCCTTGCCAAGGAGGGCCGGTTCATCGGCTGATGTTCCCTCCCGAGTATTGCTTTGTTGCGCTCCCCTGTGGGTCGTGGAGGTCTGCGCTGAACTGCTCGCCCGATGCCCGCTTCTATTTCGCCTGTGGAGGGCCGATGTGTGGTCGCTCTTCCCGAATGGGTGGTTTTATGGCCTCCCGGCTCTGTCGTATTTCCTCGCGTAATCGCATATGCCCGGTGAGTTGCTTAATTCCTTATCGGGTTACCGGTCGTGAGAAGGAGTGCTTTCATCTCGCTTTCAGGTTATCGGTATAAGCCAAGGCCACAGAGGCCCGCTTACTGCGTGACTTGTCGGGTTCGCATCCTTAGGGGATTAGCGGCTCCCAGCTAGACACGAAGTTGATACCACGCCATCGAGAGATCGACTTATTTGTAAAGGAACTGCCGCTCTGGCTGCATTTGGCGCCAACTATGATGCATTTTCAACCGAACCGGGCCAGAGCGTGTTGAACCGCCGGGCCACCATTGGCCTGACGTTGGACTCTCCGCAAAAACAAGAAACAAAGAGATCGCGTCGCCTGCTGCCTCTCCGATGTCTAAGTCGCCTTTCCAGGAAATAAAATATCAATTTCTTAGAAAGTGAATTTTCATGTGATCTTCATCATCGGGTGATTCCGGCATTTATAAGGAGGATTTTCAATTGGATGGTGATAAAGACTCTCTTTATCGGATGATATTTTCCATCGTCGCCATTATTGGCGGATAACTAAAGCGCTTATCGGTGACTATCATACTTCTTTATTTGCTGAGGTTCGATTTATAATAGAAAGCGCTTATTGTGAATTATCGGAGACGGATTTGATTTATAGATAAGGGCCTTGAGTCTTTCCGCACATTCGCCCCTCGATATGGATGAACTGGCTCCCAATCACGCCAGAGCCGCCTTTACTCGGGCCTCGCTATATTTTTTCAATCCGTTTCTCGGACTGGGAGCGAAATTCGTCTATTTTTAAACCCAATCAATTTATATTGGTATTACTGTCTATAACGATTCCATCTATATAAAATTATTTTTTTCAATGGGTATAAAATCTATTTTTTTTTAACTATAAAATATTTTTTATATCTTTATATATTAGTTAAATTCATTGAATAAATTTAACTTAATGAAATTATAATTTTATTAACAAATATTTCATTTATTTCGTTAATCATTTTCTTAAAAAAAAACCATCGCTTTATTTTTTCATATTAATATTTTTGTTGTAAACCAAATGATTCAAATAAAGTAGAAAGAAGAAGGAGGAACGGTAGAAGCCAAGACAATGCAGAGCCGAGAGGTGCACATGAGAGAACTTTTATTTGTGATGATCACTTTCAACAAAGGGTGAAGACCCTTTATAAGCCGGGATGATAAAGATATACGAACCTTATTAATGAGATTCATCAATAACCACAGATTCATTATCAGGATACGACTCCATTTTATTCATTAGCCAAACCTGCTAATTATTTTCCATGTATGTGATCATTCACATTTATAACACTTGAATGAGACCATGGCATTATGCTCTATTAAACCTTATAAGTGTAAAACCAGTGGAAAACCCTAAGAAGAAAATAATACATAATTTTATCCGTTATTTACATTGTTGTGTGGGGAAGAAGAATAAAAGAAAGAGAAATTCAATGAGAGAAGAAGATTATCACAAAAAGTGTACAATGTTTGCTCCCTTTTGTCTACATCTCTCATCTCTAAGACCGTTGAGCCGCCGTAGTCCAATTTTTGAGTACTAGTTCTTCGACTTATTGTAGGTAGTGCCTTGTAAATATATCAACGAGGTTATCACTATCGAACTTGTTGAATATCGATAACACCACGCTCTGAATATCATGCTGTGAAGAAGAATTTCTGGGGATATGTACTGCTCTATCACCTTTGATATATCCGCCTTCAATTGCGCTTATGCATGTTGTATTATCTTTCATACAAAATTGTTGGTACTTCTCTGTGATAAGACAACTCCACATGTTTTATGATATGATTGATTATTGACCTAAGCCAAACACATTCTCGCTTTCTTTCATGAATTGCTAGATTTCTACATGGTTTGATGATGTGGCCGTACTGTTTGCTTTCAGGAACGCCAAGATATAAAGAAGCACCCAGGAAGACATAACCAAGCTGCATCGCCCATTATGAGGATCTGGACAAAACCCCGCATCGTGATAACTACCAATCCAGATTTCGACGGGGAGAATAATATAAACTCATATCCATCAGGCTCTAAGATATCGAAATATCTCGTTGAACCTCTACCACGTCTTTCTTGTGGAATAACTATATCTTGCTAATAGATTTACTAAGAATGATATATCGTGTCGAAAAGACTAGCAAGATACATTAGTGCACCTACGACACTGTATACAGATTTCGACCAAGCAGCTCATCATTTCCCCTTAGTCGAAAAAGGATCCTTAATAGTTTCAAGTGATCTCACAACTATCAGAGTACTTAATGGGTGTGCTTTATCCATATAAAATTCCAAGGATCTTTTTTGATATATAAGTGATTGGTGCATAAAAATTTCATCCTTGAGATGTTCGACCGCAAGCTAAGAAAATCTGTTCTCCTGCAGGTCTTTCATTTCAAATTCCACCAGTACTAAAATTAAGCTCTTCAGAGTTCATGATGTTTAAATCATCAACATCACAATTATCACAAATTGTGATCAGCCTTATAAAAACACACGGACAAAATAGGGTCATTATTATAACCTTGTTTCAACAAGTATTCGCTAAGCTGACATACCACATACGTCCCGCTTGCTTTTTTTTAAGCCATGAGAGACCTTGCGCGACAATAAAGCTCTCGTTAGAGTCATGGTCTGTCGCAAACGTAATCCTTCAGTGATTTTCATAAATGTCATCGCGAGCCATACGTAGGTGGGTGATTACATCCATAAGACGATTTCAAGTTTTTCACAAACTCCGACCAGTTAAAATCGAAAGTTGTGGCATCCACCACAGAGAATATACCCTTCATAATTAACACCGGTCTTTGTGAGAACCTCGTGGGCAAACTAATCGTGCTTTATACATAACAACTTCATGATTCTCATTTCGTTCGCACGAAAACCCATTTATATCCTACGTTTTATACCATAAGGCTCAGACAACAGTCCAAAACTTACGCTTGAGCAGCATTTTAATTCACAATCTATGGCCTCTTTCCATTCGGGCTAATCTTCCTATGTCTACATTCTTCCATAGACATTGGTTCCAGATCCTCATTTTCATTCAAACATTTTACAAAGATATTCAAAAAATATCGTTTAATTTATTATTTCATTTCTCGTTCCATCGCTTCCTACTATAACATAATTATCAGAGATCTCTTCATTTCCATCAATCTGGGGTACCTTGGTCTTCGGGAAACTGATTCATCTGGAGTTTTACTGGGGAAATTTTATTGGTCAATATTTACTCAACTCGTCGTTGTATCCTTTTGCTCCTTCGCTTACGATTTGTGATTCTTAAACTGGAAGGTTCACCGCGCCGAAAGTTATCCCTTATCTCATTATTGTAATAAGTTGTCCTTTCAGAAAATTCACAATTTATAATATGGAGTATTTATAAATAGATATAAAATTTAGTTACTCTTTCGATTAGTAAATGTCTGCAAATGACTTGCTAAGTTTTGTAAAATGAATCATCTTTTGAATTTCCTATTCACATTGTTTTGTCAAGATCATATGGGACAATGATAATTCATTCCAGCCACTATCGCTTGCTTAGTTTCTCCCCACGCAAGTTTTTCATTTGAATGACACCCAGCGTGCCAGAAATAAATCTTCGTGATGGTTCAAGATATTTAATCATAGATGGAGACTATACTCAACGATATTCCTAACCTCCTTTTATGTCCCATTCAAAAGTATGTGGTGGAGTAATTGGAATATAAACCGCACATCCAAAAATTCAGAATGGGGAAATATTTGGTTCCTCGACTAAGAACCAATCAGAATGGGAGAATTCATGATAACTTATGGCCTATGCTAATCGTTGTTGTGGCATGTAAGATGTGATGCCTCATGCGTATATATAGGAAGTTTTGCCCTCATAAGTACGCCGGTCTCGCACTAATTGAATTCGTTTTATAATGATTCCAAGAAGACCATTATGAGTATGAACATGTGCCACAAGATGTTCAATGGTTATGCTAATGACAAGACATCAATCATTGAATGCTTGAGAAGTGAATTCCACCAAAGATTGTCAAGTCTTATACTTTAATGGATTGTCCTCGAAATCAGCTCGTACGAATTAATGAGCCTAGTAATCTCAATAAACGCCAAGTTACGAGCCGATATCAGATTAAACATGCGACCATCTAGTCACATCAATTAAACCATAAAGTATTTAAATGGTCCAATTAGATGGTCGACAGCCAACAACACGCCATGTATACGCCCCGCCAACATAGATTCAATCCCAATCTTGGTCGGGTGATGACCAGAACATTAATTTCAGATAAGCAACACATGAGAATTCATTCGCTTTGTAATATCTTTATTTTTCAATGAATGCCTGCATGATTTCTCTATAATCCAGATCATAATGGAACCTGGATGACCCAACCTGCTATGCTAAATTTATAAATTCACTATGATTAGTTAATCGTCAAGTTAACTATTGCATGTGCCTCAATACTGCTAATATTGGTGTAGTATAGGCCATAACAAAATGCAGGTAATCTTTCTAGCACACTTTTCTTTCCATAAACAATAGTCGTAATGCATAAATATTCGACATTGCCTTCGCTTCAGGGGGCCCTCAATACGATATCCATTCTATGTAATATATTTGAAACTCAAGATTTCGTTGGAGACTTTTTTAATATAAGGCTTCTTCAATCACACCTTGCTCATTTAGGCACATGATATATTTCAAGAGCCTTCAATTAGTTTTGCATTGCCACAAATTATACTAACACTTGTTGTTTGCCTCTTTGCTAAGAGAAATATGTCAAATTTTTAAGTATAGTGCGTTGTTGCACTATTTCTCTATGAGGCAAACATTTGCATCATCAACAAATCTGGCTTTTTAAATGATAATTCCATATTCTTCATTGAGAAGTCGATATGTCAAAATAAAAAATAAATAAATATAAAAGATAAACATAAAAAAAAACGCACAAATGATGAAAAGGTATTTATTATAATAATTACTTAAGCATGTATTCATAAACATTAAATATGTAGTTATGTGATAATATAAACATTTATCTCATGAAGATAATATGATCATCCTTGGGCACTTTTGTTATTGATTAAACTAGTAATATTGTCTTATGGTTGAATAAAGAAATCAGCAACATCTAGATTAGTAAAATCATCAAACCGTATCGAAGTACCATGGACTGATGAAATTTGTTTCCACCATTTTCTCATTCCGTTTCAATGACTCCTTATAGAGATCAACAAAATATTTCGGCGTACGACAGGTACGCGACCAATTACCCTTCATTCCATAACGATAACATACATTATCAACGTAATTTGTATTTGAGTCCCCTTTATACTTTTTCTCATTTCTTTCCCACTTCAGGTGGCGAGATGGATTTTTGGAATGACCACTATGATTACCAAAACGACATGAATGACCTCGACCACGTCTACGACCACGGCCACGCACTCGACCAGATTGATTATGAGACCGGACATAAATACATTCACTTGTGGAACGGAGTGTAATCCACGGACGCGCTTCACGATTTTTCATTAGCCATTATTTTGTTCACCTAATGAAGATAGAAGATCAATTGAGAGTATTTCTTAAAACCCTTTTCAAGATATTGCTGCTACATGAGCAAATTCGATGCATGAAAAGTAGAAAAAGTCTTTTCCAACATATCTCATTCTAACTTTTTCCACATAATTTCAATCGAGAGCTAATGGGAAACATGGAATTATATTCACTTATCAGTTTTATAATTCAAGACGTAAACAGATCCAATCATAACAAAGCTGTGTGGTATCGACCGTTTTGGTGCTCATACTTTGAGGTTATTCCAAAGACGTTATGATCTCACAGTAAATATTCGTCTTCAACCCCTACGGCTACACAAAAAAATCATCGCTGCTTTGTTCCGATTGGATGCATTATTACCATCTTTAATTGTTTCTCCAAGGCATAGCTTACGTGATTTCAATATCGCGATCCATGATAAATACTTTTTCCAAGACGTCACAAGACAAACTCGTTACTTAAATTTGCCATCAAAAAACAAAGGATGAATAGCTCAATGGAAAAGATGTTTTGAGCTGAATAATAATATGCATTGGCGTAGATAAGAAACCATTTACCTTAAAAAAAGAGACCGATGCACCGTAGCACACAGCCGTCATACGATAACTACAGAAAAACTGGAACATCCTGTCTGCGAGTAGCTGCTGAAGTATGAACGGTAAAGTTAGCACACGAAGCGAGAGGCGTAAAATGGCAGAACTCTATTTTATTATCACTTCAACAAAGTACAAGAATCTCTTTGCTTATTTCTCGCATTTATAAAGATATACTTAACTTATTAATTAGATTTATCAATGGTCTACTGTGATTCATTATTTTAACATGAATATACATGATTCATTAATAAACCTATTAAATTCATAACTATTTTTCATATACATGGTCATTCACTTTTATAACAAAAATTTATTTTTTACGGGTACTAAAATATATATTATAAAAAATAAATAATTAATAAATTATAATATTTAAATGTTAAATTAAATACTAATTATTGGACCCTTAACGAGCATGCGGCTCTGCCAGAGCCGGACAGCCTCCAATCCGATGGGGAGCCTTCAGGGAAATTTTTTTGTAAGATGTTTATATGGTTTGCCGCACAATGCGTACGGTGGATACGACTAGTCAGAAGTTAATGCCGGCAAGTACAAAATATGTATGGCTGTATCAAATTTATACGGTCCTAGGCGTTCATCTGATCTTCTCCTATTCCCTTCCCTCGGGCGATCTGCTAAACGTAGTTCTCTCGTTCTCTCTCCTCTTCCACGGTTTTTTTTTCTTTTTTCTTTTTTCTTTTTTATTTTTAAATCGGTTTCAAGCTTGAAACTTTGTAAAGAGATGGCCATATTATTTTGGGTTATTTATTATTATTTGTTTTTTTGAGATTTAAGATTTCATATTGTTTTTATGGAGAAAGTTCAAAACTTTGCAGAGATCGCCTGTATTTTTATTTGTTATTATCTTGATCGAGGGGCTTTTTTTTTTTTTTTTTACGATTTCCTTATTGTTTCTGAGAATTTATAATTATTGAATTTATTTAATTTTTTTTTCAAATTTCTTAGAGAAATTGGTTGTTTAAAATCTGGGTTAGGAAGATTTGGTGCAGATTCAGTATGGAAGATATGGTGTAGATCTGGATTGCGGTGGAAGGCTTCACAGATTTGAATCTCAGGTTTAATTGAAAGCCAAATGCTGTGGAAGATGTGGGTTTTGAGATACCTTATATATTAAGATGGTACAGATCTGCTATAGTGGTAGATATGGCAGAGATATGTTGGTGAATGTTTATACAGATTTGAATCTTAGGTTTAGTGCAAAAGTTTGGAACTTGTAAATATGTGGTTTTGTATACTTTTATGTTTCACTGTAAAGATGGTAACACATCTGAGTTATAATGCAGATATGGGAGGTCTGGTCTGCAGGTGGGAACGTTTATGATTTGAATCCTGTTTAATAGAAAGTTTAAAAACTTTGTGAAGATGTGGGTTTTGAGATTACTTTTTTATGTTGGTCAAGATGGTTCAGATCTGGGTTATAGTGGTAGATATGGTAGAGATCTGGTGTTGCAGTGAAACGTTTATAGATTTGCCCTAGGTTTAATGGAAGTTGAAAATCTTTGTAAAGATGTATTTTGGAGACAACTTGGTAATGTTTTTTTTTTTTAATATTTTGATCCGTAGAATTTTTTTTTTGATAATTTGATTTGGATTTTAGGAAGTTTTTTTTCTTTCTTTACTTATTTTATCTTTTATAGATTTAATCTTGTTTTCTAGGTTTTTATTTTTTAAAAATGTAGACAATTTTGTTCTACTTTTTAAGAGATAAAATTCAGGTTTTGTACATAGTCTGGTTACAGTAGAAGAATCTTTAAAGTTGTTCAGTACGGATCTGATTGAGGTGTTCTAAAGACTTTGTTTGAGTTTTTTTATTTTTGTAGGGATTTTGATTAAATTTTGATTTATGTTTATTTATTTATCTTGGAAACTTGACCAGACTTTCCTCCTGTTCCATCTATCGGATTGCTGTCCCATGCCCTGGCTTTGGAATTATCTTCTTCGTATCGGTGGCTGCACCACATATGGAGTGTGATTCATTTTTCTGCTACTTGAGTTTTTTTTAAATTTTTATCATTATTCATCTTTGGTTGCAAATTGTTACTGTTTATGGGTATGTATTTCAGAAATAAAGCTACTCAGTATTTATTTTTATATATGTATCTATGTGAACAAATTAACTTGTTATCTGACTTAATCAATACAATCGGTATGTAGGCCAAATTATGTCAAATCAATATAAAGGGTCTGTTATGTATCATAGTATAAAGGGTTTAGGGTAATTAATATAAAGGTATGTAATGTATCACAGTATAGGATAATCCATATAAAGGGTTTTGGGTCATTAATATGAAGGTAAGGTGAGCCAGATCACAGTATAGGCAAATTCATAGCAAAGGGTTTAGGTAATTAATACGAAGGATATGTAATGTATCACAGTATAGGGTAATCGATGTAAAGGGTTTAGGGTAATTAATATGAAGGGTATGTAATGTATCACAGTATAGGGTAGTACCTGATATAAAGGGTATGTAACCTATCATAGTATAGGTAATCAATATAAAGGGTATGTAACTCATCAAGGTATAGTAATCACATAAAGGGTATGTAACCTCTCATAGTATAGAAAATCAATATAAAGTGGGCATGTAATTAACATAGTATATGAATAATATAAAGGTTATGTAATAAAATTGTATGAAAATCATATAAAGCGTATGGCCGTATCATATTATAAGGTAATCAATATAAAGGGTATGGAATGTATCACAGTATAGTGTAATCAATATAGAGGGTATGTAACCTCTCATAGTATGGGGTAATCAATATAAAGGGTATGTAATGTATCATAGTATAGGGTAATCAGTATAAAGGGTATGTACGTATCACAGTATATGGTAACCAATATAAACGATAATGGGTGCCTGGGCAGGGGTGCCTGGACCGCGGTGCTCAACGTGTTCCAGCAGACGTCATGGTGTGCTTCCATGGCAGCTTTCTCCGCTTCCATTTATCAGCCATCCGAGTCGAATACCGTTTGCCATGTTTCTAACTCTAACTTAATTTCGGGTCAGGTGGCAACTTAATCACTGGTTCTGTACTTTATCCTGGCCTGTTAAAAGTTGTTAGAAAAATGTTCATTCATTTTGTTTATCTGACTATAGATTTTGAAATAAAGAAATTCTTATTATTTTTATTCTTTAAATACTGATGAACAGAAACTGTAAAACCATGAAAACAGTGAGGTTAAGAGTTTATGCAATAGAAAAGTCAGGTAGCTCCTCAACAACCCCAAAACAGCCCCCAAAGACGAACATAAAATCATTTACACTACCAAGAATCAAAACAAGTAAAACTTTAGCTCAGTACTACAAAAATAACCAAAAGAATACCTAGTCTGGAGTTGTGACTACCTCATCCGTAAAAGTAGCTCTAATCATACCAATCCAATTTGTCCGAAAGAGACAAAGGCCAACAATATTCTTGTGGTTTATTATTAAACTACTTAAGCTGGATTTTATTATGGTTTGAAGCAATTTGTGTGTTAAAAATCATTCTAGTGGCTCTCTTAGGGCTGTTTGTTTTTTTACTTTTTGCTAAAAGTTACATGACTTTTAACATTTAGCTATTTGTTTTTGAAAACTTAGATAACACCTTTTTATGTTTTCTCTGAAAATTGTTCTTGTTGTCTAAATTTTGGTCTTTTTTTTTGTTGTGTTTTTTCTGAACTAAAAAACTGAACCAACATGTTCTCTTTGGTTTCTGTTCTCTTTGCTTTTCGAGAATAGAAAAACAGTTTTAAAACAGGAATCAAAACATGTCCTGGGCATGTCCATCCGTCTTTCTCCATAAAATATTGTAGCTAATGAGGTAAAATAATCCTCTATCTTCAGAAAAAAAGAATAAAAAAGACCTCTAAGCATTAAAGGCCTGTTTAGTTATAGTTTTAATAAACTATTTTGTGCTCTCAAAAACTTTTGTGCATGATTTTTTTTCTACAATGTAGTGAATGCATAACTCTTCAATTTGACTGAATATTCTACATCATACATAAAAAAATGCCATTAAACAAGGAACTCATGGAATGGAATAGCATTCTAACTGTAAAAAGTAAAATTTACTTGGAAGAAGTTAAGAATAACATGGAATTGCATTCTAGCTACCAAATAAATAAATCACGGGAAGAAAGCTCATCAATATTGTAATTCAGCCAAAAAAAAAAAAATCAATGGGGAATTGTTCAGCATTATTGCAAAGAAGTAAGGACTTCCATTCTCTTCTAGCCAGAAAAAAATCAATGTGGGAAGAAAGCTTATCATTATTTTAAGGCAATCTAACCAGAAAAAAGTGAATTGTTAAATCCATCCTGCCCCACCTTGTGTTCCCAAACCCTAAGCTTTTCACCGCTCCCTTTTAAACCTTGCCCTATTTTTGAATTGAGACCTTAATTTCTTTCCCAATTTCTATTTCCTCTTGATTCTTGGAAAGTTTTGAATGTCTATTTAGTAATTCCAGGAGATGATCAAACTACAAATTCAAGACACCACTGCTTCCAAACATTTACAAATTCTATTTCCAGCCCACCTTTTATTAAATTCTAAAATTCAGGAAAAAAAATATAACTAATAGCGTGCTTTAAATTTTTTGTGATTTTCTCATGAAATAACATTGAATTGAACCCGTTTGTACATTTTTAATGAGATCAATATCTTTTCCATCTCTATAGCTCTTCCTCAGACTTGTTTTAATTATTATTTTTTTGGTTTTGCTTTGTACTTTCGCAGAGATGAAGTTTTTTCATTTAGGGTGTGTTTTTCATCTTTATTTGGCGTTATAGAAAATTTGGTAGTCGAGAAATGTGAGAGAAAAGGTAAAGGTTTTAACTCTATTTTGATTTTCCTCGTTTTTTTTTTCAAGTATTTGTTATGTGAAAGTTAATGAATGGTAAGAGTTCAAGTAGTTCATGTTCGTGGTTTTGTTTCATGAGTACAAGATCTTCGAGGGGTATATTGTGTTGATGAAGAGAGCAATGGTGCATGACACCATTTGCCGAGTGTGTGAGGCTAAGAGCCCAAGCCTTTGTTGGTGCGAGAATGCCAAAGACTGAGAACTTTTAAGACATGGCAATATTTCATTCTAATTACATACTTGTTGGTGGAACAAGCATCATTAATCACCATGTATTAGTTTGGCGATGCAAATCTGTATAAAGGAACAAGATCTAGTGATGATGTTGTTGTAGGTCCACCAACAATCGAGAGGTTGGAGATCTTGAAAGACTAGTTCCTTGCCACGAACACAAGCGATTTGGCCATAGAGTCTTGAAGTAGTCAAGTAGATGGGCCTTAAGCAGAGATTGCGAAGGAGTTTAGCTCTATCCATCCTTGACATTAATCATGATATGTTTGAAGTTGACAAGATGTTCAACTTCATGTCCACTGACAAGGTGTCTAAGACTTGCCCTTAGTTATGGCACTGAATAACTATAAGATGACCTTACCCTATACTCTCATCTAAAAGGAAGCGCTAGAATCTAGAGTCGAGCAGAAGTCTACAAAGACCCTAAGATAAGTGGAGGCAAGGGTCAGTAGACAGAAAAGTGGGGCATCGATCATTGGGATGCTATAATCATGATGCTATGTTTGCGATGGGCCACATCATGCGAGAGACTGCCCAAGAGCTAACCCTATTCTGCTATTAAATGCCATTCAAGCCGTGGCAACTCACAAGAAGTTGATAAGGCTGAGTTGTTGACTAGCAGTAGAAAATCACGCATTGGTAGACACTGGGTAACTCTCAATTTGATGTAGGCTGAGTTGTTGACCTAGCAGGTGGAAACGTACATTGGCGAGACACTGGTAACTCACAATTTCATACCCACGGTGATAGCCAAACTCTTGATTGAAGCTCGCTAAAGATGATAGCAAGCTCAAGGTGTATCAGTCACACACGAGATGACTGCCTTTGAAAACGTGGCAATTCAAATGGGGGATTGGAATGGTATGATAGACTTCCTTAGTGTGCCTTTGGGTAATTTCAATTTTATTTTGGTAACGGCTTCTTTTAGAGGGCCAAGGTAGCCTTGTTGCCACACTTGAAATGACTGTTAGACGAGAAGTAACCATGGTTTTTGGTTGGCATCATTAAGTTGTCGTAGACAACTTAGAGGGAGAATACCTTCCTTGTAGTTTGAGAAAAGACATGGGAAAGGTGAGCATGCATATGTCATGGCTTTATCGAGATCAAGCCGGGTAAGTGCCACTTTTGAAAAGATTTGAAGACCTGATTCCTCTAGAGTTGCCTAAGAAGTTGCCAACAAGAAGGTTGACAGATCGTCAGATTGAGCTCTTGCTCGAATCAAGAACTCCTTCCCAAGCTCCTTATCTGATGACTCAACCAGAATTAATAGAGTTGAGAAATAAATTGACAAAGTTGTTGGATGCGGGCTTGGTTTAGCCCTCTAAAGCACAGTATGGGGGCAGTAGTGATGTTTCAAAAGAAGCAAGACAGTATTCTCAGATTGTTTGTGCAAGGTCGAGTATTTCACCAAGCTAGACTCATATCGATATTATAAGTGCTGTGGTTCATGACGAGGCCAAAACTGTGTGACATAAAGAAGCTAAGAGTTTTTAGTCATGCCCTTTGGATTGACTAATGCTCCTTGTGACATTTTGTAACGTTAGGAATGATGTCATATTCGACTTCATGGAGTCATTGTGGTGGTATGCTTAGATCACATTGTGATCAATAGCCTCGACTCCCAGAAGATCACTTGGTACACCTTGATAGCTACTGACATACCTGAGGTAGAATCCGCTTGTAAGGTCAAAAAAGGAAAGTGTGAGTTTGCTCAAACCAAGATAAAGATTTTGGGTTACTTGATTTCCAAGTCCTAGATTCGTATGGATAGTGTAGCAATTCTAGATTGACAAGCTCGACCAAGATGATCGAACTTTGATCGTTCCTTGACTTAGCAAACTACTAAAGGAAATTCATCATGAGTTATTCTAAGATATTCTGTCCTCTCATGGACCTTTTAGAAAAAGAGATAGTCTGAATGGAGCTACTGCTGATGTGTTTACGAACGCTCGCATAAGAGCTCCTTAGAAAAGGTGGAAGAGGGTCATCTATTAACCATTGGAGGGTTGAAGTTTGACGAGGCAGAAGCAATGGTACATCACCCTTGATGGAAAAACGCTTCATATAAGTGATTACCAACGTAGCCGACGCCTTCTTGAGAACCTTTTACATTATGTGGGTGCACAAGTTGGGTCGACACAACCAAGTGGTTGATGCATTGAGTGGATTATTAGCAGACTTCATAGAGCGAGTAAGACAATAAACTCCACAAGACTCGACATATCAAAAGTGGCACCACGAGGGGATATTGGTTCGAGAACAAGTTGATTTACTTCACTGGAGGGAAGCTATATGTGCCTTCAAGCTAGTTGAGAGTTGTTAAAGGAGACTCATGAGACAATGTGGGCTGGTCACACAAGAGGACATTTGCGTTGCTCGCACGGTCTTTTTATTGGCTTAAGATGAAGGAAATTAAAAAGCCTGGCGTGTTAAGATACGCTATGTTTGTCAAGTTGACAAAATCAAGTTATAGAAAGAAGCAGGTTTGTTTCAGTTGTTGACTGTGTTAGTGTTAATCAATTGACTTCATCGACTGGTTTCCAAAATTTGAGGGCTTCAAATTAGTTTTGGTAGTGGTAGATGGGTTCTCTAAGTACGCTATCTTTGTACCATCCTCGAATGAGCGTCCATTTGAACAAGTAGTGAGTATCTTCTTGAGCAACAGTTTAAAGTATTTTGGTATGCCTCAGGACATAGAATGCGATCTAGACATGTGGTTAACAGGCAAATTTTGGCTTAAGCTATTTAAGATTGTGGGGGTAGGGGAGTGCAACTTCTTTATTGCTAATTAGCCTCAAGTGGATGGTTTGAGGAGTACTTGTGCCACTATGTGCAAGTTTCTCAAACAAATTGGTTAGAACTTCTTTAGTTTATAGCTATCTTATAATTTGCATTGAGGAAATGAGCCCTTTTGTGGTAGCAATAATCCAACCAGACGCCTTTGGATGTTATGCTTTTGAGCAATTTTTGGTTGCAATGTGAGCCATGCTACATACAAGTTTGTAATGACTGACATGCTTTTTTTGATGAATAAAAGAGCTCTGCGCGCAAGACACATGAAGAAATATGAGGCATAAGTAGGAGGCTAACTCCTTAAATATGGAAGAAAATCCAAATAAAATGTTTCAAAGGGGCTTGATCTTGAAGTATGATGACCCCATTGAAATTGTGACGTGCATTGGGAAATGTGCTTACAAGTCAAGCTACTCGAGAGGTTGAAGCTTATCCGACATTCCATGCAAGCTTTTGGAAGTCTTATCATCACCGCCCTGTCTTGGTAGAGTGCAAGCCTTTGCGATCAGTTTAGTCTGGTTAGAGATTGCACCATCCTACATGATGTAAGATGTGCCGTGGTTAAATAAGTGGATTATACTTATATTATTGAATAGATGTCACATCTAGTGAAGTGTTGGGAGAAGACGAGATCAATAAGTATGCACAGCTGAAGGCGACGAGTTTAATGTGGCATGAGGCCATTAGGAAGTCTTGATCAGGATAGACTCCTAGTCTCAGAAGGATTCGTGTGGTTGTGCTTAGTAGCCAGGATCAGGCAAGACTCCTAGTCTGGAAAGGAGTTGCCAGCTTGTGGCTGTAGATCTTAGAGTTAGAGTAGTAATCTTACAGTTAGATTGCTACTTGGACCAGGCTTTATAAAGAGGCTTGGGTGCCCACTTTGCATTGGGATAGAGAATTGGATTCTAGAGTACTATACTTGGGAGGACCATTTGGGTGCCCAAAAGTCTTGTGCTTTAGAGTAATTAAAATACTGGTTCAGGAGATCAATGGGAAATTGTTTTGGAAGAACATGAGAGGTTAGCCTAGCAGTGTCTTTAGTGGATTCGAGTCTGTGTTTTTGAGAAATACAGGTTTGGCTGCTGGAGGTTCCTAGGTTGGGATCTTTAGGTTGGACTAGCTAGGTTTTAGAACATATGTTTACCTGAAGTGGTTCCTAGGTTGATTGAGCTCAACAACACTGAGTACGTATGTGAGAGGACGCGCCGATTGACTATAAGTGTCTATTGGTTCATGATAGGTGTTTTCCTGCTTAGAGCTGGACAACTTGGGAGACATGGCATAGATGCTTAGAGAGCAAGGTGAGTGCTAAAAGCCAAAGGAGAGTTTAACACAACGTTTGTAATCAAGGGGTGTTGCTACCTGCCTGGGCAAGGATTGCTAAAGCTCTCTTGATGAGCCCATGTGTGCAAGAGGCGCGGTTAAAGCGTATGAAATGTATGTATCATTTGATACAAACACTATATTTGGTTGACTTTTAATTGTTTAAAATTTATTTAGCTATGCTTACTTCCACGGCACGGTATATGGCCTATATAAACAGAGAAGAGAGGGAAGCAGATCTTATGACGAAAGCCTAATCTGTATTACCCAATGCTTCTTGCATCATTCAATCTCATATTGTGCCATCATCAGTTTTAATTTGATAATCAAGACATTTTCTCTATTATCATACTTATAATTTCAATTTTGTTTTATTAAATCTAATCCAAAGGGACATTAATTGAACTAATTCAAATTGAAGCAAAAATGTCCTGATTGAACAACAATCAAAGAGCAATTGTTAGATCATGGGTGGCATGAGCAAGATAAATTAAATTATACATTAATAGGAAACAGGACATCAAGAGAAAGGATGCATTCATTCTACTACGAAAAAAATAGCATGTAATCCTAAAAAATATTAAAATGCATGATCCCAAAAAGGCCATGAGAAACAGCATTGTAATAAGAAAAATGGCATTTAATGCTAAAAAATGTTAAAATGCTTGTTATCCAAAAAGGAAACTAACCTGGTAATTTCATAAAAGTGAAATGGAAGAGGATGAAGAACAGTAGTCTGCTTTATAACCCTAAGTGATCAACACTATTCAATATTCACCCGCCTTTTTTCTTTCACTGGGTTAAATAGACGGATAGATTTTTGGAGAGTGAAACTTAAGAGTAGCCTGGTTCTCATTAAAAGAGATTAGGAATGTAGCTAGTCTAATTAAAAATCAGAATTCTACTCAAGCTTGAAATGTAGCTGTAAATATTTGTCAATTTGTTTTAAATTAAAATTAGATAAATGTTAATTATAAAGTTTATTTATTTAAAATTTAAAATATTTAACGAAAGGATCAAAATTTGGTAATAACAGAAATATATTATTATTATTTTCAATTTTATTTAATTATGAAAGAATTATAATGACAATTGATATCGAAAACATAATGACTGTCATCCTGACCAAGGTAAGCAGCACGCTGTTTTTCTTTCTCTATTTATTATTTTTAGTTAGAAATAATAGTGCTGTTTAATCTTTCATTTTTGTTTAATTTGGTAGTTCTTTATATATGAAATAAAAAGGTAAATTATATATATTTTTTATTTATTAAAGATTTTTTAGTTTTATTTTATTTGAATTTTATCATTTTAGTTATAATATAATAAATTGTCGTAAGTGCTGAGTTGTTGAGTGAGTCCGTTGGGCTAGACTAAATCAATGCAAATTATATTGGTCAAATAATTTTATTGTCTCCTCCAAAAACGAAGTTAATTTTGGTTAAACTGGATTGCCTTTATTTAGAAGAGCTAATGGGCTATTTTATTGTATTAGATTTTTTAGTGTATGTTGAGGAAACAGGTTTGGAATTGAATTAAGGTTAGAAGTGACCTTGGTCATTTAGGGAGCTTAGGTTGCTGTGCTGCCGGGTCTTTTGATTTTGCTTACTTTAAATATTTTCAACATGATTACTTAATTTTATCTGAACTTTTAAATATACTTTTCTGCCAGTAAAAATATAAATGTTGTTTAAAAAAGTTAGATATTAAATAATTGTTTTTAATGAATATTTTTATGGAAAATATCTAAAATAAAATAATATATATGTAAATATAACTAGTACTTGTTGTTATCTTTTATTAATATAGAATAAATTAATAGTATTTCAAAGTTAATTTGCCTTATAATATAAAAATTATTTAAAATTATTGTTTATAATTATTTTTAATATTTTAACAGCCCATTTTGACTCAGACGGTATATGCTTGTTAGTCAAAAGGACTTGGAACAAAATTTCTTAGTCAAATTCGCTTGGCCTATTTTAATTAATAACGACTTAATAGGCCCTCACCCATTTGGACTCGATGTCTGTAGTCAAGCCTGTCAGGTTATTTCGATTTTTAAAATGAAAAATATGGTCACCATCAAACTAAGGTTAGAATGTTTATTTTTTACAAACCCTTGACCCACTTCTATTAGCGCTTCCTTCAACCAATATTCCATCGCTTTACTAATTAACCCCTTGCTATTCCAAGCAAATTTCAAGACTTGTATTGCTATTGCTTTTTTCTAATTAATTGATGAACTTTTTTTTTGAAATTTTTATTGAATACTACAATATTAAGATAGTTTGTTGTTTTAACATTGCAGAAGGAAAGAGGATGACAACTAACAGATTATTTTGCGCTCCCCATTTCATTTTAACGAATAATGCGACTTATTTGACCCGGCTTTTAATTTTGGCTTATTTATTTCAACCACACGGTTCAGTATTGTTAGCCTTCTGAAACCTGTAAAATTAGAAATTTTCTTAAAACTAAGAAAATGTTAATAAAATAATAAATCACATGCGTTTGCGAGCTTAGAATTCTGATCTCTGATAATCAACTATCACTGGCGGCACCAGATCGCTAATCTGGTCAATCAAAAAAGCTTTCACAATCTGTAGAGATAATAAAATTTTTCGACTTGAGCAGTCACAAAGGATCTAATGACGAGATTTTTTCAGATTTTGATTAAACGGACCGAATGACCAATATGAACCATATATCCAAAGAATACACAAGTTCTCACCCATTATATTTTAAACTATTTTTATTATTTATTTTATACTTTAATATAAACACAATAATTATTATAATGTTTTTTACTAAATAATTTATAAAAATTCATAATATTTTTATTTTTATGAAAATACAATTTTAATATAATAAAAATAAAAAAGAAAATATGTACCAAAATTTAAAAATAAAACATAACCAAAAACAATAATATCTCCTACTCCTACCGTTTAATTTTTAACTATATAAAGTTTAGAATTTAAAAATAAACGAAATGGCCTGACTTCGAGCGTCCGTCCCAAACCCCTCCCACACATCCTAAGAAATAAGATATTGCTGCACTCTTCTTTTTTATCGACAATGATCGAGCTTTTCATTTTATGAAATCGATTTTTTTTGAATGTAAAAGCAAAACATTTCACTTTTCTATCTCAACCTTAAAAAATCACAATGTCACAAAATTTAAACAACAAATTAACGCTTAAAAAGTTCTATTCAAATTTCAAAGATTGTGTCAAAAAACAACACCACCTGTAGGTCGAGATTACTAATATCGATTCTTTAAGAATCCATCACAAATTTTTCTATCTCGCTCCGAGCACTAACATTCAATCTCTACAGCACTGACATCTTAAAAAGTCTCAAATAAATCCCTAAATTCATTCCGCTCCAAACATAGACCGTTTAATGTTCCAAACCTTAAGCATACCTAGCCTTGTATCTCGATTATTCTTGAATTCATCGATCCAAAATCACCACCACGGCTACGTGGCGAAGGCGAGTCCAATTAGAGGTTCGATTTCTTCTTTGCTTTCTTCTCGACATTTTGATCACGCTGACTGATTCTGTGGTTGTGATTTGAGGTAGAGAACGTATGGGGAATCGAGATCGTAGAACCGAAGACGAAGGACAAGGGATTTGAGAGCCTTGTTGGTTGCGTCATTGATGTTTTCTCGAGTAGTGCTCATACGAATTTATGAGGATGCCAAACAATTTTTTGTGGAAGGCGGTGTTAGGGAGGCGAAGCTTGACTTCCACTTTAATGGGATGTTTGGCTTCTGAGAAAGATTAAGAAAAGTGGACAAAGAGTTTCCCATTTTCCATATCAAATAGAATCAAGTTGCATCTTCGTTATATTTGAGTCGCAAAGAGGAATGTGAGAATGATCATATTATGTTCTCTTTAGCTTATTTGGCTAACGGGAAAAGTTAGCAAATGAAAATCAAGACCATTGATTTTTATTCAAATAAAAGGGGTTTGATAGTTAAAGCTTGATTTTTTTTCCTTGTGCACTTAGGGGGTTAGTCAATCAAGGTCTACTAGTACTACTATAAAAGGTGTTAGTAAATGACAGATCACAGTAGATCTCTGAAATCTGCTGGGAACCCATCGCTAATTAGGCCCCACTTATCTCGGCTTCGTTTTGCCTATGGCCCGTTGTGAGGCCTTGTATTTTAAATCATTGCACTTAACTATTCTGCAAGGATTTGAACCCAAACCCCCTTCCATGTGTGTATTTACTTTTAAACGTTTATACTGAATACATAAGGTCCGATGGGTACTTTTCTCATTTTATTAACACAGAATTAATATAATTCTTGAAAATAGAGAATCACTCTGTTTCTATGGTAAAATTATGAATTATGTCGGCCTAATTCATTGATTAGAAGTTAGGATTTCGGAATGATAGGGGATGAATAGAAGAAAGTAGAAAGACAATAAATCAAAAAATTTTATTTATTCCATACCTTCTTCCCATAAAGTGGCACTTTCTCATTCTACAAATACTTTTAAATCTCAAATTTGTTATTACGTACAAGTTATCACAAAGAAGTCATTATTCATTATATATACATATATATATATGTATATATTTGAAAAAAAACATATTTATAAACATCATTTTTTTTATATTATGATATAGAAATTAGAGAGAATACAACCAATTTGTGTTATTTATTTTCATATTTGTTTTTTAAATTTATTTACAATCTAAAGAAACTTTTGCCATATCTTGTCTCTCTCTTTTTTTTAATGCTTGTCTATTTTTCAGACATAAAAAAGGATTTCACTGAAAAATTCATCAAAGTCATAATATAAGTATATTTCATTTAAAAATAAATAATCAATATTCACTATTTTTAGTTCTAAGGTCGAGTGCAAAAGTCACTATTTTTCAAGATCTTCATTGTGTCTTTGGAAAGAAGAAAAACACGACTTCTTAATATCTCTATTGAATTCCAAAACAAAAACCTAAAAATGGTTGTTACGTTTATTTTTATTTTTTATGAAATCAAGTGAATCTTAGATGCATGTTGTAGTTTCGAATTTTTCGAAAGTTACCTGATTGGTCGGAGTGATTAAACTTATCGCGATATACCTACAAAAACAAATAAGAAACGCTATGAGGCATCGCTCTCCGTCGTCATATCAAATCAGCAAATCCGTTACAAAAACCGCTTTTTTAGTCAAGAATATCGACCTTTTAAAGGTCATTCCCTTACCCTTATTAAGCACTGATATGGTCCGTTTCATGGGCGTAATATTTCCTTCTCGAATGAAGAGGGGAAGGTGACACTTGTTCGCAGATGATTTGTTCTTCCTATAGACAAATTAAGTCGCCCCAAGATCTTCTACTCCCAAGAAGTTGACCCCGCTGGTTATGTGTTTGACTCCATGAGCCGGATACTTGCCTGCCGTGGTGGTGTCACCAACGCCTTCATAAAGATGGCTGGTTCATGTCCGACTGAGAAGTACTGTCTGATCTCACTTGTAAATAAAGAATATCGTCTCAGTCTTACCATTATACTCGTCAAATCATTTTAATTTGATAATTGAGTGGTATGGTCAAAAAGCCCATGGTACCCACAAATGTTGCTTATCAAAATATATGTATATATTAGGGATGAATGTTATTATCTTTTAAAGTGATTTTCATGTGGTCTTATTTTTTTTATATGAAATTTATTTATAATTTTGATTGTTTTATTATATAGTTTTTTCCTACCATGATAAGACAGTTCCCATTATTTTACTTTAATGTCATATTTTAGAGGAATCTTGTAATTAAATAAGATTTAATAGAAAACTAACAAATTAAATAGTTATTCTAATACATTTATTCCCATTCTTAAAGATATAATTTTGAATATAATTGTATTTATAGTTACATAAATAACTATGATTTCTTAGTTTAATAGACCCCATGACTATCTATAGTGACACTAAGTAAATGTATAAGTAACAAATTAACTTGGCTTCAAAAGACTAAATAGATAATTGTGCATTTCCAGATAAAAATCATAGCACCTTATTATGCCTTTGGAGATTTTGATGCTAGATTCAAAAGGGAAAAAAATCATCACATTAACATATAATGCAATTGACAAAAATTTCAATTATTTATCATTCATATCAATCCGACTAGCTCCTAATTCCGGTGGGGACAATTCAAATTACCTTATAAAACAAAAAAATTGGTGGGTTCGTCTCAAAACTAGTTGGGTCAAATTTGATTTGATTTTTTCGGACCAATAAATTAACAACCTAACTTGATCCTAATTTTGAGTTGATCGGGCTAACCCAACGAGACGACTTAAATTGCCACCTCTATAAATAACTAACCTTTTATTCATATATAACCTATAATTAAACTTTAAGAAAACAGGTATTTAAAAAATCAGTATATTAAACTTATATTTTTGAATGAAAATATTTAATAAACGTAAAATTCTATGATATACATGATTTTAAGTGAATAGAATTGAAAAATAGAAATAACTTGTTATATATTTATTTTATTTTTTAAAAATAAAGGAAATAATGCATATAAAAATTAGAACTTAAAAGTACTTAGACATCTATAAAAAACATCAATTGGTAACTTTAATATTGTCTTTCTATATCTATTCACTTTGCATGTTACAATATAGTATATAGTTTTTACAATTATTCAAGCTTGGGATCTCATGGTGCATTTGTAAATTTATATTATCCTTATTATGATTATTTCTTTTTAAAATGGGTGATTTGATTAAAATACTTTTTTTTTTTTTTACTTCTATTCACTTTATATTACATGGTTGTAGTATTCTGTAAAATTATTTTATTTTAATTTTTGTCATTTACCACTTAAGTCAAGTCATACATAATTAATTAACAGATCGATAGAGGAGTTTGATCATTGTTACATCGTTGATTCCGCTCCATGTCAAAAATCTAGGGTTTACTCTGAGTAATCTCACGGAATATAATTAAAAGTGGGAGTTTTAGGTTTTTTTTATTGTCAATCTTTTGTTTATTCACCTGTACCACTATCTATATCTTTTTTCCACTTTTTATCAATCGTTATCGCTTCCATTACAAATCTAAAAGTTCATATTTTGTTTTTTTCGTGTGTTTCTTTACTGGTCGCTTTTATCAGCAGAATGTTATTTTGTATTGACTTTTGCCTGGCTTGCTACTTACGTACTAATGTTTTTGGCGATTCAGCACAAGCAAGGTTGTTTATTAGCTTTTGCCAACTTGTTACGACAAGACTAAAGCTGCTGAACATTTAGACGATAAATATATTCGATTGTATATTTAATGATCAATTTTAAATCACAAATAAGTTACTACGCTTACAAAATTAATCTTATTAATCTTAAAGATATAGACTTTCAAATTTATACTTATTTCAGATCAGCCACATAAGCACTTATTAACCTGGGATGTCACAGAATCATTTAACGTTTTAACGACCTGACATGCGCTTTTAATAAAGATATATCATTAGGCTCGAATAAATAAAATTTCAATTTAAAAAAAAAGAAGATATTTCGAAACTCAATTCTTAAATTGACTCCACCAAATTTTGGCTTAATTTAATAAAAATGTCATTGTTTTATTGTAAAAATAAACTCTATTTTAAAATTAATAAATACATGAAAGGAAAGGAGCCTTTTTTTTTTTTCTTTTACATGAAGTTAGAAAATTTTGATTATTTGAGTTTTTAAACCCTCAAATTATTTATTTTAAAATTTAAAAGTTTATGCCTTTATGTCAAAAAATTGAATAAAATGATTTTAATTTCATAAACTATATGAGTTCAGATTAAGATGGTGTTTGTTTTTGGGTTAAAGAAACTCAAAATATAAATATATACCATTTGGGTTATGTTAATTTGTATTAATTCTAAAAAAAAACAAGTCCCACCTAAATCAATTTTTCAATTTATTTTTAACATACACAAATATGAACGAACTCATGTGGGTAATATTATACTTGATAATTGAATGAATTACAATTGCAAATCTAATAAAATATACGATAATAATTGACTATCAACTTATAACTTATAATTTATAAATGTGGTGTAAAATTCATCTGAGAACTCAAACTAAGTGAACCCATGTTTCATATCTTGATATTAAGATTGGGTCCACTGCCACGTAAGAAAAGCGATTTCCAATAGAAGTTCATTGATAGAGATGCTTGACCTTATTTCAAATTCAATACTAGTATTAGTAAATAATAAATCTTAACAAATGTATATAATTAGGGGAAAATAAGGGGTTTTTTTTTAATGGAAAAATGTTGAGGGAAAAGGTACAAAAAAAATTCAATATTACACCCGATATTTCAATTACACCTTAAACTTCATTTTAGTACAAAAAGACCTTTATAATTTACTCTCGTAATGTAAATTAATACATCTCGTAACTGATTACATTAAATGATCAAATCGATGTTAATTTGGTTGTTCAGTTGACATGATAAAAGATTTGTCATAGTCCAACTTAAAAGTTTAAGACTTCTAAATTTGTGAGATTAAAAAGCCATAATTTCATTTTATTCATTTGATCCAAAAATCTATTTTGGGTAAAAAAAAATCTTAGGGTTTTTGACCTTTTTATATTTGGCTCCTCTATAACCCCACAAACTCCCATGTTGAAATCTGTTTGGTTGGTGAGAAAAGAACATAGAATTTTGGATTTCATATTATGTTTCTTTGATTTATCTTTCTTTATTTTCAATACCAAGAATTTCGGAAGAAATATTTTTGAATCTCAAATCATAAATTTCCCATATCGTCTATATTTCACTCACATTTTATGCAATTATAAGGAAATAAAATTTGGGTTTGTCTCAAGGCCTATCATTTTCTCGGAAAAGATATTGTGTTGAGTTGAGATAGCGTAGAGAGAAAGAGAGAGGAAAAAATATTGTGTTGAGTTGAGAGAGTCGTAGAGAGAGAGGTAGGGTGGGGGAAAGAGGGAGATATTTGAATACCCATAATTTGTGAATAGTTTTTCTAATAAAATAAAAAGAAAACATGGTTGAAAGAACCTCACTAAAGCCAAAGAAAATTAATTGTCCTCTCAATCCCATTATTCTCACAGAAATTATTTTGAATGTGACAATTTACAACTTATCTTTTTCGCAACAATTTTCTTTTTCCTTCTTCTTCGTTTGGTTCCTGACAAAAATTATAGAACACCAAAAAAATATATATTTTTTTAATTTTTAGGTTTTTGTGTTCGATGGTGGCATGGTATAGACATTATGAGCTTTTGTAAGAATCTAAAGTATTTTATTACCTAGATTTGAGCATCTTCTATTGTCATTTTATTTTTTTTTTCTTATTTTAATTTTATCAATAACTAAACAAAGACTTCTTAGATAGTATTTGTTTTTTTTATTTAATGCTGAATAAAACTTTTTTTTAAGTTTTATCGCAACAGCATCATTTAATCTACCTGGCGATACTTTTTTTCCTTATGGCAATCTCACACGGAATTTACGTGCTGGTATTTGCACTCATATTTTTGCATCAGATTTTTTCCTTATGAGGCATCCCTGGTTATCTAAATTTACAAGAAGATAAAGTCCCTTTCCCTATAAAGAAGTCTTCCCTTGATTGAAAGGAGGAGTGAAAAGGAAACCACGAATTGCTTCCACTGGTAAAAAACGTTTAAACTTAATGACCTCGGGATTAATTTTTTTTTTTTTTCGAGAATCGAATTAAGGCACCATATACTTAGCCCCATACTGTGATGGGTGGCCATCATTTCGGTTAGTCATATACCTTATCACTTGTTACTCACGTTTTTTTGACTGCTGTTGTTTTATCAGCCTCAGCACGCATTCGGGCCTATTTTTATGCCCCGTTTACCTTTTCATGCTGGATGGTACCGTGTGATGCCTTAGTTTAGGGACATCTTTGAGTTGGCAATGGCATTGACATGCTCATTATATCGCCTTACCACTTGGACTAAGACGTTAAAATTCCAATTTTTCCAAAGGCAAAACGTATACTGTAAACCCAAATTTTCAGTAGTAGATTTTGGATTATGAACCGATTTCACCGCTGAAATCATCTCGCAGTCTAGCTAACACGTCGACCGCCGAATTTCAAGACAATTTACGTTGACTCAGACATCGCCACAAAACTGCTTAGTGAGACATAGACAAAGTCACCCACTACAGCGACTCATGTGACATGTCAGATGAGTAGAGAGATGATGATGTATGAGTAGAGATGATGAAATGGATGCGCAGATTATGCTAGAGTGTAAAAAATCTGAAAATGGGACGTAATGAAATTTTAGATTTGTTAGCGTGGGAAGAGACAAAATTGCAATAGTGTTGTCTTCTCCAAATTAAAAGACAAGAAATGGGCAGTGGGTTGGAAACGGTTTTACAATGGCTGGACATTTGAGTTTATAGAGAGAGAGAGAGCGCGCCTGCAGATTTTAGGTCGATCGGATAGTCGGTTTTCTGGAGCGAAGGAAAGGCTGATAGCGAAGTGGCAGGTACTTAGATTTGGTGGAGTTAGACAACTCCAAGAGTGGGGATCTTTCCTGCTTGCGTTATTTTTTAAATTTGGAAAGTACGTATGTAAATAGTAGGAATGTTAGAACTTTTGTTTTAATTTGTAAATTCGGTCTGAAAACAGGCGATAGAAAATTCCTATTTATGGTGATGAGCAGTGCCACGGGGGCTTTCTTGTTAGCATGAATAGTGATGTGAATATTTTTGTGTGAGTTTTTATGGTGTTGAGTGATTCGAAATGAATTCGCTTTGTGTTTCTAGCTAATTAACCACATGTGAGCTAATTTTGGTGTAATTGATTGTGAAATTAACGAACATGACATGTGATTTAATTATGTTAATATATATGCGTGAATATATTAAGCATGAATGTGTTAATTGGCATCATGCATTACTTATGCGGCCCCAAGGATGGCCCATAGAATATTAGGTGAGTGCGTAGCGTAAGAAATAAAACAAAAATGAAAATGTTTGTGAAAGAATTTGACGGAAGATTTCCGGAGGAATCGTGGGAGATTGTCCGTGATTAGCGTCGAGAGGACCCGTGGGTGTTTCGGAGGGTTGTATCCATGGTCGCCTCGGATTGTCGATATTTTCTTAGAGAGCTTCGGTAGTGTGTTTTTCGAGCAATGGCTTTTGTTTGAAAGCGTGATTTTACTCGCGTTCGAACTGGCGTATGTGAGGGGAGTCGGTGAATTTCAGACATGGGTTAATTCGTGTAGATATTCGGTAGGTTCGTGTAATTCTTGAATGTGATTGTTTATTAAATGCATGTGCCTTGGGTGGGGAATAACCCGTGTAGGAAATTATCTCTTTTTGAGGCTTTCTTTCGCTACTGTGAATCGCCATTGGTGCGGGGTGTGCAGGGACGAGCGCTCCTTAGAATTGTATTTTAGAAGAGAATCGGGTTGTGGCTTTTGGTATCTTTAGTGTATCACATGTATTAAAATTCGAGATTTAATATATGTTGAATTAAGTAATTTATTATCTTGAACTATTGTATATAGTTGGTATGTATTTGGTGGAGTATTAATGCCGAGGGGCCCCAGTGGCCATTTTACTCATTTTAATTGTATGGACCACATGTAATTAGTTGTTGATTATTAGAATTATTGTGCGTGTAGAGCTCCGTACAAAGGAGACTCTACGATTTTTGTGAGTGGGTGTCGGGTTGCGGAGCATTCTGGTATATATTAGATGGAGTTGACGGGTTGTCAACGGGACCGGGTTTTTGGGGCGTCATATCTTGGTATCGAAGCTTAGATGGCGATTACCTTGGGGCTCGGTGGTGTAGTTATAGTTTAGTCGATGCAGTTGTCGAGTTACACCACAGTACTTCGTCCATCTGCATGACTCGCGCGGGATGACACTGGATTGAGTTGCGAGGAACTTAGAGTCCGGCTCACGGGAGCTCTTTGGACAAGGGTTCATTAGACCGAGCACTTCACCATGGGGCGCTTCGGTTATGTTTGCGAAAAAGAAGGACAAGACCTTTCGACTGTGCATCGACTACAGACAGTTGAACAGGGTTACAATCAATAATCGGTACCCATTGCCAAGGATTTACGATTTGTTTGATCAGTTGAGAGGATCACGAGTCTACTCACAGATGAACCTTCGCCTTTAGTTACCATCGGTGAGGTTAGAGGCAGATATCCTAAAGAGCCGGCGTTTGGGGACGCGTGTAGGCACTTTGAGTTCTGATGATGCCCTTTGGATTGGCGAATGCGCGTCGTTCATGGACTCATGCGTAGGGTATTCGTACCCATCTACGTGAGTTTGTCGTAGTGCCAGCGGATAGCATTTTGATCACTCGATTCGGAGTGGGAGCATGAGTATCACTTGAGGATTGTTTTACAATTGTTGAGAGATCATCAGTTGTACGCCAAGTTCAGTAAGTGCAAGTTTTGTCTTACTGAGGTGAGATTTTTGGGACACGTGGTGTCAGCATCAGGCGTGTCAGTGGACCCGAAGGTCGGCCGTGAGTTAGGGAAGACCGATGTCGATCTTCGAGATCTGCGAGTTTCTTAGGATTGGTAGATTACTATAGGAGATTCGTGGTTTCTCTGATTAAGCGTCACTGTGAGATTGACCGGAAGGAGAATTCGAGTTTGATTGGGATGGCCGTCACGAGGAGGCGTGAGTTGAAGGAGACTTACTCTGACTCCTATCTTGATAGTCGAGACGGAGGGACGAGGGTACGGTGTATTGTGATGCCTCGAGGGCCGGACTGGGATGTGTTTTGATGCAGTCCGGGAGGGTAGTAGCTTATGGTTCCCGTCAGTTGAAGATTCATGACCTGAATTACCCCACACACGACATGGAGTTAGCGGCCGTAGTCTTCGCCTTGAAGATTTGGCGCCACTACTTATACGGCGAGGAGTTCGAGGTGTACTCAGACCACAAAAGTCTAAAGTATATTTTTCACGCGGCCCGGACCTCAATGAATGACACGAGATGGATGGAGTTCACAGAGGATTATAACTTCACTTTGCATTACCATCACAGTAAGGCAAATGTAGTGCGATGCACTCGATTGGAAGTCACGGGGAGCATTGGCTGGTACTGGCTTCCGGGGAGTGGCGGATGCTCGGGCTGTGGGACGGTTGGGGTGCGGTCACAGGCGAGGCTCGAAGTGCATTGGGGGAGTTTAGTGCTTCACACCATCTGCGTGGTAGTGGTCGAGTCGGGGGCGGGACGGAGATAGTGTCCATCGGGGACGCGGGTGGTCGGGTCGGTGACGAGGGTTGGGCATCCGCAGCGGATGGTAGTCTTCGGTATAGAGGACGGGTTGTGGTTCCCATGTTGACCGATTTGAGAGAGGAGATTCTTAAGGAGTTTCACTGCTCTTGATTTGCCATACATCCAGGTGGCTCGAAGATGTACCAGGATCTTCGTCGTCAGTACTACTGGAGCGGGATGAAGAGGACCGCGTAGAGACTTTGTTTGGCGATGTCTCTGCGTGTCGGCGAATTAAATTTGAGCACGAAGGCGTGAGGGCTCGCCGACCATTGGAGGTGGTTGAGTGAAAGTGGGAGCACATCACGATGGATTTTGTGACCCACTTGCCACGAACACCGCAAAGACATGATGCGGTATGGGTGATAGTGGACCGGCTCACGAAGTCGGTACATTTTCTAGCCGTGCGGATGACCTTCACATTGGAGAGATTCTGTCAGTTGTACATTCGAGGAGATGGTGGAGCTACGCCGTTACCCGGTATCCATGAGTGTGTCGGATAGGGACCCGAGGTTTACGAGGCACTTTTGGAAGAGTTTCCAAAAGGCTATGGGCACACGGCTGACCATGAGTACAACTTTCCACCCACAGACAGATGGTCAGTCAGAGAGGACTATACAGGTGTTAGAAGACATGCTGCGAGCATGCGTCTTGGATCATAAGGGTAGTTGGGAAGAGCATTTGCCCATGAGTGGAGTCAGCACAACAACGGTTATCGGGGCGAGTATACATATGGCATGGCACCATATGAGGCATTGTATGGGAGGCCGTACGGATCACCGTTATGTTGGACCGAGGTGGAAAACCATCCCTTTGTCACGACTGATTAGAGACACCTCGAAGGTGAGCTTGATGCGCTTGATGTCTTCTCACGCTCGAAACCCGCTTGAGAAGGCCTATGCGGATGTCTGACGTAGACCCTTAGAGTTAGAGGTTGGAGATCGTATCTTCTTGGAAGGTGATGCCTAAGAAGGAAGGGTGTTAGAGATTCAAAAATGACGAGGAAAGTTATCACTTCAGGTTATTAAGACATACTACAGAGATACCACGAGATGACGCAATCGTGTCATCTGGTTCAAGCCTTCACGCCAGCCATCATCTGAAGGTGTCCCACGGTATTTCACGTCTGCTCCGGAGAGTGCACTCCGAATCCGGCTCATGTAATTGGATTGGGGAGAGATTGAGGTTGACGATGGGACCTTCGAGGGGAGAGGGACCGGTGTGCGTGTGGATAGTCGGGATCAGGTTTTGCGATGCAAGACCGTGAGGCTATTGAGGGTGCTATGGCAGCACCGCAGAGTGGAGGAGTCAACGTGGGAGCGCGAGGACACGATGCGGGCCACCTATCCCTTCTTGTTTAGGGATGAAGGTACGTGATTTAGTCGTTTAATATTTAAATGACTAGTTTACATGCATGGTCTAGTGCACGTTGCATATGCATGTGAGTTGTTATGATTGTCCATAATTTCGGGACGAAATTCTTTTTAAGGAGGGGAGAATGTATGACCCGAGAAAATTCCAATTTTCTGAAAAATGGCAAAACGGTAATTTCGGTAAAAACCTAAAATTTTTATAGATCTCGGATGACGAAACGGATTTCACCGTTGGAATCATCTCTCGAAATCTAGCTAAAACGTCGAATTTCGTCGAATTCCGAGACAGTTGGAATTTAACGTTTTTCGAAGCACCGGGTGCCGAAAAACGGGTTTGAGAGACATGTGATGTGACAAAAGTCACCCACTACATGTACTCATGTGACACATGTTGTATGAGTAGAGAGATGATGGAAATGGACGGCCTAGATTGTGCTAAGTGTAAAAAATCTAGAAAAATGAGACAATGGGAATTTTGGAATTTGTTAATGAGGAAGAGACAAAATTGCAATAGTGTTGTCTTCTCAGATAAAGATAAAAATGAAGCGATCAAGTTGGAAATGGTTTACGATTAATTTGGACATTTGAGTTTTAGAAGAGAGAGCACATTCTCTCTAGATTTCCTACCGACCGACTGGTTTGTCACTGAGCAAGAAGGAAAGTCAGTTTCTACGCTACGAGGGCTACACGTAAGACTCGATTTGGTGGAGTTCCAACAACTCCAATAGGTATGGATCTTTTCCTACTTGCGTTATTTTTCGGCTAAGAGCCGTGTAAATGGTTAGGAATGTTCTGAGGCTTGTTTTAGCCATAAATTCGGTCTCAAAAGCTTTGAATCAAGTGGAGAAAATTCCTATTTGTGTGGTCATGAACAGTGCCACCCGAGGGTTTCACTGTTCATGTGAATAGTGATGTGAATATTTTGTAAATTTGTTGGTGCTGAAAGGATTTAAGTTCTAACTGTTTGTGTTTGCTAATTAGCCCATGTAAGCTAATTTTGGTATAATTGATTGTGAAATTGCATAACATGTTTTATGTGATTTAATTATGTTAATATATATGCATGTGAATATATTAGAATGAATGTGTTCGAATTGGCATCATGCATTCCATATGCATTAGGACAACCTAGAATATTAGGTGTGGGTGCATGACATGAAATGAAACAAAAATGAAAATGTTTGTGAAAAGAATTTTGACGGAAGATTTTCCTGAACTCTGTTGAGATTATCCAACACCACTGGCGGCCCATGAATTGTTTAGAGGGAAGCATTCAATGATTCGCCGAGGGTTGTCCAATATTTTACCGAAACTCGGTAGTGTGTTTTCAAGAACAAACGACTTTTGTTTTGAAAACTGTGATTTTACTCGCATTCGGCTTAAGCATATGTGACGGAGTTGGTGAGGACTCGAGATATGGGTTGGTCATGTAGACATTCGAGTAGGTTCATGTAATTGCTTGAATGTGATTGTTTGCCATGCATGTGCACTTAGGTGGGGAGTAACCCATATAGGAAATTATCTCTACTGGGCTTTGCTCACCCTGTCGAGGGATCACCATTTCGTGTAATAAAGGTGTGCATCGAGGACAATTGCTTGAGCGCCCGATCCCGACCCGAATCTGAGTCATGGATCCGAACCGGTCCTGGCGTGATACTATCTATATACTATACTATACATCGACTTCATTGACCGTTTCTTTCTCGTAGCTTTACTCGCATTTATCGTGCACAAACAATTTCGCACAATAAAAATCATTCAGACATATACAAAAGAACTACTTCACCGGAGCGGTGTCCACTTCACAATTTATACACATATACAAAGAGTCCCATTTACCTATACATTTAAAATTTTCTATTATAAAAACATCGTAGATTATGGAAGTAATAATGCGAGCACCTATCTCCTCTGAAGCCTACCGCTTTGGCTGATGTGGAATGTCCTCGTCTTCTATCCTTGTCTTCTGCCTTCTCGTACCTACACCCGATTGAATTCGTGCTAAGCCACGCTTAGTGGGAACATAAGTATGGACAACCACCAATGGCGACTGTCACAAGCTTATACATATGCATTATATATATCTAAACATATTTCTATGACGTAATTCCTTATCATCTGATATTCCTATTGTATGTCATTCTTTTTCTATTACAAGTTCTATGTCTTTAGCATCTCCTTTATTTATACTTTTTCTATATTCCTATTCGAAAGTACTTTTGTTATATTCCTATACTTGAACTCGTGTTCATCTTTCATGCTTGTTATATGTCTTCAATGTTCCTATTCTCCTTGTCAAGTTATATAGCATGTCTTACCTATATTCTTTCATCTTTCATCTATGATTTATTTCATTTCAATTTCATACTTGTACTATTGTATACTTCCTATTATGTGTGTTCATCTTGTACTATTCATATCCCTGTTATCCTCGTACTATTCCTACTTTTTTGTTTTTATACCTATTTTCATATCAAAGTTATAATGTACTTCTTATTATCAGAATCGTCTCTCAGACTTTCATCGTATAAAAGGGCTATGCTTCTCATATCATATCCTATTATATATACTTTTTCGTGATCCATTTCCTTTGTGTATACTTTTCCTTTTTCTTTATATTTTCATGTCCAATACTCTTGTGGCGGATTCAGGAAATAATCGAGTGCACCAGTACTTATCACCAGACAGATGTTGATCTCTCTCCTCGTTAATACCCGAAGGTATCATCACCGTACGCAGACAAAGGACCTATGTCATATGCCATCTGCACTGGAAGGTACTATCACCCGCATCGAGCGTTGATTTCTATCTATCAGGGTGACCCTCAAGGGGCCACCGATCCAAACTGATCTATCACTCCACCCAAACGGCCTCAATGTCCGTCTATGAATATGTCGCAAAGAATCATGTCTTCCCTATAGCATGCCTATCTATCCCCTCTTACCAGTCCTAAGTGTATTAATCAACTTTATTACATTTTCTGCATATTTCATAAGCATGTGAATAACTATTGTTATCATAAATTGCTTATGGCTATATTGTCATTACTTTACTCAGATTAATTCTCATATCCGTAGTTCTCATATTACTAGTTTCCTTTACATGTCTCTATAATACATACAGTCATATCTTTTTCGATCATTTAGTTTTGTCTATCATATATTCCTAGCGTGTTCCATCTTATTCTTTTCGGTATGTCTATCTTATACTCATATCTGTTACGTATTCCTATCATTTGTTCTTAGCATGTTCTATCTATTTATTTAAGTATATCTATCATATAATCCTATCATACACGTTTATATTCATATCATTTAATCTTATATGCATATGTGCCTATCATTCGTGGTACTTTAGAATTATCATATCTTATGACATGTTCTATCATATCTTATTATATTGTACGACTTATACCTATCATATCTTATGACATATTCCTATACCTTTCTATACTTGTACATTATGCAACCTATGTATTCTTATTCCTCTATGATTCTACTTTATTTAGAAATTGAATCAATCAACCTGATCATCCAAACTGTTATATGATTTCTACGCTAACTAGTCATTTTACCGATTTTTCAGTGATACGCCTAGGCACACTTTTCCGGGATCTTAACTTAAGCATTTTAATCCTATGTCCTTAATCATTTAAAGCTAAGGTGCGGCGGTTCTATTCCAACTGGAATCACCCACCGAGCACCGAACTCGCCACGCCCAACAACTCGGACTACTCTATGTTTAATGGATGCAGAATTTGGTTTGCCCATGGTCCCACTTCGAGTGTATTTTTGGGCCACTTAGGTTCAGAATTTGGCAATTCCTTCTCTTTAGGTTTTGTTCTCCTTGAAGTCTATTTTAATTGGCCACTTGAATCACTCAAATCGGATAAGAAATGAGTAAGTTATGGCCAAAATACTAAAACTGGTCAAAACTGGAAAAACCGTAACAGGTTTGCATTCGGTAGAAATTTACCTTCTAATCCAGAACTTCGCCAAATCGACCGATCAGTGCCGTACCGGTAGAACTTAACTTCTACCGGTGTAGAAGTGACACCTGAGAATGCCTTGCACGGGTGTTTTCACATTTTTCCATATGTTTCAACCCCAAATCAACTCTATACCTCATAATCACTTCAAGATCACTTCAAATTCATCTTATAATCACTTTTCTACTCAATTCCTCTTCACTTTTGTCTTCTTTTCAAAAAACTTTCCATTAATCTCTCCCAATATCATTCTAATATGAGTTACCACCTATATACACAATTAAGTAATAAGATTTGTTAGGGTTTGATCTAAAACCTAAATTAATTTCCTTTCATTTAACCTGTATCCAACCCAAAAGGGAGGATTCTATACCTAACTTGTTCCATATGGGGTTTTACCAACCCTAATTTCAAGAGATCCAAGGTTAGAATAGAATTCAACAAAACCCTAGCTTTTGGAGATAAAGCTATTAACTAAACCAAGCCTTTAAATTCACAACTGCTACTGAGTTCGGCTTCCATACAAAACTAAAAGCCTCCATACCTCTGGCTGCTTTCCTCTTCCTTCTCTTCTTCTCTTCCTCTTCCTCTCTTCTCCTTTGCTCTTCTCTCTCCTGTTTTTCTCTCTTTGGAGACCAAATTTAGTCTTTAAATCCATGTTTTCTAAGGCCTCTTTGTTCGTCCTCCAAAATAACCCATTTTTAGTCAAGTTTGCTTATTTGCTTAAGCCTATAACTCATTCTTCTATTTAAAGCAATTTATGTCATATTATACTTTGGCCTCTAATTTTGTCAACTATGACTTTTATAATTCCCTTAGACCAATTTCAAAATTGTCCTTAAGTTTTGTAACTTTCCGGGTCTCAAATTTTGTTTCCGAAAATTTCCATTTAGTTTTTAATATACCCTAAACAAGTCCGAAAACTGCTAGGGTACATTTCGGGGTGTTACAACAGCGCTCACTAGAGGCCGTATTTTAGAAGAAAGTCGGGCTGTGACTTTGGTATCTTTATTGTATACATGTATTAAAATTCCAAGGTTTAATATATGTTGAATTAAGAGTAATTTATTAACTCTTGAACTATTGTATATAGTTGGTATGTATTTGGTGGGTATTAATGCAGGGGCCCAAGTGGCCATTTTTACTCATTTTTAATTGTATATGGACCCTGTGTGGTCATTGTTGATTATTGGGACAGGTGTGTACCTTGGGTAGAGCTCCCCATACAAAGGAGACTCTACCCAATTTTCGTGAGTGGTGTTAGGTTACCCGACATTCACGAGTATTCCGCGGGTTGACGGGTTGTCAACGGACCCCCGGGTTTTGGGGCGTTACACACTTCCTTTTATCCGTTCCATTTCATAGTTTCTATGTTTTCACCACTTTCTTTCTATATGACTTCTCGTTCTATCTCATTCTTTCCCACTTAGATTGGTGATCTATTCATTTTACTGCATGGGGGTTTGTCATGTCATCCCTTCACTAATTCCATCGACATTTATTCAGAGACTTTTAGTTTGAGAGACTTATGTCATTTCATTGGAGTTGTTTTATTATACCTTTGGGCTTGGAAATATGTTCATTTATCGGGCCATATTGGCTTTGTCTCTCATTGTTTATCTCTGGCCTATGCGCAAAAAAAAAAAAAAAAACAAAAAAAGAAAAGAAAATAACAAAAGAGAAAAATAAAAAAATATAAAGAATGATGATATGTATTCAAAGATAAGTATTCTCGAAGTTCGTATGTGGATTTAAGGAGGATCATTGTCTTTAGTGTAAGGAATTACTTGGGTGGGAGTTCGTATGTGGTTTCCCGAGATCCTAGTGAACATGTGTTTCTATTTCTTGAGATTTTATTACTGGTATATGAGATGCACCGATCCTCTGGGGGTCTTTGTAGTTAGTGTCATATCTATCATCTAAATTTTATCACTTACACGCCTTCCCATGCGTTGATTCGTAGATTCATCATACCATCATCAGTTTTTCCATAATGTTATTTATCTTCTCGACTTCATACCTCTCATTTTCACATTTATCACCCTCATATGTTTATTGGTTTCGAGTTTGATGTTTCACTTTACATCATTTTCCTCTTACCTATCTCACCATATGTTACACTTTTGCATTATACATTGTTAGCTAGCACTTCCATTGATGCTCTGTGTCCATGGCTCATGAGACTTCTCTATGTATGTGTACTCTACACGAGGGCATGGGGTTGATTGGCTGGGTGTTTAAGCCTAGTTTCCTTCATTTTTACCTTATCACTCCTAAGCCTACATTACGGTCCGTGGCCATAAAGACCACCCCGAGACTACGGGATTTAACGCTTTCGATAAAGATTTACTTTGATAGGTATGTGAGACTTGGCCCATATCTCGAACATTATTATGTGGCTTTTCAGAGATGCCTTTGCTAGCGTTTGTGATCCATTTCCTAGTTACTATCTAGATGACTCGAGGTCGCTTTGTTATCGGGGATGCAAAGATTTAGACTGATTCTCGGAGCATGCCATATCGGGCATACCCTATCCGTCGATCATTCGATGTGTTTGTTTCTGTAGACATATTCTTGTTGAGATGTTGAGCCATATTTTGATATTTTGGGGTTTCATTACATCTCTGTTGGATGACATACATGTCATACTTAGGCACATCCCTTATCCGCCAGGATCATCAGGAATTTGTTTGTTTGTGCATACAATCGTTATCGAGAGGATGAGTATTGTTTTGATAGATGCTACACTCTGGGCATACCCCTATTTGCTCGATCATTCGATGTTTTGTTTGTGTGTATTGTGATATCAGCTGAGATGTCGAGCCATATTTCGATATTCGGGGTTTCATCACATTCTATCGATGACACAGCGTCATACTGAAAGACATCCCTATCCGCCAAGATCATCAGAATTGTTTGTTCGTGCATACAATCGTTATCGAGAGGATGAGTCTGTTATTACATTTTTTCGTGATTTCACTATGTTTTGATAGATGTCATGACCGCATATCCCTTATATTTCTGATCATTCTGACATATTGGCTTGTCTGCATGCTCTTATCGATGATATGAGCCATTGTTATGACATTTTCGGGATTCCCCGTCATGTCGATGTTTTATCAGTATCAAGATGCCACCCCCTAACTCGCCTTTACTATCTCGCCCAGCGCTCAGATCATCACATGGATCACGTTCGGGACTTCATCCGCATCACATTTGCTAATATACAAGATCGACGCTCAAACTTCGTCTTCTTGTGATAGGCGTTCGTATCGCTTCATATGGATAAGATGTTCATATCATTTCCAGATCACATTTCGCCAAAGATCGCAATCGTATCGCCTCGTACTTCATCTTCTGTGATATCAAAGCTCGCATCGCCATATGGACTCACCGACGTTCGCACTTCATTCAGATCACATTCGCTAGCACCGCAGCCGACGCTCAAACTCGTCTTTTCAATATCAGCTCGTGACTTTGCCTCATATGGATTCATGTCTCGCACTTCCATCCGTGATCACACTTTCTAGCACCACGCACGTCGCATCGCCTCTCCCAGATATCGCCCGGGATCGCTTTATATGGATAAGATGTCTCAGACTCATCCCAGATCACATCTCGCAAGACTGCAATGGTCTCGACTTCGTCGCACATCGTGCCCGTGACTTTGGCCTTTATATGGATTCAGATGTTTTGTACTTCATCCCAGATCACATTTTGCCAGCACCGTATCGACGCTTAGACCCGCCTTCTCGCGATATTAGGCTCGTGACTTCACGATATGGATCGATGTTCAGCACTTTATATGCATCATATTTGCTAGCATCAAGAATGACGCTCAGACTTTGTCTTCTCGTATATCAGCGTTCGCATTCTCCCTTTATATGAGTCGATGTTCAGACTTCATCCCAGATCACATCTCGTTAGCACCGCAGCCAGACGTTCGCACTTCGCCTTCCTCGTGATATCGTGCGGCCCGTGACTTCGCCTTTATATGGTCGATGTTCGCACTTCATCCTGTGATCACATTCATAGCATCAGCCGACGCTCAAACTTCGCTTTTCTACATATCAGCTCAAACTCTCGTTTCTTTATATGGATTAGATGTTCAGGATTCCATCCCAGATCACATTTTCTAGCACAAGATCGACGGCTCGCACTTCAGCTTTGGCTTACCGTGCCCAACTCGCCCTCTATATGGATCAAAATGTCCAAACCCCCATCCTGTGACCATACTTAAAGACAACAGATCAGACGCCTCGACTCGCCTTCCGTATATCAGGCCTCGTGACTCACTTTATATGATCATATGTCTCGCACTTCCATCCGATCACATTTGCTAGCATAGCGTGCATCGACCGCTCGCACTTCATCTTTGCTTATTAAAGGCTCGTGACTTCTCGCCTTCATATGGATCACCAAATGTTCAAATTTCATCCTCGAATCACATTTTCTAAAGACAACAGATTGTGACGCTCGGGATCCGCCTTCTCTCGTGATATCGTGCATTCGCACTTCGCCTTTATATGTATCAGATGTTTAGACTTTATCTGTATCACATTTTCTAGCACAAAGAAGACAGACAAGGACTTCATTTTCAGATATCGCATCTGTGACTTCGCTTTATATGGATCGATGTTCAGACTTCATCTCAGATCACATTCGCTACCTCAGCCAGACGACGCTCAAACTGCCTCTCAAGGTGACGCTCGTGACCATCATATGGATCATCACGGGAGGTTCATACTTCATTTGCATCACATTTGCTAAAGACAAAGAAAGCCGACATTTTGATGCCTTCACCATAGCTTAATCCCTAGTTTCATCTCTATCGTAGATATATCATACCAATATTCGTATTTTCACATTTCATCACACTCCTTGATCACATAGTTTATTCTGGCTTGTCGTGATTTCTCGCCGCTTAGCTCACGCAGCTTCTCCCATGATCGTGTCAATTTCATACAAGACACACATGATCATTCTAGTATCCACGCGTCGACTTCCGCCGCTTTTATCCCGATACAGGCTCGACCTTCGGTATGACCTTCTGGGCGAGGTCGATCTACATCACGGGCTGACTATAGCCATCTCTGCTTCTTTTGCTGGCCCACTCTGTGGTATCGAGGGCCCCCTGGTCTCGCTTTAGTGTCCCTCTTCGACACTCAGTCTCTTTTCGTGACACCCCAAACCCGGGTCCGCTGACTACCCGTCAACTCATGGACACATGCTACCGCCCAAGCCATTCTCGACACCACTTTAGGAAAATCTGCGTAGCCTTGTACCTGAGCCTACCCAAATACGCACTGCATATACCGTCCCAAATACCCAATATATACAATATATATCCACACGCCTTACTGGGGCTCCACAAATGCGACTAATGTACATGTCAACTATGAAACCAACTATATACCCAATAGCTTACAAGAGTTAATATTTTTACTTAAACAATACATATATTAAAACTTAAAGAGTTCTAATACATGTACAACCACCAAAGCCACATCCCGACTCTTCTTCACACAACCCTAGATCTAGCCGTCCCTCGCACGCCCCCTCGTATCAGAAAAGGGGGTCCCACGCGACCTGGTGAGCTAAAGCCCGCAGAGAATCGCCTCAAGTAGGCTACTCCCACCTGCGCAATGTTCCACTTCTAAAACACACATTCAAGCAAATGCATGATCAACTTGAATGTCTACATGACCAACCTGCATCCCGAGTCCTCACCGACTCTCCTACACTCGCCAAGCCTCGTATGAGAATATTCGCTTTATTAGTGGGCAACCCTCCAGATGAATATATCAATTGGGCGCTCAGACGATTGATATATATTATTTGTTTTATGAACTACCCTCAGTGAATATATATATCAAGCGGGTAAAGCTCATTGATTGATATATTATTTAGTTTGGACTACCCACTCTAGATAATTAACATTTTTAGACTACCCTCCCAGAATCACTTTCTCTAGACTCATCTCATGTATTGCTCTGTATTCTGAGATATTCCGGTGCATATGGAGATACATGTATGCGGTTCCATCACGAGTCAATCGCATACAAAGCATGTCAGCGTGAATATATTCGCATAATATCAATCTGAAATCATGTCATGTAATTAATCAATTCCAAGCATCAAAATTAGCTGCGGGCTAATGATCAAACATGGCGATTTAATTTAAATCACTCGGCCAAACATATTTTCACAAAAATATGATTTTACAAATTCTTGTTTGGGAATATGGTGAAAGCCCTTGATTCTTGATAGAAAATCATGAATCGGTTCGCTTAGTGAACTGAAATCAATGCGATTTCACGTGGAATTTGTATCTATAGAAGCAAACATCCAATACACAAATCAACACAAACCACACCCAAACAGCCCATACCCACGAAAATTTCTCTGGACTGTCACGGATGTGAGAAAAATCCCAAAGAGTTTCTAACAATTCGGTCCCAAGTTTTGGGACCGATCAAACGGCCCCTCACGGCCTCATTTAACCGAAACATTAGTAAAACACTTAAATGGGAGTAAAAATTCGAGTAGGGAGAAAATCTGCTTTAGAGTTTGAGCTACCGCAATCCCGGGGTCAGCGCGTAGCTGGCCTTTCCGCGTGTAGAGCGTTTTCATGCTAACAAAGGTCGAGAATCCTGGCTGGTCAGATTCTTGGGAATCTTAGAAAAGGAGAACCTTAAGCACTAAAAACTCCATTGAAGCCACTGCATCTCCCCTCCCATTTCACGTTTTTGGCCTTGGTTTAATGAAGGAGATGGCTATTGTTTGTTATTTCGTCATCTTGTGACTTAAAATCAAACTTATAAATGCCCACTATGTCTATTCATTCAGGATTTGATGTTATTGACTATCTCGGTCGTCAGTTTCATCGTTCTCTCTTCATCTCATTTGTGGCACATGAGTCACGTATTATATCTGACATTTATCGCGTGAAGTCGTTCACGGCACGGCGCGTGCGCCGAAAAATGTGTCGACTCCAACTGTCTCGGAAAATTATGAAATTTTACGTGCTAACTAGATTTCGTGAGACGATTCCAACGGTATAATCCGTTTCTTCATCCGAGATCTAGAGAATTAATTATGGATTTTTAACCGAAATTACAATTTTATAATCAAAATTACGATTTTGCCCTTATTCCAGAAATTGGGAATTTCACCGAGGTCTTACAACTTTTTTGCCGATAGAGTTCGTACAACCGCTCGCTTTGGCGCGCCCGTTTTACTTCATTATTAAGTATTCGTTACGGTACAATGGCTACATCGAAAGATGGGCATATTTGTGAACCCCAAATTTTGAGGCTTAGGATTTTTTTTCCTTTGTGGGAGGCATGTGTGGGGGAATTCTGAGGAGAGGCCTCCACTTTTCCTATAAAGGGTCCCTCTCCCCCTTGATTGAAAGGGAGAAAAAGGAAATCATAGGCTTGCTCCACATAAAAAAAGTTAGAGCCTGTGTGCTTGATTAAATTTTTTTTTTTTTTTTGAATAAATTAGGCGTGGGCACATATAATTTAGGTCCTATTAGTTCGTAGGGTACATTTTCTTAAGGAGGCTATGGGTCTTCCCCACATTGAGTGAGAGGGTCACCAAATGGTGCCGAAAGTTTAAGGTTTGATGGCCGTGGAGAAATCTTAGGTTCGGGGAGCAATTTTGGAGACAATGAAGCAGGAGGCAATTTTAGCTTGAGGCGGTTCGGTCGGGGGAACTCTGCGTCTGAGGTATTTTTGCTGACTTTATTTTATTTTTCTTTTATATAGTTAATTTTATTTTATTTTATTAATTGTCTTGTATATATATTATATTAGTCATTTAATTTATAGTCTTATTATTTTATTTTCCTTGTAAATTATATTGTTGCTTTTGTTTATTTAATTAAATTGGTTATTTGATGTTTTTTTTCCTTAACATATGAACTATCCACCCACCCTTAATTTAATAAAATCCCCAAGTGTTTTTAAAAAAATTCCAAGTTTTAAATTTTCACATTTCTCTAATTTTAAAGTCTTCAAATTTCAAATTTCAAATTTATCATTTCTAAATTCAAATTTTCAATTTTTAAATTCAAGTCCTCCAAATCTCAAATTTCAAAATTTTCCAGTATTTCAATTCAAAATTACCAAATTCTAATTTCAAAAATCAAGTGTCGTAATTTCAAAGTCGACGATGTTCAAATTTCAAAATATCAATTTGAGGTCGGTTGTCACCGTGTAAATTTACAAAATTCATAATTTCTAAATTACAAGTCCCAAAAAAATCTCAAATTTCAAATTTCAACTTCAAACTTCAAATTTTCAAAACTTCAATTTCAAACCAGTCTTCAAAAATCTCAAACACACGGTTAATTCTACAATTCCTATAAAATGGAATCTTGGGGAGTTAATTTGTGTAACATGTAAATAGGTCTGGGTGGGGCTCGACATTCCATGTATCATTTTCATAAATAATTTGACATATGATTTATAACCAATTTTTAATTGAATGTGAATAGTTTGTATTTTGTTATTACTTGTACGCATTTGTTTCCCGATTGGTAGCGCTTCTAACATCTGATCCAGTGCGCATTTTTCATCCGACTTTGCTTGATTATTTATTTATAGATGTCTTTCATGCTTTTATATTGTTATTGTTTATCTTCGGTATTCATTAATTGATTAGTCAAAAGCCATATTTTTCTTAATTTGTTTAGTAGGGCAGAGCTTTAGGGCTTAGAGGGAGTGCCTACGCTTCCCATAAATGCCTTCTAGATATAACGACCCCACGGACTGAACTGGTTTTCCCCGAACTGCATTTTCTTATAAGGAGTCACATTTAGGGTTTTTCTTTTTTATTTTGTTTTCCCTTTTAAAATAAAACAAAAATAAGTGGCGAGTCCAAATCGTTTTTTAAAAAAATGGTTTTTCAAAAAAATAAAAAAACGAGTCTCGCCTTTTTAAGTAGGAAACGCATAATAGCCAAAAATGCGGAGTCCACAAGTACTCAATAGTATTAAGTATTAAGTTGTTTTTTTTTTTAATATTAGGTAGTGAGTAGGGATGACAACGGGACGGATTATTTCGGGTTCCCGCCTAGCCTCATTCTTAATGACACAGGTTTGGTTTAATTTTAATCTGGTTTTTAAGGGGTTAGGGTTTATTTTCTCAAATTCGAAACGGGTTCAGATATTGTTACTCCCTGTAAAACTCGGGAAAATTAGAAATTTTCAAAAATGACAAAATGTTAATAAAAATAATAAATTATCATAAGGATTCAGAGAAGCCTAGAAAATTTTCTAGATCTCGGATGTGGCTTAGATTTGTAGTTAAATTCGTCTTACGAAATCTAGTGACCAGGAAGAAAAAGTTTTGTTGTTGAATTCTAAGACAAAGCGGAAAATTTTCGGAGTTTTACGGGTGATAAGTGTCAGATGATTTCAGGATCACGAGATTTTTACGAAATCTCGGAAGTCGAATGGGCAGGCTAAGTTCATTTAAAATAAAGTGAACTGAAAAGAAATAAATTGTTTTAGGGTAGAAACGAACCCGAACCATATATCCAAAATAATAATAATAAGCCCCGCCCGGATTATATTTTAAAAATAAATTTTTATTAATTTATTTTTATACTTTAATATAAATAATAATAATTATTATAATGTTTTTTAATAAATAATTTATAAAAATTCATAATATTTTATTTTTGAAAAAATATTAATTTTAATATAATAAAAATAAAAAAGCAAATATAAAAAATTAAAATTTAAAAATAAAAACAAAAAATAAAATGTAAACGGGGCCCGAGTTTGGGAATTTTCCCATCTCAGAGGCATACATTTAATTTTTTTAAATGAGACAAGTTTGAGAATTGAAAAAATAAGCAATAGAGATTCGGGGGGATGGGACATTATAGTGCCCAAACCCTCCCATTATAATTCACAGTAGTGTGTTGCTAGCCACTTCTTGTTGGGCAATGATTGAGTTTTCTTTATTTTTATGGAAAATGACTTTTTCTGAATAGAAAAAGCCAAATATTACCAGCTTTTACATTAGAATTTTTTTAAAGAATTCGTGATAAATCGTGAAAATTTAAAAGAGCAGACAACTTCTTTGTGAAAGGCTGTTAGGCTTCCGTGTTAATTGAAAAACAAACGCCGTGTAGTCTGCAGTTTGCATAATGGGCTTTTTTATTGTAAAAGCTTGAACATTTTTCATTAATAGGATTTGAGCATCTTCATCCAATGTCTTTTATTTTCTAGGTTTTTCTTTAACTTTTTCAGTAACCAAACAAAGATTACATTTAGATTTTTTTCTCTTTGCCCCATTTTCTCAAAAACCAAACACTCCTATAAAGAATAGATCAAGATTAAGAAGGATAACCAAAAATTAAAAAAATGGAGTTTGAAGGGCTAATTGAAATATCAACAAAAAGACCTAAAAACCCAAAATTTCATGTCATTATCTCAGCAACCAAACAGATTGCAGTTGGGGAGTTCGTGAGGGTTAGAAAGAAAAGCAACCAAACAGATTGCAACTGGGGAATTTGTGAGGATTAGATAGGAAAGAGAGAAAACGAAGATGAGGAGGGTAAAGACCCTAGGGTTCTTTTGGCCCAAGCGAGTTTTGGATCAAATGAGTAAAATGAAATTAGGGTTTTTTAATCTCCTAAATTTAGAAGCTCCTAAACTTTTAAGTTGGATATGTGCAAAATTTTGACAAGTTAACGTTAGTTTGGCCATTTAACCTAAACACAATAGGGACTAATTTAGGATAAGGGAGACTATAGGGTTCTTTTTGGACCAAAATGAAGTTTGAAGTGTAAGTAGCATAGGGTAAAGTGGTTGATTACATCAAATTTAAAAAATATTGATTAAAAAAGTATGACTCCAAAACTATTGATTGAATTATCATAGTTTGTGATGATATGGATTCCATGTAGATTTCGTATGTGGTGAATACGAGTTTAGTACAATTTAAAACTCGTCTTTTGAAAAGACGTGTTTAGTGCAACTTAAGAACTCGTATGTCAAAAAGACGAGTTCAGTGCAAATTCAAAACTTGTATGCCAAAAAAACAAGTTTAATGCAAATTTAGAACTCGTTTGTTGAAAATATGAATTCAGTACAAGTTTGGATGTCATTATAAATATAGAACTCGAACATTGGAAGCGAGTTACGTAGGTCAGAACTCGTTTGTTGAAGAGCGAGTTCAATACAAATAAGAACTTGTCTATTGAAAGAATTAAGAACATGTTTGTTGAAGAGCAAGTTAAGTGTAAATATAGAACCACGACTATTAAAAAAACAAGTTTAGCTCAAATTTAGAGCTCGTTTATTGAAAACGAGTTCGATTAGTAAATTTACGAACTTCGTTTGTTTAAAAGAAGATGAGTTCACGTGCAAATTGTGTAAGTGGATGAAGACTAAAAATAATAATTTTTAGCACATGTCACATTATGTGTTGCATTTGTCGATACTTTTTTGATGATATTTTTAATCAGGCGAGGAATTTAGGCGATCTTTGGAATCCATTTGGGGCCGTCCGGCTACGGGCGTTGGATTCGCCTGCCAACGAGAGACAAGGATCGGCGAGGTACCGACATTTGCGCTTTCGGGTGCTAAGAATGGGTTCTTTGGGGAAGAATATCGCAGGGAATGGAAGTGGTGCATAAGTCTGCGTACCTTTCATAGATGGGGTGGCGCAGTATTTATAGTAGATGTTTTCCCAATTGGATGATAAATATTCTTGTGGATGATAGATTTTCTTTCCTTCTCCGTTGTCCAGTTAATAAGGGATAATTAGATAGCAGTTATTAGGTATCTACTTATTTATTGGTGAGATTTGATTTGATTTACAGGATATGTGCTCTTTAGGCTATCCGTGTTATCGGCTCTTAGGGTGGATGAACTAGGCTCATTTTGGGCTTGTCGCAGAGCGAGGGCGTTTTCGTGAGCAACACATAAATCTTCCGTTTAATCACGCTTTTTGGGCTTGGAATTGGATACATTAATGCTTATTTTTAAATTATTCCTTTTAAATATGTATTATTTTATTAGATGTTTAGTCAAAAAAATTTATTTTTTTAAAAACAACCAAGTGGAATATGGGAAAACAGGAGTTTTTTTTTTTTTTTGGACCTTTTCCGAAAATGTAGATGGTTAAAGAAATGAAAAAAAGGCGTAGAGAAGAATATAGTATGAAGATGCCCCACTGCCACCAAACTTAGCTCTGGTTGTTGGGTTGTTGCTGTTTAATTCAAGCTTAAGGCATCCCCCCACCAGCCACCACTTGTCGAGCCCACCCTCTTAGAGTGTGTGTGGGACTCTTTTTATTTTGTGTGTTTGGAGGCTGAGAAAACAGGGGAGAGATTGAAAGGATATTGAAGTCAAGCTAAGAGTGAGACAGTGGGAAGAAAAGAGTGAGATTTGTTTCCAGTCTGTGGGATTCAATGTTGGTCCAAGATCGTTCAACTCCGAAATCCCCAAAATCCCATATCAGAGCGCTTCATTCTCTTCACCCACATCGCTTCTCGGAGCCCAAGAACCTCGATTTCTCTACATGGTTCTCCGAAAACTTGTACAAGATCGTCACCATTTCGCTCCTAATCGCCACCGTCGCAGCTCTCTGCTTCCTCCGCAACGTCGCCGACACCGCTGTTCTAGTTTCCTACGAAACCAAGGCGAAGAGCCTTGAGAAGATCGAATTCCCTCAAATTAATTGGAATTCGGTCACGCTCGTCTCAGATAAGTCCCCTTACGCGAATTTTCGATCCGAGAGATGGATTATTGTTTCGGTATCGAATTACCCCACCGAATCGCTCCGGAAACTTGTGAAGATTAAGGGCTGGCAGGTCCTCGCCATTGGCAATTCGAAGACGCCTTCAGATTGGAGTCTCAAAGGTGCGATATTTTTGTCTTTAGAACAGCAGGCGAATTTAGGGTTTCGGGTAGTGGATCACCTCCCTTATGATTCCTTTGTTAGGAAAAATGTTGGGTATCTTTTCGCGATACAACATGGCGCACAGAAGATCTTTGATGCTGATGATCGCGGGGACGTGATTGATAACGATCTCGGGAAGCATTTCGATGTAGAATTGATTGGTGAGGGTGCTAGGCAAGAGATTATACATCAGTATAGTCACCAAGACCCTAATCGGACAATTGTGAATCCCTATATTCATTTCGGGCAGCGGTCGGTTTGGCCTAGGGGGTTGCCATTGGAAAATGTAGGCGATATTGGACGTGAAGAATTTTACACTGAAGTATTTGGTGGCAAGCAATTTATACAGCAGGGGATATCAAATGGCCTCCCTGATGTTGATTCAGTGTTCTATTTCACCCGGAAACCAGGTTTGGAAGCTTTTGACATTAGGTTTGATGAGCACGCTCCAAAAGTGGCCTTACCTCAAGGTACAATGGTGCCACTTAATTCTTTCAATACGCTTTTTCATTCTTCTGCATTTTGGGGTTTGATGCTTCCTGTTTCTGTTAGTACAATGGCTTCTGATGTGTTAAGGGGTTACTGGGCACAAAGGCTTTTGTAGAACTTGGTGGGTATGTTGTAGTTTATCCTACAGTTCCATCGATATGATGGGATTAAGTCATACCCGTTTTCCGAAGAGAAAGATCTTCATGTGAATGTAGGTCGTTTACTCAAGTTCTTGGTTTCATGGAGGTCAAGTAAACATAGATTGTTTGAGAAGATCTTGGAATTAAGTTGTGTTATGGCTGAGGAGGGATTTTGGACTGAGAAGGATGTGAAGTTTACGGCTGCTTGGCTTCAGGACTTGCTGTTGGGTACCAGCAACCAAGGCTAATGTCACTAGAATTGGATCGACCAAGGGCAAGCATTGGTCATGGGGATCGAAAGGAGTTTATCCCTCAAAAACTACCATCAGTCCATCTCGGAGTTGAGGAAACAGGAACAGTGAATAACGAGATTGGGAATTTGATTCGGTGGAGGAAGAGTTTTGGGAATGTTGTACTTATCATGTACTGCAGTGGGCCTGTTGAACGTATACTTGATGCGTTAACTTTATGGCAGGATATTCAGAACCGTAGTTATTTTGTCAGAGCAGAAGAATGCAGATCTTGTTGTAGAAGAAGGACACCTGGATTTTATATACAAGTAAGTTTTTACCGTCACATATGTTTACTTCGTACTAAGTTTTTACTGTAACAGACACTGCATCTAGTTTAGGTTCTGAATTTGTTTTACTAGATTCTTTTAGATTTTTTTTTAAAGAATCCAGAAGCCAGAAAAATGCATATATTTGGCATATATTTGTTTCACTTTTTTTGGATAACTGAGGAAGGGATTACATGTTGGAGATAGTCTGGCATAGTGTCCTGTATGGATTGTTTTATTTTCAACTTTTGGTTAAACTTTGTTCATTCCAGAAATTGTATAATTTATGTTTTGTTATCTGATACTATAATACTCCTGCACAAGTTGAGATGTTTGAACACACTGCCATAGAGTAAACTTGAGAGCTTACTAGTTCAGTCAAGCACTTTCCCTGACTAAAGAATTAAATTTAACCTTTATGAATATGACAACTCTAGATGGTTATGAACCAGTAGGGAAAAAAAAAAACTCTCTTGATGAATTACATCAGTTTTGAAATTATGAATTTTAGTAGATAGGATGGGTTAGTATAGTTTATCCTCTCGGAGGTAGTTTCACCAAAACTTGTGTTATGTCAGGAAAAAGAATATGGCTAGGTTTGTCCTTTTAACCATCAAACAGGAGTCAAACTATGGCTTTTATATGTGATCATAATTCTGCACAAGACCCACTATTACCACCAATACCCTAGCTGAGTTGTCTTGGCAGGCACCATCTGAGATCGGTTTAAGGATCGCACCCAGGTGAAAGAGGTAGCTGTCATCAAGTAATAGGAGATCACTTTGTTACAAATCACTGATTCCATGGGCTTGGACTGTAAGAACTGAATGACTTGGTTGTGGTTCACGTACTCGATAGAAGTAGGCAAAAGTTCAAAACTAAGTGATGGCTGTCTGACTGATGGGTTGGTTTAAGGGCTGATTTCTAGTTGAAAACCTTTTGCTAATTGTGTCATAATTCCACCAGCTGTGAAGAGGAGGGTATTTATGAACCCAGATGATTTTATGTATTGTTTAGGTTGTGAAAACCTTTTGCTAATTGTGTCATTATTCCAACGGCTGTGAAGAGGAGGGTATTTATGAACCCAGACGACTTTATAAGGTTATGATGATGCTTATGAGCAGTCCTATTGACATACCTACTTTTGTAAAATTAGAAGGAAGACAAATGGACTCCCTAGGAAAGCTTCCCTCCAAATCTAGAAAAAAAAAAGGGCAGTTTCTGCTTTCTTGACATAACATTAGCTTGTGCTGTAAAGAAGGTAGTGTGGTTTTCTAGAAGAAAAAAAATTGGATCTAGTTTTTTTTAGTAATAAATAAGTCCTTTTGTGTTCCTTTCTCTATATTTTCCGTTTTAAATTTCTTCCATCTAAAGTCTGGTTAGGGATAACGCCAATTTTAAGTTGGTGCTTGCTTTCAAATTTAAGTTTATCATATAAGCAAGCTTTGGTTGTTTGTGATAATGATGGATAAACAATCCAGGTGATGTGGCATCCAGATATTGTCATAGCTCTCATATCATTCACCTGAAATTTTGCTAAGGTTGCCCTTTTTCACTCTTTCCCTTTTCTTCTTTTCAGGCAACTGCCCAATATATTTTCTCGCTTTACAAGTGCAGAAGGCTTTTTATTCCTTCAGGACAATACCATTCTTAATTACTGGAATTTGCTGCAAGCAGACATGAGCAAGCTGTGGATTACAAACAAGGTATTATGAGTTTCAAATACTTTCCACATACTGGGTACTACCCTATAATCTGATTTTATAATCTGAGTAGGTCATGAATCCGGACTCTTGCAATTTTGTTGCCATGTGCCAATAACCAACACAATCACTCACTCTTTTTTTGTTCTCAAATTCAATGGCATTCAGGTATCCAAGTCGTGGTCTACTGTTTCGACGAGTGGCAACTCAGATTGGTTTTCAAAGCAAGCAGATATGGTAAGAAGTAGTAAGCATGATGCCAGTTCACTTCCAAAGTCAGTTACAAGGAAACTATAAGCAGTGACAACAGCTCCTCACAGTATGCAGCTCTGATGTATTTTACATTCTCTGACGATTCATTGCTGACTTACCGATCTTGTTAATCTAGTGAACAATCTGGAAATCCATCACAAGGTTGCAATACCCATGTTTTTTCTATCAATGGATTCACCTCAGAATTATGACCCAGTTCTTAGTAGGATGATTTATGAAGAAAACCCATCTTCTACCAATTCCACAACATCTTATTCTGACAAAGTACCAGCAGTTCACCCATGGAATGTGCCAAGTGAACAAGAATTCATCAAGCTGATTAGAATCATGGCAGCAGGTGACCCTCTTCTGCTGGAGTTAGTTTGAAGGCAAAGACAGGTTTTGATTCAGAGGCAAACCCAACAAGTTATGTAATTTTTCTTTTTTTCTTTTTTGGGGGGAGGTTTCCTTATTTCTTTTCCTTATCTGTAGATTATCTTGTATGGTTCACTTACCAGTTGGAGATCTCCTCCACAAAAATTGTTACATTTTCCACTTTTTGTGGGTATATGGAGAAAAAAAAAATGTTGGCGGTTCAATTTAGAATGTGCTTGGGAACTGTTTTCACTGGGGAAAGAAAAACAGATTTAATAAATTTTTAATGAAAAAAAAAAGAATTTGTTCTAAAAATAAATTAGTTTGAGTAATTTAAGACGTACTCACTTTTTTTTCCTTTTTTTTTTTGCTGGTTAGAATTTTGAATTATACATTAACCTAGACAATCTCTCACAACTCTTAAGTAAACAAATATTTATCAGTTAGTTGATTCTAAGAAAATAATAATGAAGGAAGAAAATGATAAATAAATAATTATTTTAAATTTAATTATACTATTGAATTTTAAATTATTTAATAGATAGTTTATATCTTTGCTCAAAGTTTAAAATAAAACATCCAAAGATGAGGCGTCAGAGATTTAGTTGGGGACATTTCTTACATTATAACCAATTATTTGAATTGTTAAAAATTAATAATTAAATAAAATAGTTACGAATAAGTTAATATGAATTTAAAGTGAAATACAAAAATATTTTATGTTTTCCACTAGATTTTTTAATCTTCCATAAACTAAGATAGACGTTAGTATTAAGAAGAAGCCAAAGATCGAGCACTTTCGGATTTTCAAGCTTTGCCCAGGCCCTGAAAGAATTGAGTAGAGATTTTCTCTAAGTATATGCATGATGATTTTCACTGGTATTCAACTCTACTTGTAAGGGCCCCACCTCCTGGCCCACTCAGAAGGCGGTGGTCGATGCATGTAGAGTATAAGGCGTAGCCAGCTGTACTTTTAACTTCCTTTCCGTGAGGCTGAGCCGAGGCTAGGGACATGTTGGAAATGGGGAGGCTTGACTCGCTGGCCAGAACACTAGCTCATTTGTGCCAACAGGGGTCGGGTTGACTACCGTCGACCGCGAATCTAGTGGACGTCGAGATTCTGGCGCCTTAATCGAGGCGTCTCGCTGTACGGGAGGCACCTATGAGTCGTCAGCCTGCGTAAGCACTGTCGAAGCGGTCCGATATATCTGATATATATCGATATATAGCCACTTGGGCCCATATGATACTCAGCAAAATATACGACTATGAATCCAGTATGCTCCGATAGTTAAGGGGATTAATATTTTCTTTCTTAAGCAATCACATTATATTCACTTGTAAGTTCTAATATGTACAACCACAACCACATCAGGCTTTCTTCTGGCCATCTGGGACGGCCGTCTTACCGCCTTCCGCATGCACGTAAAATAAAGGGGTCCCACGACGGGGTGAGTTAAAGCTCAGTAGGAGAATCGCCCTAAGTGGGCTACTCATTTGCTTTAAGTGCGATCTGTTCGAGTCAAGCACGCATTGGCAATGCGTGTCCCTGCGAGATATGCATGACTGACTCGAGATCCAGTCACATACAGGCTCTCTCACGCTCGCTAAGCCTCCATTATGAAATTATTATTTTATTTGATGGGCGCCTCGATGAATATATATCGATTGGTACATTCAAGGCGGATTGATATATATTAATTGTTTGTGGATTCCCTCAGATGAATATATATCAAGCGACTCAGACGGTTGATATATTATTTGAAAGTTTGGACTACCCTAGATAATTAGCATTTAGATTTACCCATAGAAGGCATTTTCTCTAGACTCATCATACTAACTCCTTTGTGTTCTAGGATGTTCGGTGCATATGGAATGTGTATCTTGAGTTCCATCACGATCTAAATCAGCATGTAAATATATAAGCGTCATTATATTTACAAAACAGCCAATTCACACAATCATGTTATGTAAAGTGAATTAATTCACTACATGAATTAGCTCACTTGGGCTAATGATCATACACGAGTAATTTAATTTAAATCACTTTCGGCCCGAACCCATATTTTATTTAAAAAATATATTTTGAGGAACGCTATTAGGAATAGTGAAACCTAGTTCTTATTCACGGAAAATCCTAACACGGTTCACTTAGTGAGCAGCAGTAGCGTTAAATGCATTTGTCTCGCAAACATTTAACACACAAAGGCACAATTTTGAACCCCGAATCGGTAGTGGGCGATCCTGGTGCTCCATTTTAGTTCAAAAATTATATCAATTCGGTCCCAGTTTTGGGACCGATCAAGCAACCCTGTCGCGGCGCCAAGCCGGCCAAAAGCGTGAAGTCTTTTGAAAAATAGAATAAAACCCAAGTAGGAGAAATCCTACCTCGAGGAGTTTGAAAAACTCACTAAAGCGAATCGCGTAGCTGTTCGCGTCGTCGTTTACTTCTTACTCGTGTTAATCCAACGGTCCGATTGCCTGGGATCTTAGAGAGAAACACCCTTTCTCTCTAAACCCTCTCGAACAAAGCCAGGTTCTGCCATCTAGTACACTCCCGGCGTTTTTGTCTTTGATTAAATGAAGGAGAAGAAGCGCTGACCCCTAGCTATCTTGTCACCGTGTGACTTAAATTCAAATTCCTTTATTCTCATTATGTCTCTCTTTTACGGTTGATTTTCGACACTACCGACCGTCCATTTCATTATTTCTCTATTCATACCACTTATGGTACATGAGTACGGAGTTATATGTGCGCTTCTCGTTGCGTCGAAAAAAGTTTCTGACACCCGGCTTAGCGATCGCGCCGAAAAATATGCCCGACTCAAGCGTATGTGAAAAATTACGAGAAATTTTGCGTGCTGACTAGATTTCGAGGAAGATTCAACGCGGTGCAATCGTTTAGATCATCAGAGATATAGAGAATTGGTATGGATTTTAATCAGAATGCAATGTTGTAGTGAGTAAGTTTTACTTGTATTCCATAAATTGGAATTTCTCGGGTCTTACATTCTCCTCTCCTTAAAAGAAGTTTCGTCCCGAAATTCAGGACAATCACAATCACGCACATGCATATGCAACGCGCACTCTACCATGCTTGTAAACAGTCATTTAAATTTTTAAGCAGTAATTAAATGCGCCGTCGCAAGCGAAGGAATAGGTGGCCCATCGTGTCCTCGCTCTCCCCGCGTTGACTCCTGGCTCAGCGGTGCATACATGCTTACTCTCACTAGCCTCCACGGTCTGCGTCGCAAGGCGATCCGCGACTATCACGAAATGCGCCTTGCCCCGGTCCCTCGCCGAAGGTCGTCAGGTGTTAGCCTCAATCTCCCGATCCACCACATGGCAATTTGGATGCGGGTATATCTACGGAGCATGGAGGCGTGAAACACCGCAAGTGGACACACTGACATCTTTAGGCATTCTGCAGCTTAAGTGCCTGCCAGTGCCTATCCTCTCGAGTATCTCGAGCTAATGAACCTCGTGATAGCTTCCCATTAACTAGAACGACCCTCCTCTTAGGAATCACCTTGAGGAAAGCGTGATCATAACCTCGAACTCTAGGAGATTCGACGTCGTACATCAACGCTGGCTCTTCTCGGCTCACGAGCCTTGAGAAAACGTCGTATCGAAACTCACCCAGCTTCTCTAAGGTGTCTCCTAATCGGATCGAGGACCGGTGATGGAGCTCTCTCCTTATCGATCAAACATAATGGTTGACACATGGCGCCATACTGATATACCATCTACGGTCTGCATCACATATATTAAGCTTGTAGCGTTGTTGTAGGCGGAGTCGCTGGGAACAAATGCTCCTCTACCCTTATGACCCGGGACACATGCTCATGCCTTTGTGTCCTCACAACACCCGTGTGTAATCCATACAGCGCGTATTACCACGACCCTCGGCGGTGTGTAAACGCGACCTTCCCAAGGTCCGCGATCAACTAAAAATCCGATGGATCGTCGATACGGTCCATGTCGCGAATGACATCCACTGCAGAACCTTCTGGCTCAATGACACCCCGTCGCGATCTCGAGGGGTATCCAAACCTCGAGTCACTCGACTCGCATCAGCTGACTACAGAGTCTGGCGTGATAACGGCGATGTGTTTTAAATACCAGTCACGTAACTCTGCCGACACGCCCGAGCCTCTTACGTTTCTGCTAAACTATGAGTTTTTCGGTTGAGCGTGGTCACAAGCAAACTCACCCTTTTCCTTGGTGGTGAATGACCATCTGGAGTGCACCCACACACCCCAGGCTATTATGATGTCTCGGGTGCACGTCGCGTAATGATGCCACTGCTTTGTGACACCCGAATCGAGGGTGCTGCTTAAGGCAAAATACGAGAGATCTCGCTCATAATCCCGGAGCCTATCGGGGTCAGCTCTCACCCAGCTCTTAGTGAAGAACATACATGCACAGCTACTCCCCAAGGCCTTAACCTCTAAGCCCCAGGTAATATCGGTGTCGGGTATGACAACCGGCCTAGGTCTCAGTGCGACGACCGATGGTTGTCAAACCATCCATGTCAAGCGACGCCAGACATGGCAATCGTCTGCCACCTTTGGGTCCACTGCGCCTGGCTGCGTAACCCACGATCTGTCCACACGACTTCGACCCACACTCGAGCCCCTGCGGCTATCCCGGGTGTTCTTTGGAAGTGCTTGTATAGCACCCCGAAACTGAAACTAGTTCCTCTGACTCGTACTAGGGTGTGGAGGAATGAATTTCGTATACTCTCATGTTCTACCGCTAACTGGGATTGCTCTGTCCCAAAGTCTTGGGATCCCTGTCTTTAGAGGCGATCAGTCGCTCATGCTCGATCTGTACCAGATCCCGAAACTAGTGTGAAGCGGACGTCTTACGCCTCTTCCTAGAACTAGGAGAAAGCCAAGTCCTCCCTCTAACTTCTCTTTTAGTATCCGAGGTGTTCCGAGTACCCGCCAGTTTCTCACATGGTGATTGGTCAACCAGCGGAGTCATGTCGGAAATAGAAGGATCCTCTGAGCACATCGAATGGACAACTTGGCCATTCTCGAATCTCTTGTAATCACGTAATCACGAAACTGATAATACCGAAGATTGGCGTTCGATTATCGACGCATCAGCGCCTCGACCTTCTACGGTCATTGACACTCGATGCGGCGCCGCGTGTCGAAAAATCTCACATCGCGATGGCGAACTCACATAGCGAACTTGGCGTCACCGGTGATGGTCTCTGACAAGCGTAAAAGCGATCCTCGAAGTGTTACTCATGCTCTCACTTTGGTGCGGAGTAGATCGAGATGTCATCCACGAAGACTACGATGGCCCGGTCTAAATAGGGTTGGAATATCCCATGCATGAGATCCATGAATGCGGTGTAGCGTTAAGTCGATCAAGGGCATCACTAGTAAACTCGAAAGTGCCCGTAACGTGTCTAGCGCTGTCTTAGGGATATACGTGCTCCCTAACCCTCGGTTGATGGTAACTGGTGCGAAGATTACATCTTAGAGTAGACTCGTGACTCCTCTCATTGTCAAGCGAATCGTCGATCATCGGTAATGGATGCCCAGATTCTTCAGTCACCTAACCACATTCAGCGCCTATAGTCTATACGGTCGAAGGGTCTTACCTTCTTATGATTAGAGCAAAGCGCCCCGCGTTGGTCTCGGTCTAATAATACTTAATCGACTAACTCTTTATGCTTGGACTCACGAGTTCCCTCTGACTCAGGCGGGTGCCATCTATCTTGAGTCATAGAGATGGGTGAATTACCAGGGTGTAACTCAATACCGAAGTCTACTACCCTCCGTGGAGGTAGTCCAGGTAACTCATCTGGAAAACATCCATAAACTCGCACACTACTCGAGGTAGATCTAAGTCTGGTCTCACCTCGTCCTCTAGGGTAAGGCTCGCTAGCCAACCCATCAATTGTCCCTGACACTTGGACTCATATCTTTATGCAGGAAGCGAAATATATGGGCCTTGCCCCCACGAAGTCTGACCACGATGCAGATCTGCGTGTGGCGGTAACTCTCTGCGCTCCACCGATCGATAACAACCTTGTAGAAACGTCGTGATGTTATCCTAGGATAACATCGAGGCTTTGACTGTAATCCCACGATGCTTTCGGAGTTCAGCTGTGAGTAGAGTCCCGAGATCTCTTCGCAACCTCGACATATCATACTATTCTTTAATCCACTAAGGGAGAATTAACATGCAAGCGGATCCTCCCCAAGGTCTAGAGGTCCTTGCCCATTCCATCATATTTGGGCCTCGTGCTCTGTAGCTAGAGCTGGCATTGCTTCTAATCCACGAGTCGCGTCGGAGGTAATCTCCGTAACCTCCCAACACTTTCGATCGGTATGAACGATGGTATGCCACCATCGGATCTCCTCCCCCACAGCAGATATTGGAGGATGATGCGTCGCAAACCTCACAGGAGTTTACTAGGATCTCCTGTCTACATACACTATGGCACGTGCTACCAACATTGTTGTAATACCTCTGACCTTAGCGAAGAATCCGTGATCAAACAATGATTGTGTGCACGACCGGTGCCCAGTGGGCCGACCCTCATGTCTCGACCTCCACTAGCTATTTACCACAATCAAACATAGCGTAAAGAGTCATTTAACTTTCATCTCGCCTAACTAGTACGCATGTCGGGACATTAATAGACTTTGACAACCATGAACTCGAATCTGCTCATTTTCTAAGTGGTGCTAAATTTCCAACCACTTAATTCATTTATTTCTATAAGGTTCTAAACTTTTTTGTTCATTTCAGTATCCAAATCCCTAAGGTCATCGATCCTAACCTTAGCATTTACCCTTTTTCCTATACTCATTTCACCATGCATATAATTTCGTACGCAATTACCGTGCAATCACCGTTTCAAATGGTAGTTAAATCCAATACAATATCTCTAAGGCATAACCACAGCCCCGGGACACTAATCATACACATAACTCAAAGGTATACGTAATCACTCCTCGCTTAAAATATTGTTTTTGATTTAATTTTATTTTCAAAAATTTTATTTTTGAAAATTTTATTTTTCTCGAAAATTTTATCAAATTTATTTTATTTAATTAAATTTAAAAAATTTTTTTTTTCGAAAATTTTGTAATGAATGCTGTTCGCGAACCGAGTCCAAACGGTGACTCGTAAACACCACCGAAAGTAAAAACCCAGTCAAAACCCAAACTCGGGTCGCGATGAGCCCTAACCGCCTGGGGCCAGCGCACCAGCGCCAGTTACCCCTGTGTCGGCCGTGCCTCAAGACGCTTCTCCGCGGCGCTCAACCAAGGCGCCCACGCCGCGGCTCGCTTCGCCGCCGGGCCGCCGCTTTCGCGGCGCCCGCGCGCCCTCGCTGCGGCACCCTTGCTTGCGTCGCGCCGTGGCACGCTACTTCAAGACCGCTGAGCCGCTAAGCCTACCGTCGCACGCCCCGCGCCCCTCGCCTCAAGGCGCCCTGGCCGCGCACGCGGGTCGCCCCCGCCGGTCGTGTCGTACCGTGTGTACGCAGCATGGCCATCGCGGCCCCGCCGCGACATGCTGCCCGCCGCCCAGCCACCCTATATTGCGAGACACCCAGGTGTCCTGCAATACAATCCAGCCCCACAACACCTAAGTCACAATACAAAGAGTGTGTCACGACACACTTGGGCAGTAGCCCAGTTCTAATTTTCTGCACAAAAAATTTATATCTTTTTTTTTTCAATTTTAACAATAATAATTATTATTTCCCATTATTTCCAAAGACTTGAAAAATCACTTAAATTACTAAAAAAATAATTTTTTTTTTTTCCACTTTCTTTTTTAATAATACTCAAATAAATTTATAAAAATTTATTTAACCCCATTTTCTTAACTTTTACACCATATAAAAACCTTTGGAAAATTATTTTTCATCTCATAACAAAATAAATTTATAAATTTTATTTTCTTTTCCGCTTTTCACGAAAAATTTTCCCACTCAAATAAATTTATAAAATTTATTTTCTTCCATTTCTTCAATTTTACCACTTGTAAAAAATCATAGAAAATTATTTTCTTCAATTCTCATCAAGTAAATTTAGGTAAAATTTATTTTTCTTGGCTTTAAAATTTCTTTCTCACTTTCCAACAACCCAAATAAATTTAGTAGGCCTTATTTTATTTATTCTCTTCGCTTTTATCAGAAACCTTAAAAATTAAATTTCTTCACTTAAACCAAATAAATTTATTTCAATTTATTTCATTTCCAGCTTTGTACATTGTACCACCTAAAAATATTTTCTAAAAATATTTCTTACACTTCCACGTGCTAATCACCAAGCACACATACAATCTCAACACCTAAAACATGTCAAGCACACCAATCATCAAATATTCACACAACATTTCATCAATCACACAAAACACATCAACACACGTGCACGTAGTGTCCTAGTGTTAACCCGTGATTTTCCTAGGTAATCCCATACCTAAACTCAACATCAAACCACACCTAGTGGTGATGTTTTTACATTTCCATGGCATAAGCCCAAATTTTCTATCTATAGGTTTCCATATACCTATACTCCCTCATCAAAACCACCTATGCGATGGATACCCAAAACCCGAGCTCCCTAGGTATTCAGATACCTAAGCCTCGATACCAAGCCGTGACTGCCCAAAACCCGGGGTCCGCTTGACCAATCCGTCAACCCGCTGAATACAAGGCGGACGTTGTTACCCGACGCCATTTCAGTAGTGGACCCAGTCTCCTTTGTACGGGGAGCTCTACCCAATTACATCACCTGCATAAACCTGTCCCAAACAATCCAATATATGCAATATATATCCAATATGGCTACTTGGGCCCATAACAATACTCCATAAAAATATCCCAACTATGAATCCAACTATATCCAATAGTTACAAGAGTTAATATTTTACCTTAAACAATATTGTTATTAAACTTAAAGAGTTCTAATACATGTACAACCACCAAAGCCACATCCCTGGGCTTTTCTTCACAATAGTCTCAAAGATCTTAGCCGTCCCTTCGCACGCTCCCTGCACTGTGAAAATAAAAGGGGGTCCCACGACGGCGAGCTAAAGCTCAAGAGAGAATCGCCCTATGGGCTACTCACCACCTAAGGTGAATAAGAATGCTCCAAATTAAACACACATTCAAGCAAATGCATGATCCTACTTGAATGTCTACATGACCAACTCAGATCCCGAGTCCTTACCTACTCTCTCACACTCGCCTAAGCCTCGTATGAGAATTATTATTTTATTAGTGGGCAACCCTCCGATGAATATATATCACTGGCCGCCCGACGATCGATATATATTAATTGCTCGCGGACTACCCTCCTCATGAATATATATCAACTCCGGGTCGCCTCCGACGGTTGATATATTATTTAGTTTGACTACCCTCCGATAATTAACATTTTTAGACTACCCTCCAACCATTTTCTTGCATCATCTCATGCACTAACTTCTTATATTCATAGGATGTTCCAAATAAGATACGAACGTACGTATTTGCGCCCATCACAAGCCTTCATCACATGTAAATATATAAACATACATATATTTACAAACAATAATTCACACAATCATGTTATGTAAATTAATTAATTCACACACATCAAAATTAGCTCACGCTTAACGATCATACACTAAAGAATTTAATTTAAATCACTCTACCAAACCCATATTTTCATAAAAATATATTTTCAGAATATTATCTCTAATAAATAAAACCCCGTTTACTATTCCCTAAAAATCATTGAAACACCGGTTCACTTAGTGAACCCGCAACCCACAGCCATTCTCAGCCCAATACATACCAAGCAAACATTTAACACACAAAGACACAATTTTGAACCCAAATCAGCCGTGGAGCAGTCACGGACTGCTCCATTTTGGTTCCAAAAACAGACACCCGGTCCTGCTTCGACCGATCAAACGGCCCATCACGGCCTCAAACCAATCGAAACATCGAAAAGTACTGAAAAATGGGAATAAAACCCAAGTAGGGAGAAATCCTACCTCGAGGAGTTTGAAAAACTCACTAAAACCGGAGTCCACGCGTAGCCTGCTCCGCGTAGATCGTTTTCCCTTCTTACTCCGTCGAAATCCAACGGTCCGATTGCCCGGGATCTTAGAGAGAAGCACCCTCTCTCTCTAAACCCTCTCAAACAAAACCAGTTACTGCATCTCCATGCCTCCCTAATGTTTTTTTGTCTTGGATTAAATGAAGAGAAGCACTATTTGCCATTCTGTCCTCGACTTAAATTCAAATTCCTTTATTACCATTATGTCCCTCTTTTCCCAGATTTGATTTTCGGCACTATCTCGGCCGTCCATTTTCATTATTTCTCTCTACTCATACTAATTTATGGTACAGCAGGTTATATGTGCCTTTCGTCACATCAAAACGCTTTACTAAGACCAAACGAATGCTTCTTAAAACACGACTCCAATCGTTCCTCGAAAATTCATTTAAATTTTACGTGTTGATCATTAGATTTCGCAGATTTATCTCCAATGGTGCAATCCGCTTCGTCATCCGGAGATTCAGAGAATTAATTGCGGATTTTAATCGAAATCACAACGCCAGAATTTAAATTACGATTTTACCCTTATTCCATAAATCTGTAATTTCTCAGTCTTTACACTACTCCTACCGCCACTTCAGAACTGCCGACTTTAGGTGTTACTTAAACAGATACTAAAATGAGCTAATAATCATGAGCAGCAGAGTGATTCACATTCCAAAATCCAAATGTTTGTGGGAAGTTAAATCTATAAATTCATCCTACAAAAGTACAAAGCAACAAGAAAGAAAGACAGCTTGATGTCTGTTATTTGCACTCTAATTTTATATCTTATAACAACAGTTCAGTTGGGGATTCATGGTTTACCGATCAATTCCTTCAATCTTGTCCTCAACTTCAGAGTACAACTGCCTTAACTTTTCAATATTATCTTCTGATGTTCTGTAGCAACCCCTTCCATTGGCCTCGAGAAGGTCTGCACCAACTTCCTGAAAGAAATTAGGATTAGTGTTCATGAGTCTCTTCAGCATCTCCCTCGTCTTTAATGAAAGTGGAGTTGGCTTCTTCGTAGACCCAGTTGTCGATCAGCCTGAGGTTGCACTCCACCCAACTGTATTTGTCAGCCTTTTCAATTTCCTGGATACACACCCTCATACCCACATGACAGCATTCCTTCATACCATTTGGGGTTCAACAGCTTGGTTCGTGCATCAAGCCGGACAGTCTCAGAAAGTGTCCGCACCTGCAGTATTAACATAATTTGAGCTTACTCAGCTTAACCGAGGAAGAATTATCAGAGAGAGCATAAGAGAATCACACGATACGATAATGGTGATTAATTCTCTCACCTGGGCATTAGCTGTGGTTGTGTCTGCAATGTATGCATCAGGCTTCTTGCCATCCTTCCTCAGGCCCTGCACTCAGGGATTAGTAGGGTCCGAGTCAGCAGTGACTCACATCAGTGAGTGAGATTTCTGATGAGTCAAGGCTTTGGAATGTGGCATCAGCTGTAAAGTATGGGCCATCTCAAAGACTTTCCTTCTCCGTCATGCCTACACCAGGGGCGTCACAGTCAAATGCAAAGGATTTCCGGCTCAAGTACATGTCTTGCAGCTGCTTCTCATCGTTCCATGAGGAGTTTTCAACAGCGAGGTTTACATTGGACGAGTATGAGCCTGATGCGTTGGAGAAGACACGGGTTGCAGCTTCTCGAACCTCAATGCCAAGAGCTTGATCTTGCTCTAGCGCATGCTTCCTGACATAGTTCCACTCTGCTGGCTCGTCTAGCTCAGCAATCATCTTTCACTGCTCCGGTCGGGCAGGTTCATCTGAACAAACAACAGAGGAAATGGAAGATGATCAGAAAAGAGAATTCAAAATAACAGATGAAAGGTAGGAATTAAAAGGTAAATAGAGAGAGAAAGAAAGCATGGGAAGGGTGAGTGGGCTCCATTATATTATACCTGGTTGATGAAAAGGTCTCTGAAGACCTGAGCAGTTAACAACAACGTCGATTCTAGGCCTTCCAAGCTCTTCGGGAGACTAACTGGCTCCACTCGGTTGACACGTCCAAGCAAAGGCACAGCAACTGGCCTCACACCAATCATCCACATGACCTGAGCCAGTGACTCACCATATGTCTTGATATTATCGGTTCCCCACAACACAAGGGCAACTGTCTCAGGATACTTTCCACCATTGTCAGCCTTCTGCCTCTCAAGCAGCCTATCCACCACAAACCATTTGTACTGCAATGCGGTATAGCTTGTGGATCCAAGGTACATGATGTTCTTTCCTGTTGGCAATACTTTGGGTTTCTAATTGATCACCACCAGGACCTGGCTCCACATATTTTCCTCCAAGGCTTGTTTTAACTTCCCAGCTCGTTATCTGCCACGACCAGCTTCAAACAACTTCCTAGGAACACAAACAATGTTCTGAGCTTCCCCGCTGCCTGGTAGAATTTGTGTTCGACAAGTACTGAACCCAAGGCCTATTCAAGCCAAACCCAAAGATCGATGTCAGCTTATCTACAGCGCATCAACGACTTGACCTTTCTTATTCCGTTGTTTGCCGCACGAAGTAGAGATAATTCACGATGCCTCAGTAATTTGGCGAAGAAGCTCAACATCCTTCAATATTCCCTTGTCACTCCCTCTATAGACTTCCTCCATATTTCTTCCAAGAGTCTGAGCTAAGATTGATGGGAGTGATGAAATCCCCTCTTCAGGACGGTCCAATGCTGCAATGTTAACCAGTGTTGCAACAGCTTCCATGGCAGATGGGGGCTCACCAATGACATGTAGACCACAAGGCAACAGTCGGGACTCAATTTCCATTATTTTAGAATACACCTTTCCAAACTTCACGTCCTGCTCTTGTGTGGAAATCTTCCTTCATCAGGAAGACTCACATCCTTGTCAAGATTGGGTACTGTTTTGCAGTACTAATAATGGAGCTCACAATCTGTGGGCCACGACCTGTGTCTTTGAGAGATTGGATACGAGGAGAGATAAGCCTACTGCTGCTTGAGTCCCTTGTAAAGCTCCAGCATTTTCTGCAGGAGGAGTCAGATAGCTAATGGTATTTGCATAGCTTCGGCGCTTGGCTATGGTGGCTTCAGATGGATTATTAGCTGCATAGTAATAAACATTGGGAATATTCCCAATAAGACTATCAGGGTAGCAAACATCACTCATTCCAACTTGTTTTCCAGGCATGAACTCAAGTGATCCATGAGTGCCAAAGTGAAGAACAGCATCAGCCTTGAAAATTTTCTCAACAAAAGAGTAGTAAGCTGCAAACCCATGATGTGGACTAGCCGATTTGGAGAAAAGGAGCCGCATAGGATCACCCTCGTAGCCAAATGTGGGCTGAACTCCAATGAAGACATTTCCATACTGTTTTCCATAGACCAAGAGATTCTCCCCATCAGAATTTAGGTTGCCTGGAGGCTTTCCCCAGCTCTCTTCCAATGATGTAGCATAGGGAGTAAGGGATTGGTACTCCCGGACGTTCATTTTGTAAGCAATGTTGAGGTTTGGGCTGCTGAATTGAGCTTCTTTGTCATGAATAACTTCTTCAATCAGGGCTTCTGAGGTCTCTGGCAGGCCCTCAACATTGTAACCATCCCTTTTGAGCTCTTTTAAGACACAGAAAATTGAATCAAATACATTAAGATATGCAGCTGTTCCGACGTTTCCTTTGTCTGGAGGGAAACTGAAGACAGTGATTGCAAGCTTCTTTTCTGTCTGCAAAAATTTATGAGCACAGGCTCAGGAAAGCATATACTTATATTTAGTTCAAGTCTGTTCTTGACGAGGGACCAGACCGGAGAAAGAGATACCAACTAAAATATAATTCAATAATATACCAACAGCTTCACTATGCTCATGATCATTTTATAGAATCTCTCTTTTATCAGCTCATGTTATAAAGTCTATCTTCTTTTCATAATTCCATATCTAGCAAATTAAAAAGAATGAAGTAGAAAATCTTTTTCAATACTTGATAAATTTCAGAAAGGTGGATATCTAGTGAATCAATTTTATTCTGTCAAACTGTGAAATATCAAAGCTGATGAAATAATTCATCATGAAACATAATTCATAAGCCTAAACAGAGTTTAATTCTTGTTCTCTTTTTTTTTTTTTATGTCATTCTACTAATTCATTCATTTTTGAGAAGATTAAGAATCAACCAAGAAAATAATATATAATTTACCAAGTATTTAGTAGAGAGGCAAGTACTGACTTTCTGTAAGTTCAGCCCATTTGATTGCCTGCGCAGAGTTGCTCGACCTCTTGTGAAGAGAGCATGCGATTTCCCTGCATTCACATTTCTGCAATTAGACCATCCATAGATCAGTTCCCGAACATGATGTCAAAAAAACAACAAGCAAAAATTCAACTCTTACTAGCCAAACCAAACAAACCACAAGCACAAACAATAGTAGGCTTGTGAATGTAAGCAATTACAGTGTGTGTGCGTATGTGGAGACAGACAAAGACAATAATAGTGGGACAGAGAAAACAAAGCATCAAATAGAGGGAAGAGCCCACTGTACTAGCAAATGATAATAATAATAAGCAAAGAGCTCAAACAGATAGCTATAAATTAACTATTCAAGGCCAGTAAAAGCTTGAAACAACTGAAGGAAAAAGAAACAAACATTCATTCAGACACATTGAAGGAAAATCTTGACTTGCCTGTTCTAGCATCGCGGCCGGCGAAAACAATGGGCTCCATGCCTCCATCGAGCTCTGGAAGAGCAAACCTGCAGGGGCAACCTGAATTGGGTGCAGACCCAAAGCAATGTTCAGCCACTCCTCAGTAGTTTGAAACACCAAAGGCAATGCAACAATGTAAGGAACATCAAGTTTCATCAATGCCTCAACAGCCCTCGGATGGTCCTGCCTGGCCGGGCCCCCAACAAGAGCAAAACCTGTCAGCGAAACCACTGAATTCACGAACGGCTTCTTAGTAACCGGATCGATGAAGCATCTCTCAACTGGACCAGAAAAGTCCAGCCCTCCGGGGAATATTGGTATCACTTTAGCCCCTCTTGCCTCCAGCTCCATAATCACAGCCACATAGTGGCTCTCATCTCCAGTAACTATATGACTCCTCTGTAGAACTAGCCCAATCACAGGCGCATTTGGGCCTTTAAGCTTCTCATTAGCATCCCTTCTAGTTCCATACCAATTCAAATACTCCTTCACATCATCATACATACAGGGAGCCAAAGGATGCCAAATTCCGCTATCCAAGAACAGAACCGGATAGTTTAAAATGTACTTTTAGGTTTTTAATATATTTTTATTTATTAAAATTTTATTTATTTAATATAATTTTATATTTAAATTTAAATATAAATAAAATTATTTCATCTATTATATTTTTAAAATATTATAATTTTAAAAAATGAATGATTGAAGAATGAATAATGATTTGGAGTTAAAAATATAAATTACTTTTTGGAGTTTAGTCTTTAAAATGTGGGCTTTATAATCTCTAAATATAAAGAATATGTCAATTTAAAGTGAAAAATAAAGATTTTATTTTGGAGATGTTTAAGGATTTTGAGATCGGATTATTAAAAGTTTTAAAAGCCTCAAGTTGTGAAAAGAACTATATTTCACATTAAAAGCAATTTATCCAAAAATATTTGAGCTTTTGACATGAATAGTGTATTTTGAATAAAAAATACAGAATTTATTTTAGGTTTTAAAAAAATGATCAAAGTAATGCGCTTTTGGGCCTACGTCGAAGCAAGTTGGCATTACGCCATTAGATCGATTTGCCTTTGCAAAATTTTAAGTTCACCTGCCTTCGCCCACAATGACCATTAACTTAATTAATTTATTAAAGGGCGGCTTGTGGATGACAAATATTGCCTAATTAATTGTTGTGAGGTTGTCGTCCACAATGACGACCATTGAAAAAAAACATATTTGATGTGTCTTCCTTCCCCTTCCCCCCCATTTCTTCTTCCTCTCCTCATTTTGTTCCTCTCCTCCTACTCCGCTCCCTCCTCCATCAACTCCCCCCTCGGCGACGGCAAGGGTTCACCTGCGACCACCGATCAACAACTCTCAGATCCGACGAATGATTTCCTTCCGAGGTTTGTTCCCACTCCCATTCTTGCGATTTGTCTAACCCTAACTGAAAAGGGGCTTGTGTGATTTAGGGTTTCATTTAGGGTTTGATTTAGGGCTTGTGTGGTTTTGTTCCAATCTCTTCAGATCAACTTATTCCTCCTTAGGAAATTTTTCTCCAATTTAATTTTTTATTCCTCATAGGATATTTTTCATATGCACTATGATATGCTCTCTTATTTGGTTTTTTGCAACTGTAATTTTTAAAATTTGTCTCGATACAAACCATATAAGGAAGTAATTAATTAATTGAAAGAGCAAAGATTATTGGAAAAAGATAATAAATGTAATTTAATTAAAAGTTTAAATAGGATGATTTAAATTTGAAGTACTTTCGCTTGTCGTGAGAATCAAGGTAAAATTTAAATTTAAAATTTTAAAATCAATTATCTAATAATATCATAACAGCTGTTAGACTTTGTCTTTAACAATTAATATAGTCTTCCAAAGTCTCTAAGTTAGGCCAAAGTTAGGTTTGCTTCCTTGAAAACCGTTTTAGACTGTTTCATAAAGATTATAATTATTTTCCTTGCAAACATCAAAATTATTCCCAATTTTTACTTTCAATGTTAAGTTCCTGTGGTGCTCACATTCTCTTTAGAAATATTTTAAGCTGAAAGATTTCTTAGGTTATATTTAGAGTTCTTGTGATGAAGATAAACCAGAGTATCTAATATGGTTGTCAACACATAAAATGTATAGTACTTTTGTGGTATATGACATTGTGGAATTGTGTAATAGTTTGTCTTAATTGACGTAAACTAGTTATGTTATGATTAAATTGGGCATGATCCCTTATTTTCAAGATAATCTTTGAAATTAAATGTCTTTAGTTGAAAAGTGAGAAGTAGGCTCTCAAATATTGATATGGAATCTTTGTTTGGTTGTTAAAAAGTGTTTTTAAAGTAATTTTTTAAAAATGATTTTTCAAAACTATTCTAATATTTCTAATATGTTTCATAAAATAATGTATAGTTTATTGAGAACTTGAAATATTGTTACTTTTATATATTTTTTCTAGAAGAAACGTGCTTGTTGTTTTTTATAAGTTTTTAGTTTCTAGCTAACCTCCATATTTATGGGACAAATTTAAAAGATCTATTTCACTTTACACATCATTGTTGTAGCACTATACTTATTTAAAAAAATTGTTGTAGGACTCTCTTCTTCTTACAAGGACATACTCGGTTCTAGGATCACCAGTAAACCTATCCTACCCTTTTAGCTTTTATCACTTGAACTGCATTTCAAAGTGCATTCAAAAATGTATATTTTTTTGTTTGACATCAAAATATGTTCTTAAAAACTATATTTTATGCTTCAACGATCGCTCTTTATCGCTTAAAGAATATTGACCTTATGTTTTCGCTTAAATGAATGTGATTCTTCTCCGGTTTGTGTGGAGTCCATAATGGTAAAATAGTTAAAGGTCTAAGAACACAAAAATACGTCGCATAGGTAATTTTGGGTTGAGTTACTCAAGTTTATTTGAACAAATTCAACCAAACTACCTTTGCCACACAAAATGACCTCGCCAACCCATGTTATTTTAATGCCAAGGAATATGAAAGATCGCCATGCAAAAGCATTGTTCCATAAAACCGAAAATATGGGCAATCCAGGCTCAGTTAGAATAGAAATTTGGACCTAAACCAAGTTCATACAAGAAATATGTCCTAAGTTTTTCAAAGATCAATGGCCCTAGTTTGTGGAAACTCCTAAACCAAGAATTTAGCTTTCTATCATATAGGAAAAGGGAATAGGGAAGTAGGAAGACTGTATGTTGTTGTTGTTGTTGATTATAGAAGAATGGACCCGATTAGGCCACTTTGACTCAAATTTGGACCCACCGAGGTCATTGTATGATATTGAGCCATGTTGGCAAGCAGCTTTATACAAATTGTATTGCAGAGCTCCCCGTAAAGCGGAGACTCTACCCATTTTTCGTTAAATCATGGGTCCTGTAAAGAGGACACGACAGCTTATTTAAATCTCTAAACAAGGTACTAAGAATAATAATCTCTCATATTATTTAATTTTTTTACTTCCTTTTTAACAGGTCAATTATTCTGTTTCCTCTATTCCCGTAATATATTATTACAATGGAGATATATCGAGAACTGAAACATATGCCAAATATGTTGGGAGAAAAGCTTTTATTGTGCCTTTGGATATACCGGCTGACTGCACGTTCGAACAATTGGGTGATATCATATTTTTAAGCACAACTATTGACACACAAAAGTTCAAATTAGTCATCAATTGTAAGTATCCTCTAAAGAGTGGAAATAGGTTCCAACATTTTCCAATATGGAATTACAATACTGTGCACCGAATGTTGAACATGGTTAACACAACTGTCATTGAGAAAATTGAATTGTTTGTTGAGGTCGTTCAAATAAACCGACAAGCGAATCAATCTATAAGTGTTGCAAAAAATGAGAATGTTGTAGAAATTGACTATGGTTGTGGGCCTAGTAGAGGTCCAGTACTAGATATTGGAGTATATGGAGATGATGCTTGCGCTTGTGAAGAAGGTAATGATGAATTTGATGAAGATGTTGATGATGAATATGATGAAGACTTACATGTTCAAGCTGATGGACATGTATCATCATTCCAGACTACAAATAAGGTTTTGAGAATGAGCAAGGGATATTTGTCTCTGCGCATGCATTATCTTGTGATGTATTGAATATCTCAGATGATGAGGGACCAGATGAGTCATCCCCTATTCATTTTCACCTACCACCAACACCTTGTTTTTAACATGTTGAAAACATAGATATTGTTATTTCAAGTGGTTGGACTCCATGGACGCAAGAGACTACCCGTTATTCGAGTGGAGAATTTGTACTTGGGCAAGTTTTTAATTTAAACTGATTTGCAAGAGGTCATAAAAGATTTACTCAATTAGAGACCAAGAGTTTGTTGTAGTTGCCTCCTCAAAAAAATTGCCCGTTTTAAGATGTAAGAAGACCGAAGAATGTCAATGTCAATGGAAGCTACGTGTCATGGTTGTGAAAGATACTTGCTTATTTGTGATCAACAAATATAAAGGGTCGATACTTAAGGTGAACTTGTTTGAACCGGGACCATCATCAATTGGACTCAAACTTGGTTGCTACTCATATACAAACAATAATTAAGGCACAATTCACATTGTCTGCTACTGCTATTCAAGCAATTGATGGAGAAATGGGATATGAAATTTCATATAAAAAAGCCTTGGATGGAAAGCATAAGGCATTTAGACACTTATTTGGTGATTTTTCTACCATCTCTGCCATAAACAAGCAACTCGATGTGTTGTCATTCGAAAACCATCGACAATAGTGTGCCAAACAATGAGATATTTCAAGGCGTATTCGCCGTCTGCCATCTATTGAAGGTTCACAAGTTGTTGTCCGGTATCGAAGTATTGATGGTAATACATTTGTATGAAGTATAAGGACATTGTTGATTGCTGCTACTATCGCGGACGAATAATCATTGTTTCCATTGGCATTTGCTATTACAGCGTAGAATATCGATAGTCAGGGATGGTTCTCGCATGTATCAAAATAAATGTAGAATCAACTTAACTTATTTGCGGTTATACCCGAATACGCATATCCGTGTATTATGCAGTAGCAATGAGCGATTCTCATCTGCTAGGATGCACCATATGTTCATTTCACAGATTTGCATGCGCCATCTTGCAAGCAATTTTATCACCCGGCTTCAAAGATAAAACCAAGAATTCGGAGATGCAGAAAGAATTGCCATGAATAAACACCACGCAGTAAGATGAATGTGCATACGGCTACAATCGAGAGAATTAATTCTCGGGGTTATCAACAATGGTTAGAGGTGATCCCTCTTCTCAAAGCTATGGGCACTTCACATGATGGAGGGGTCTAAGATATGGATAATGACAACCCTCAACATGTCGAAGGTATTTACCAAAGAGCTTTTAAAGGAGCTCGTAGCTTACCACTCACTGCATTAGTTCAGTTGACATTTTCCTGCCTTAACAACTACTTTGTTGCAAGAAGGGAACAAGGTGCTGATAGATTGGCATCCGATAAGCAGTTCAATCCATATGTTGATGCTCAGATTCAGGCCATGTGGTTAAGGCTGGATCGATGGAAATTGTTCTTTACGATCACATACAAGGCAGATTTCACGTCAAGTCAAAGAGTGGTCGAATTCATCACCTCAACTTAAATGACAAGAAATGCACATGTGGTAAGACACCGATATATGGATTTCCGGCGTGTACCATGATAGCAAAGATGTCAACATCGATGTGTGTTGATTTTCTAAGTTATTTGTTCAAGGCCACACTACGCAATGCATTCATGACACTTTTGACAAGCTTGTTTTATCCCATATTAAATGAAGATGAGTGGCCTCTTTATGACTCATCCCAATGATTGTAGCCTGGGCCAGTTAAATACAAACTAAGCAGGCCTGGTCATCCTAAATCAACCCGGGCTGAAGATGTAATTGAAATGGACGTTAGGGGGAAGCGGAAACCACGATAAAATGGGTTGTGCAAACAACTGGGTCACAATCGATGGCCTTGTAAGAATAGAAATCAAGTTCGCTGATAGATGAAGCAAGTACTCCCTTTTGTTCAGAATGAGGCCTCACCTTTTATAGTTGTTTTCAGATAAGACTTTCATGCATGCGTGTATTTTTGTAAATGAGGCCTCGACTTTTTGTAGTTGTTTTGTATAAGACTTATTCTAGTAAATGACATTATTATTATAGGTGTGTAGCTGTAAATCATTGTCAAGTAATTAATATTGACAATCATATATTTGACAATTATGCTCTCGATTTGTTATATCTAATAGATATGGCATTCGGGGGATGGCATTCGATACATTTGAAAATTTTGCATTGCAAGACAAACATTAGAAAACGTTGGAAAATGTAAAATTTTCAAAAGTAAAAATAATTAAAATTAATTAAAATAATAAATGTTGAAATGGCTCGTGGAAGCCTAGAAAATCCCAGTTCCAATTTTTCCACTAAAATTTGATCAAGATCGCCGGCTCCTGCCCTTTCACGATAACGAAAACTCCTCAAAAGTTTCGTAAATTCCTGGGGTATAATTTTTACGACCGGGGTTAGGGTATCTAGTAATCCATGAACGAGATTTTAAAAATCCTCGAGAGTTAGAAACGCCCTGAAATAAATTATTTCGGATAGAAATCGAACCCTGATCTGTCGTGGATCTAGTGGCACAAAGTGGGCCCCACGTCCAACTTATGCTTAAAGAGACAAAAAAAAAGGAGAGAAATGCTCATTTTTGGAGGGGAACCGGCAGTGGGTTGAGTTAGAGAGAGAAAGGAGAGAAACTCCTCCTTCTCTCTACGATCTACGGAGATCGGGTGGTCGAAATCCATCGAGCCAAGATTTAAAGCTCACTAATGCATTTATGCCACGTATGGCATCGATAACACGCACTACTTTAAGATTTTCATGCTTGAGAAGAAGTTGTGAGAGGTGCTCCAACAATTTCTCTAAGATCTACTGAGCTCGTGGTCGCCTTCGCGGTTTCGCGCCCCACTTAAACTGAGTACTCGTCGAGGCAAACGGCCGACACCTAAATCAAGAATTTTCGTCTAAGATTCGGCAAGTTCTGAAGGCCGCGGGTTCGGGGCCATTCGTAAAGGACCGTGCCGCTTCGCTCTCAAATATGAAGAAACCTCCCTACTGGGTTTATATTTCATCTAAATACCGCCTTCGCTCAATCGGCAAAATTCCTGGCCGCTTCTTCTCCTTTCCGCATTTTAGCTCCAATTGCCTTCGATTTGCACACGCAGCCTCGAGTTCCTGGCCGTTCACTTATTTGAATCGAGCCATGAAGAATATGTGGTGTAATTGGTATGCAAACTACAAAAATATCCACAAAATATGGACTGATATGATAAATGGACCTCAATAATGTATTAATCAAGCAGCTGGTTGATTAGCATGCCACGTAAAAAGTGCTCAAAAACCTCGCAATAAACAAAGGCTTAAATGCAAAGACTATTCGGGGCACTAATCACTCCCAACCCATTACAATGCTAGTCCTCTAGCAAACGACAAAAAAGAAAGTTGAAGAGAAGAGATGTTATGCCAATGCAAAAAGGGGATGGTATTTCACAAAAGTGTAATGACAAGTAATGCTCTCCCCTCGCTGTGAATGATTGAGACCCCGCACAATAATCGCTGGGAGAAAAAATGCCGCACAGATCTCAAGCTCTCGTAAGAGTATCTATCCCGCGTGAATCGACCCGAAACTTCCACCGCACCTAAGTATTTATGTGATCGCTTTCAAACGATAATCAAGCAAGCAAGCTGCTTCCCCCAACAAAAAGTTAATTGCCAAATCCTAGCACCTCAATTCAACCTAGCGTAACTCGAAGGTTCCACTCTTTTGTCATATTTCTTTTGTATCAGAGATGCAATGCCGTCGAGAAATCGACCTCACCAAAGTCCGTACCAGGGTCCACCGATGACTTCCAACCAACTAAAGACTTAAAAAGTATCAAGTCATGAGGATCTCGACCACTAACTCGTCGGGTTTCACCCCGAACTCCGAATGAATTCGAAATTCCAGCACCTACGACTCGCAAATTTCACCATCCACCCATGTGTAGCAAGCACTAAGCTCCGGGCTCCCCAACCAACTACAAGGCTTCTTAGGCAACATGCTTTAAAGATTTTCACCGTAAAACCCTTCGACCGTGCTCGGGTTTCAAGGTAAGCTGCCGTGACTTTCTCTCTCTCTTCTTTTCTTTCTTTTCTTTTTTCTTTTCTCTTTTTCTTTTCTCTTTCTTTTTATTTTGGAAGACACAATGTAACACCGAAATAACCTCGTGCGCTTTCTGACTTGTTTGCATAGGTATATTAAAAGCCAAACAGGAATCCTTGAAAATAAACGAGAGACCCAAAATACAATAAAGCTGGGTAAATAGTCATTTACTGCTCTTTAAGGACTTAAGTGTTATTATAAGATGAAGAGATGGGATTAAAGGCAATAGAGAAAATATGGAGCCAGATAAGAGAAATGGGGGGACCAAGATGCAATTATGAAAACTTAAAACAAAAATGAGTTTTTGACTTGGCTAAACATGGCCTTAACAAACCCATTTGGATAAGACCAAATTTGGTCTCATTTTGGAGACCAAAACCGTAAGAGAAGGAGAGAAGAAGAAGAAGACGAGAAGAAGAAAAGCCAAGATCAAAAGGTATGCAAACTAACCCTTGATTATGGATTCATAGAGATTGCAAGGAACTTGGGATTTTTGTATGGAACCTAACTTAAGTATGGAATTGTATGTATCTATGGAATTTTAAGGCTTTGTATGGTTAATAGCTTCACCCCAAATCTAGGGGTTTTGATAGAATTGCATTCTAACCTTAGATTTCTTGAAAATTAAGGTTGGTAAATCCCACATGAACATAAGATGAGTATGAAATTCTTAGATTGATTCATGGTTAAATGACAGCATCGAGCTATGGGCTTTAGACAACCCTAACAAATCCTTTGAGTTTGATTTGTGTATGGGCTAGACCCATAATAGAGTTTTATTAAAAATTCATAAGAATTTTGAAGAAAGATGAAAACTGAGTTATTTAAATTGAGTATGTTTTTCATTTTATATTAATTTGAAATGTTTGATGCATGTTATGGTTGGTTTGGGATGGAAAACATGGAAAATGGGAGAAAACACACATTTCGGTATTTTGGTGACATGTACTGGTACTCGATACATGTACCTAAGACATCTTTTGCTCCTCGTCGTTGTTAACATGTACCTACATGTTAGACATGTACCTAGCACACCCCTCGCTCCTCGAAGCCTCCTATTCCACCGCTTTCTTATTTTAGTCATAACTTCCATTCATTTTATTATCCGGGATGCATGATTAAAGTGATAATTAAACTACATTTCAAGGAAAACCAAAACATTCTCAAATAGGCATCGGTCACCTCGACTCTAAGTGGCCCATACCACTCCAAATGTGAGGCTAAGGTGCAAGCCAATCCCTCGTGATCGGGCTAATCATGAGAGTAGTCCCGGGATTGTTTCGACGTATTCAGTTCCTAGTGGTTCCGATTCCTCGGTGATTCCAGCTGAGGAGAACCCTTAGCACTTAGATTTAAAAGAAAGTACAAAGAACCAGTGTCAAATATGACAAGACACTGGCAAATTGAATATTCAACCGGTCCCTTCGTAACTCCAGAAATCGACTAGTTGGTACCATGAAAAATGCCAGATAACTTTCATTCGAATGATTCAATTGAATGATTCCAATTTCTAGCAGAAAATAGACGACGAGGGACAAGAATACATGAATGATGTGTGATAGCACCACATCTTATTAAGTATCCTAATGCCATAAGGAATAGGCATGAAACCCGAATATGATATGAAACCTAAAACGAACCTAAACGAAACATGAAACATGAAAAGCAATATGTCATGATCATTGCATCGTGATTAAGAAAGTGACATTGACCCCCACCCTACCGCCGCAGAAACCGCCCACCCCACAGTAAACCCCTGCTACCTCAACTAATTAGAAACTCCGTGAAGCTTGTCGTACAAGCCATAAAACCCTCCTATAAATAAATATATATATATATATATATATATATATATATATATATAAGAGCATATATATATATATATATATATATATATATATTTTTTTTTTTTTTTTTTTCAATTTAGGATTTGGTAAAATCTTAGCAACAAAATTCAGCAAAGATAATTCAAATGATACTGGATAATTCCAAATCTCGTGATACATCCAATTTACACTATATCCAAATATATGGCAACCGTAAAAGATCCCACCATGCTTACAATACTAAACTATGTACATACATATGTTCCATTATACATAATCAAAGTCTTTTCCTTACATAATAGCCTTAATTACACCACTTCGCACAATGTCGAGAAATCCTATCGAGCTCCACACCGCTCAAGGTGACTGCACACCCGGTGGAAAATAGTTTTTAAAATACAAACTAATGAGCTAAACGAGCTCAGTGAGTGTATGCTTATAAAAACGTCGCCTTTTCCTCGAAAACATCTCAAAAATGTGAAACTCTCTTTACACATATTTTCCATAAGCTTTTCTTTGCTTTTCAAGTTTCTAAAACTTTTCTTTGCTTCTTGTCATTTTTAATTCTTGCTCGCTGCTCAGAAGGGTTTATAAACTTTTTATCATGCTTTTAAAAGTTTCTAAAATCCACAAACTCAAAAGTTTCTCAAAACTTTTTCATAAAACTGAGCTCCTGGCTTAACCACGATGCTTTGAAAAATAAATCCCACGAGTTGCTCAACTCGGGACGTTTTGAAATCTAAACAGAGCTTGCTCAATCATGCCATGAAACTCTCCCGAAGCTCGCGACGGAACCACCTGCTGATTTTCAAAACTATATATTATGCTTATAAAATACCAAATCCTGAGGCCCATTTTGCCATCGTACTCTAGTGAACACCTTAAGTTCGGGCGCATCGTGTTTCGGAAGGATCTCGTGGTCCGCATCACCTTTTCCTGAATATGGTGAATTTAATCTTTGTCACCATCACCATAATTTAGTTAACGCTGCAACCCTATATACCTATCGTTGCCACTCGCCTCCTTTAAACGCACGACATATCCCTAAGTTTGCCGACCGTGCAAAACCATGCAATGTACGTATGAAACCTAACACCACTCAAGACGCACTTAATACCCGACCGCTTGCTCGCTAGAACTGGGTGGAAGGCCTCGTTGCAAATTTTCTTTTTGCTTGCTTGCTTGTTTCTGAAAATGGTTTTACAATTTTAAAACCATTTATTTCTCTTGCTTGTTTGGTTTTTGGAAAGCAGCCTGGTTTACTTATTCAAAACCACTTTCCTTACTGCTTGTTTGTTTGAAAATGGCTAATTATTCAAACCATTTGCTTACTTTTCATATATGGTTTAAATAAAAATCCATTTATTTTTCAAATATGGTTTTACAAATCAAACCCGCTTAAATACCACAGCGTAAAACAGCTTTATAATATAATACACCAGTGATTAAAATGAGCCGAACACTCACCTCTTTTGTTTCCTAAACTTGAGCACAAATCCACTACTTTGCCTCCGCTTTTAGCCTACATACTCAAACTAATATGGCAACGATAATCACCCACGTAGATGCATAAACTTAACGTACTTCACACGCAAGTCACTTTAAGGTCACACAACATTCATATAAAGTCACCTAATAATTTACCCTGAGCACCAAAAAAACCCCCATAAAATAAACCACTCATTTTGGTAACCTTTTTCCAACAATACTTCTATGGACTTTATTACTCCAAAATTATTCAAACGGTCTTCAAAAATTATGAAACTCTTCAGATCGTCCTTTATATATCTAATGACATCTCTTTAAAATTTCAATGTGTAAATTCCTTCTCTCTAAGGCCCTTTAACCACATAACACAAGTTACATAAACATGTTTTTATTCCAACTCACTGAATCACCTACTGTTATCCTTGATTTATGGATCCTAACTCCATAAATTGGAAATGGTTTCTTCAATACCGTATGATTCCAAGGTTTCTTCTCCAATTGGAATCACCCAATTTACCAATAAAACCTCGCTATTGTATTATACATCTAGATGACTCAATTTGGCAGAACAGAATCTGCACATAGCTCCACTTTGAAAAATTTTCTGGGCACTTTTGGCTTACAATTTGTATGCACTTCCTTCAGATAACTTATTCCCCTAGAAGTATATTTTACCCAGAATTTTGAATCACTCAATTTTGATGAGTGAAACTACACTTATGGCCAAAACACTATAACCATACCCAAAACGAAGGAGGCATAATCAATGAGCTACGAGCTCACTTGCTTCGATCCGTATTTGGGAGCCTTAGAGATACAATTTTCTCTTGCAGTTACTTCTATAAATTTGTAGCCCTATCTCTTGTAGTTTCTGCAAAATTGAAATCAATTCATTTTGGATGATTATAACTTAATTTATAACAAAAACAAAACCAGGGGTTTTGCCAAATTTTGACAGAATTTCCTTTAAAAAAACCCAACATTCTCCTTTTTACAACAATTCCTCAAAACCAGCATGGAATTCATCCAAAACAACTTCACAACACTTGGTTGGTGATTTGGAACCATAAAAACCAAACCCTAGGTAAAAACCACATGGATTCAACGAGGTCCCTTGATACAACAAAATCATATAAATAAGAGAGATTCCATGTTTATTGTGTATACTAATTAAAAAGTTTTACCCATGAATTCAACAAAAATCTAGGATTTGGGTGATCACTTCGAAAACCCTAGACAAAAGGGAACAATCTCCATGGAAAATTCATACTAAGAAATTAGCAAAACCCCAACTTTGATTGAATGTTATAATAGTAGTTTTTTGAACTTATTAGAGGTCCAATGATAGAAACGAGGATAGATTAGAATTTAGAACGCTTCGGACGTCATTTGGGCATAAAGTGGAATTTTCGAAAATTGTAATCGGGTGCCCTAAGGAATAGTGATTTTCTTGGCCATATCGGATGGGGTGTTTGCAAAGGAATTTTAAGAAATTTGAGTTCCTATGACTTTGAGCCCGATATTTAGAAGAAGAATTTGAGATTTAAGTGAATAGTGATTTCCGGGTGAAATTGGGCACAACGGTGATATTTTCGGAAGTGGGCGAAAATACGAAAATGTCAGGAAATAATCATGAAGTCTAGCAGCGAAAGCAGTGGCTTGAGTCCATTTGGATAGTTTCAGGCGATCGAGCGTAATTCGGATAATAATACGCTATTTCGGTTACGATTTTAATGATTTTAAATCGGGTTGGTGATTTGAGCACAGAATCCCTTTGTGAAAGGATTTAATTAGAATATTTCATGGTCAATGTGAAGTTTAGGCGACCATAGAATATTTTGACATTTAATCGGTATAAAAAAGCGAGTATAAGGTGGCGAATGGAAATATCTGCTATAATGGAGATATTTTATTGTGAAACCAATCAAAATCTTTCTTATTAAGCTAAGTTAAGATTTAAAATATCCTTGAGAATTGACCAATGAGATTCTGTAGGCTCAAATGCAATTTTGGCAAGTGTAAGTTAAATATAGCTAAATTCAAAGGGACCAAATGGTAATTAAAGGAAAGATTAGAATATTAAAATGGGAAGACAAACAAAGTCTCATTTTGGTCTCTCAAAAGTTAGGGGAACCCGTAGGAGAGAAAGGAGAAGGGAGAAAAGGAAAAGAAAGGAAAAGAGAAAGAGAAAGGAAGAGAAAATTGTGGAGCAAGGTGGGAGATGTGATTTTCTTCTCCTTGAGCTTTCAAGTGCTCTACAAGTGGTAGCAAGGAGATGAGCAAAGCCAAGAACATAGGATTTTAATGGTGGGAAAGTTAGGGTTTGATGTTTTTCATGTCTAATGACTTGAATTTCTGGTATGGATGTTAAATTGGTGGTATTTAAGGTTGAATGATGCTGATTTTGATATCAATTGAGAAGGAAATGAATTAGGTTAGATTTTGAAAAGAAAGTAGAGGTGTTAGGATTTGATAGTGAATTGTATGATATGTTGAAATGGGTATAGGCATTAGATTGGAGTGTTTAGAGTGAAAAAAAGTGGAAGAGAAACAGTTCAGTGTTTAAGACGTGAGTCTCGTCTGAAATGTTACGTTTTCTGTTTCGACCAGTTTCGTATTTTAGCCACCAACTTTCTTATTTCGAATCCGATTTGAGTGATTCAGGTCTCTGGTTAAAATAGACTGAGAGAATCAAACCTATAGAAATAGGAATCGTCAAATTCTGATAATAAGTGGCCTAAATTTTCTCAAAGTAGGGCCCCGTGACGAATTACGGTTCGGTTTTGAACATAGATTAGCCGGTTGTTTTGGACGTAAAGTGAGTTTCGATTGCTCCGATTTGCGGGTGATTCAATTGGAGAAGAACCCTTAGAACCTTAACAAACCAGTACAAAGATAATGTCAAATATGAAGTTAAGACCCTAGAAAAAAAATGAGTAATACAAACTGTCCCTAGTGTAATCGGTAAATGGACTAATTGACATGAAAATGCCATAACTTTAGTTGGGATGATCCGATTGGATTGATTCCAATTCCTAAGTAAAAAAGATTCATAGGAATAAGAATATGGGAATGAGTGTGTATGGGGGGGTTAAATGGAAATTATGGTTAATGTGTAGTTGTGGTTTTCTTGAAAAGGTGAGACTATCGGAAGAAGCGAGAACTTCGTCGGGGAACAAGCGGGTGAGCGGTGAACGGTGAGTGAAAATGATATTTTAAGGTGAGTTTTTAAAAGTGAATGGTTTAATGTTAAACTGAAAGTTTAATGGAAATGTTTATGTAAATGTTAAGGCATATGGAAATGTTTTATCTTGCATCAATATATATATTTATATGTATATTAAATATGTATACATATGTTAAAGTATTATGAAAGTTTTAAAATGTGTAAAGAATGCATATGTGTTTTAATGATAAATTAAAGGATTTAAATGTATTTATAAATGTATTTTGAAGAAATGTTTCTTGATGGTTACCCTAAACCCCCTATGGCCCATTATGGTGATATCGTGAGGTGCCTTAGCGTGTATGAGGATTTAGAGGGTAAAGTTATAGGTTACTAGCGGGGAGGGTGGGTGTGCAGAGTAATGTCACACACGTGATGAGTCTTTATAATTTGAGACCTAACACAGCGTGAGTTTCTCCACTTAGCGTGATGGTTATATTTGGAATGGCCCATCCTGTAGTCAAGTCTGAAGCACATTCGTGTGTTTATTACAGGTTCCATGAGAAAGAAAGAAAAGAAAAGAAAGAAAAATAAAGAAAGAAAGTTTAAAGCGTAAATGTTTAAGGCATAAATGGATTTTAATTGTATAGTATTATTATAAAGAAAGAAAGAAAAGTTTAAGGCATAAATGTTTAGGCATAGTATTTAAGGCATAAATTGATTTTAATTGTAATAGTATGTATTACTTTGATATCTTGAAAATGTTATTTTAATGAAAATGTACACTCAATGGGCTCCTTTAGCTCATTTGCTTTTCCATTATGTTTCAAAACATTTTCAGGACCCGAGATAGGTGCACAGGTAGAGCGTCCCCGGTGCGTGGTCGAGAGCCGTCGAGAAGACGGCTTTGTGATTTCATTGTATATATAATTTTCTATCTGTATATGTTGAATATTTTTGTTATGGATATATGTATATGTATAAAGTTGAAAAGGAACTACATTAGGCTTTGATCCTCGAGTGGGCCCGAGGTACGTGGCGGTCGGCTTAAGTCAGGCTCAGCCAATCTTTTGATAAAACCAAATGCATGTGGATTTGAAGAAGTTTCAAAATGTTTTGATGATTGAAATGAATAAATGTATATATGTATATATTGTGTTTGATTAGGTTGTGGGCCCGAGGAGTCCTAAAACGGAAGTTGAGAAGTTGAGGATGGAAGTTAGAAGTGTTTTTAAATGTTTTGCGGGTTTTGTAAATTTGGGAAAGTCAGAAAACGGAGAAACTACGCGATTTTAAGAAGAATCTAAAGTTTGAAAAAGAAAAGAAAAGAAAAAAAAAAAATTACCACTTCGCTTCATTATTTTCTAAAAAGATATGTTAAGGATTGTAAAGGGTTCGCTCCATGAATTTTATTTGGTTGTTTTGAGGAAAAGTTTCTATATCCATTGGAGTCTTGGAGGTCCTAGGTTAAGCTGAGTTAATGGGGTCGGGATCCTTGAAAAGCCTAGACTTCAAAAAATACATAATTCGACATACATACCTTGATCTTGGATTTCTTCTTCTCCTCCTCCTTCTTCCTCTTCTCTTCCTCCTCTTGGCTCTCAGCCTCTCTGTCGGTAGAGCCCTAGCTTTGGAGACGAATGAAATGTTGGCTTTTGTTTTTCCATTATTATAATAACTCCAAACTTTTCACTAATTTCAACTAGCCCTCATCTCTTTAAATTTTCCAATTGTAACTTGTTTTAATTGTATTGTGGCCCATCTCTACTTTGAATTCTAATTTCCATATCCTTTTTGCTAAATGACAATTGTACCCTTATTCTCATACACAAATCTCAGGTTCCATAATTTATCATCTCCAAAATACTACAATGTGACACTGGGTACTCTTATACACCTCTACAGTATCATGTACTGTAGACTCTCTCGGGACAGGTGTTACAAAATCCTCCCTCCTTAGGAATATTTCGTCCTCGAAATGAATAAACTAAACTTTAAAGAAAGGGAAAGGAACATACCTCATTAGGAAAATAGAGAAGTGCGCGGGCGCATCCACGGGCCTCCCAGCTCCCAGTAGTGCCTCCTCTCATGATTCCTCCATAGTACTTTAACCAAGTTACTTTGCTCCTCAACGCACATTGACTACGATCTACAATTTGCCGCGGTGTCTCCTCATGATCAAGTTCTCCTTTAGCGCCTTTAGTTGCTCTCTCGACACGTGTGAAGGATGGGATATATTTCCTCAACATGTCGACACATGGAAGAAGTATCATAGATCATGTGCTTTGGGGGTAACTGAATTTGTAAGCTCACGGGGTCCCACTTTGCTCACGATCTCATAAGGTCAATATACACCGGACTAAGCTTGCCTCGTTTCACAAATCTCGGCCACACCTTTCCAGGTGAAATCTTCAAAAAGACTTGGTCTCCTATCTCGAATTGCAAGTTTCTCGGCCAGTTTGCCCGCATAACTTTTACATCCGATCTCTTTATATCTTCAAGTTATCACGAACAACTTTCACTTTCTCACGAGTGATGCGTACTAGTTCGGGGCTGCTAGTCTTCTCTCCTCCAGCCTCATCCCGGCTGCTGAGTCCTACATTTCCTACCATATAATTGCCTCGAGCTGGAGCCATATCTATCTTGGCACATTAGCTATTGTTGGCAGGCAGGCTCAGTAGTGCTAGTGGTATCGACTTCCTTTAATTCCATCCACCCTGACTCTCAGCATATCCTCTAACATTTGAATAGTCCTCTACGGTGGCCATCGGAATGCAGGGATGAAATGTTAATCTTTGAAATATGAGCGAGTACCTACTTATTTGTTGCAAACTAGGCCAAAACACGGATGTGAACCTAGGGTCTCGATCGACATCGAGCGGAACCCGTGAAGTCTCAGCTATTTCATCCACATCTGACTTGACTGACTTTTCTAATGAATCTTTAACATTAACTGGTAGAAAATGAGCATATTTCGTCAATCGATCAACTATCACCCATATAACATCATGTTGTCTCTGAGTCCGTGGAAGACCTGTCACAAAATCCATAGTAATCTTTTCCCATTTCCATACTAGAATAGGGAGTAACTGTATCTTCCCCGCGGGCCTCTGATGCTTTGCCTTCACCCGCTGACAGGTTAGGCACCTGGAAACGAAACTCGCGATCTCTTTCTTCATCCCATTCCACCAGTAACGTTCTTTCAAAGTAATGTTCTACCTGGATGCATAGCATACGCAGATGAATGTGCTTTTTCCATAATGTCTCTTATTCGCCGTACTACAGCACACACATTCTACATCCTTTCTTTATCATCTTTGTCATCTGTCACGAAACTCAGCTCTCTTTCCTTTTTCTATCTCTTCCTTAAAGCTTAATCATCTTTGTGGATCCTGCGGCGCTACTAGAATCGATCCACTAGGAGAGGTCTAACATGAAATGGCTAGCAAGGCTCACGAATCCTCGACCTCGATATCACTAAAGCTCGAGATCCAATATCCCTCGATATCAAAGCGTTCGAGACTTAGCGCTTCATAATGATGGATATTTGAGACTTCATCGCATCACATTTGCTAACGCAACCCGATCGAGCGTTGAGACCGTTTCATATCGGCGTTCGAACCGCTTTATAGCAGATGAGTGTTCGAACTTCACTCGCATCACATTTGCTAACCGCGAGTGACGTTGAACCGTCTGCACTGCTCCAATTCAGACTTAGCCTTTATATAGATACTAAGATATTCGAGACTTCATACGCATCCCACATTTTGCTAACCGCAATGAATCAGGCGATTCGAGCCGTCTTACGCATATCGGCGTCGGACCGCTTTATATGGATAAGATGTTCGAGACTTAATGCATCACATTTGCTAGCCTGGCCCAGGTCGGGCGTTTGAAGCCGTCTTACGCATATCAGGCGTGGACCCTTCATATTGGTAGTCGTTCCAGACTTCATCGCATCACGTCGCTAGCTCATCGAATCAGACGTTCGGGCCGTCTTACTGCGTATCGAGCGTTCGGACCGCCTTTATGGATGGATGTTGACTTCATACGCATCACATTTACTAACCGCAGCGAGTGAACGTGAACCGTCTTATACAATATTAAGCGTTAGACTTCGCGACATAGATGAGATGTTGAACTTCATATATCACATTTTTCGCGCCGCGCGAATTGACGTTGAACCGTCTTACGCATATCGGCGTTGAACCGCCTTCATATGGTCAGATGTTGAAACTTCATCATCACATTTGCTATACAACCAAGTCGAGCGATTCCGCTTCCGTCTCTGCATATTAGCGTTGAACGCCCTTCCCCTTATAGATCGAATGTTCGAACTTCATACGCATCGCCCTTCTTTCAACCGAATCAGGCGTTCGGACCGTCTTTTACTGCGCGATTTGGAACCGCCTTATTGGATCGAGATGTTCGAGACTCATCGCTATCCACGTTTACTAGCATCACATTTGAACGTTCCAGACTTCCGTCTTCTATAAATAAAGCGTTGGACCGCCTCTACTTCATCTTGGATAAAGGGCGTTGGAACTCGATGCCATGTTCCTCGTTCAGATGAGCAGTCTGTGTCTCTCTCACATCATTAAACTCTCAGACACTTGATGCGGGTTCTTATTTGATCATGCTCCTCTTGCTTCTTTAGTAATGAGTTTGTCAGCGGGTGTTAATTGCTGCTCCTGATGAACGCGGCCATTCTATCACCCATGGGCCTATCGATTTTCGTTTGTTTAGGGTTTCGATATATTAGCCTTTAGGAGGACCTTCTTAGAGAGAGGCTTTGGATGCATGTGGCTTTGCGGCACCAGGTTGTTTTGTCCCTTTTGTTTTTTTAGAACTCACACTGGTTTAAGTTTAGTTGAATCGGTGTTCTTTGTGGACACTTTTAGGAGTCTCTTTTATCTTGATAGTTCATCTTCTTTGCACTCACTGTTTACTTTCAGCTACATTTAAATTTCTTTCGTTCGTTACAGCTCATCATTCTGCGAAGAGAACATATTTGTGAAATACAACTTCAGTGTTTTAATTTTATTATTTTATTGTTTTTAATTTTAGAGCTGAGTAATTAAAAAATAAAAACAAAAAAATAAAAATAAAAAATGAAAAAAAAAAGTTAAAAAAATATATAAAAAAATAAAAAAGAAAAATTAAAAAGATAAAATAATAATTAAAAAAAAAAATAGTGGGGGAAGTGATTTTCTGGAGTAAGAGAGAAAAAAAAAAAGCAAAGAGAGGGAGGAGAGAAAGATCAAGAAAGAAGAACCAGAAAAGAGAAAAAAACGCAAAAGAGAGGGAGGAGAGAAAGATCCAGAAAGAAGAACCAGAAAAGAAAAAAAAAACGCAGAGAGGGGGAAGAAGAGAGAACCAGAAAAGAGAGAAAAAAACGCAAAGATAGGGAGGAGAGAAAGATCCAGAAAGAAGAACCAGAAAAAAAAAAAAAAAAAAAAACGCAGAGAGGGGGAAGAATAGAGAACCAGAAAAAGAAAGAGAGAAAAAAGAGGAGGCCAAAAATTCGTGAGAAAAAAAAAAGAGGAGAGTAGGAAAGGAAAAGAAACAGAAAGAAAAGGGGAGGGAGGAAGTCGCAGAAAAGTGTAGAAGAGAGAGAGAGACCGAAAATGTCGGCGGCCGTCTGCGGCAGCAAGAGATCCTTCATAGACGACATCGAAACTACGCCGCCTCAGCCTTCCAAGAAGTTTCGATGTTCTTTTAGCTCCGCCGATGCTCTCAGCTTCGTTCCCCTTCGTCAACTCACTGCTACCTTTCCTTTCCTCGATTTCCAGGTTTTCTTTTTCTTCTTTTTCTGTTTTCATTCTCTCCAAGATACGTTGTAGTATTCATTTCGATTTTTATTTGGTTTTCGGGGAAAATTTTGAAAGACTGATGCGGGTGTTTGATTGTTTTTTATCAGGCACGGGAAATTCAGATTCAGATTCGAGCAAAACCCGAGAACGACGGATTTTTTTTCTTTTCCGCTCTCTCTCTCTCTAATCGATTTTGAAAAATGGCATTGCTGATGTTCCTTTGATGTTTAGGAGATTGGGATTATGTCGTGTAGCGATTGTGGTCTTTGGAGGATTGTTTTTTTGTGTTTCCTTTTCCCTTAGGGAATGCTGCATATATTGATTTCGGTTTGGGGTTTATCTCTTCTGTTGGAATTGGATTGGTTTTGTCTGTTTGGTTGGTGAGAAAATTTTAAATAATTGAGGTGGGCTTTTATCCGACTATTGGTACTGTTGGCCTGCTATGTTACTAAGTGATCGTACTCCTCACATGGTGATGCTGGGGTATGATCTTCTGTGAATTATACTAAATAAATTGGGCGGTGAATATTTATGCAAAATGGACATGTTTGTTGAGAATGGATATACTTGAAGACATTTTAGAAGACTTAATGATGATGCCAAATTAGTGATTGTAAATTAGTGTAACATGCCCTTTCCATGGTGGATAGAATCTTTTCCTTTCTCATGGAAAAGGCATCGTCCTTGCTTTGGTTGGACCATAAGAAAATTGTTCTAGATAGGTGTAGACCTCAAATTTTGAGCACATTTTTCCTCTTTGTTTAATTTTATTTTTATATATATTCTTGTAAATTCATTTTTATATATATTAGTCATTTAATTTATAGTCTTATTATTTTATTTTTCTTGTAATTATATTGTTACTTTTTGTTTATTTAGAAATTGGTTGTTGTTGTTTTTTTTTTTTTTTTACTTATTTTCCTTAACATATGGACTATCACCCACCCTTAATTTAACAAAATCCCCATTTTTTTTTTCTTTCTGAATTTCCATTTCTCAATTTTAAGTATCAAAATTTCAAATTTCTCATTTTCTAAAAATTCATTTCAATTTTAAAAAGTGTCATAATTTCAAAATTCAATGATTGATTTGAGTGAAATTCTACAATTTAATCGAAGTGTCGTAATTTAAAGTGAGATTAACGGTTTAATTTCGATTTCAAATTTACAAAATTCGTAATTTTAAAAATTAATGATCAATTTCAAATTTCTAAATTCCAATTTCAAGATTCAGTTGTCCTAGTCTTAAATTTTGAAAATTCCTAATTTCTAAATTTCAAGTCCTAAAAAAATATCAAATTTCAAACTTCAACTTCAAACTTCCAATTTTCAAAACTTCAATTTCAAGCCGGTTTTCAAAAATCTCAAACACACGGTTAATTCTACAATTCCAATAAAATGGAATCTTGGGGAGTTAATTTGTGTAACATATAAATGGGCTTGGGTGGGGCCCGACATTCCATTTTAATAAATAATTTGACATATGATTTATAACCAATTTCTAATTGAATAGTTTGTATTGTGTTATTGCACTAACATTGTTTCCCAATTGATAGCGCTTCTAACATGCCGTCTAGGTACACATTTTTCTTATATGACTTTGTTTGATTATTTATTTATATATGTCTTGCATGCTTTTGTATTGTTATTGCTTATCTTCGGTATTCATTAATTGATTAGTTAAAAGCCATATTTTCTTTAGTTTGTTTAGTAGAGACCCGACTTTAGGGGCTTGGGAGTGCCTACGCTTCCATCATTACCTTCAGATAAATACTTGCACGACAGGGCTGGCTAGTTTTCGAGACACATGTCTTTTCTTATCGAAGTCACATTTAGAGTTTTCTTTCTTATTTTGTTTTCTCTTTTAAAATAAAAACAAAAATGATGGCGACTCAAACAGTTTACTAAAAATGGTTTTTTTAATTAAAACGAGTCTCGCATTTTTAGTAGGAAGCATGTAGCAACAAAAATGCGAGGTCCCACACCAATATATTTCTCTTTCTCAATTTTATGACAAAAGCAATTGGAGATGTTAATTTTTTATTAGTTATTTCTCTATATTTCTCGTTTGTTAAAAATAAATTAAAATGAAGAATTTCTTGAGACATTTAAAACAGAAAAATATGAATTTGTTATGTATATATAAATTTTTAAATATGCTAATGTGATTGTGAAGGAAGAAACTAATATAATATACCTCTTTAGGAACTCTTTAGAAATAATTAATTTATGTACTATTAATTTGTAAGGAAGATAAATCTCATTTTCTATCTTTGGTTTTATATTTTAGAAGATCTTGGATTATTAATTTCCTAAAATAGTTATATTCCTTTGAATTCTTTCTAGGCAAATCAATTCTATTGGTTATATATATTTTAATAGAACACAGAATGTGTAAAATAAAATCCTAATTGATTTATTTAAAAATCGTTTATTGGCAATCCCACATGGAAAATTATTCAATAAATTTATACATATTTAAGACTCCTAAATATTCGTATTGTTGCAGGCTTTGTAGCAGCTTATGTAACCAAGTGGGGCATTAAGATTGTTGAACATTCTTGTGGGAACACCATATATCAATATCCTTGCCCTCCGCCCCCTCATGTGTAGAGATACATCCGATAGAGAGGAGGGTAGCCATAAATAGGATTGGATATGTTTCACATGTGAGCAACCGAACCTTTTGTAGGTTTTTGTTTTAATAAAATAAAAATACTTGAATTTTTTTCGGAGTTATTTAGTATCACGACACTTAGTTGAGTTATTCGAGGCTTAATTAAGTCTTACTAATTTATTATTTAATGTCGGAGTATCACGAGTTTAAATTATTAAATTAGTTTGAGTATAAGTATTTTATTAATTTTAAAATGATTAGAGGCTTTATCGAGTTGAGTTTGAGTGGATTCGACTATTTTTTGAGTCGAGGTTTCAAACATTTGAAAAAAGCTGAATCAGGATTCAAAGGAGTTGAGTTATTTTAATCGAGTCAAGCTCGGGTTTAGCTCTGTATTGAACAGAAGCTCAATTACACACCTACTTGAGGCCTAGGAGACTCCCCAAGGGCCTAGGAGGTCCTAAGAAACTTGAGCTTGGGACATCTCAGGATTCAAGTTCTTCACAGAGAATAGAGTCTTCTGGCGTTGTATTCTGAAGTAAATAGATGTAAAAAAATAATAATAATTATGGAATATATGATTTATTATAGTTTAACCTCGATGTTGTTTCTTTTTAGTGAATTTGTATATAAATTAATCTTTGTTTAAAAAAAAAAAGGGAAATATAATGAAGTTATACTAATGACATGCAGTTTATACTTATTTCAAGTTTTGCGCTATTTTTATTAATTCATCTTTAAGACAAAAATTTTATCCCACTCTATATTTAATTTTATTTAAAAATATATATTTTAAATTAATGGAATTATTTTGTAAGATTGAGAAATTCGATTTACGGAAAGGAAGCGAAATCGTAATGATTTTAATTATAAAATTGTAATTTCGGTTAAAAATCCGTAGTGAATTCTCTAAATCTCGGATGGCGAAAGCAGTTTCAGTTGGAGATAGTCTTGAAATCTAGCTAGCATGTAAAATTGTATTAGTGCATGAGACGTTAAAGTCGACACGTTTTTCGAGGCATCGTTTCGGGTGTCATAAAACGATTTTCGATGCGAAGAAAGTCACATATAACATGTACTCATGTTCCATAAGTGGTATGAGTAGAGAAATAATGAAAATGGACGGCCGAGATAGAGTCGAATGTCAAAACTGGGAAAAGAGGGACATAAGCGTCATTTTTGGAAAAGTTTAAGTCATAAAAGGACAAAATAGCAAATAGGATTGTCTTCTCCAATGTTAAATGAGCCAAAAACGTGAATGAACCAGATTTTCCTGCAGCAACCATTTTTTTGAGAGATTTCTTTAGAGAGAGAAACTTCTCTCTAAAAATACGGTGAATCCGATCGTCGGCAGTCTTCGAGACAAGAAGGGAAGCTGCTCTACGCGGAGCGGCCTACGCATGGGTACCGGATTTGTGAGTTTTAGACAAACTCCGAGAGGTAGAGGTTTCTCCCTACTTGGGTTTTACACTTTATTTAAGTGTTTTTCGATGTTTCGGTTGGTTTGAGGCCGTGAGGGGTCGTTTGATCGGTCCCAAAACTTGGGACCAAATTGTTTGAATTTATTGAAACCCAATGGTGAAAACAGTGGCTGTACGGGTTGTTTGGGTGTTTTATTTCAAAAATTATGCTTTAAATCATGTATTGATATGAAAAATACCGGGAATGGGCTGTTGATCGGTCCCAAAACATGGGACCGAATTATGGAATTTTTTTTGGACATTTGGGACAATCCGTGAAGCCCAGAAACTGATGTGGGCTGTTATGTTGGAATTGATGCATTAAATTCCATTTTGGTAGTAAGACGGAAATTGGTAAATTCGGTTCCAAAAGTGGCTTAGGGTTGAACGAAGTGGGGCTGCGGTGGGCGACCCAACTGGCAGAACCCCCGGGACTGTTAAATCAGTCGGGTTGTGTGAGTGGATAAGAATTGTCCATGTGTTTGTGCTTGAGATTGTTGAAATGAATGGTTTTTGAGTTGTGTGATAGATAAGGTTAATACATGAAAATAAATGTTAGTATAATGACATAATTATATAAAACTGGTGATTTCATAGGCCATTGAGATGAATTTAATATGTTAATGCATAAGCAGTGTGTTAACTTGATGTCACAATTATATGGAATATAATTGTGGGTGTAGGCCATTGAAAATGAAATAGCGATTAGCTCAAGTGAGCATATTTGGGAGTTGATTGATATTGTTGAATTACATGTGTGATTCTAATTTGGATAATATATGCATATTGATATATTGGTTGAAAATGATTGAAATGACCTTAAATAAATCTGTATACCTTTGGGGTAGCCTAGAAATTAAGTGAGTGCATGACATGAAAAATTGAAAGAAAAGCGAAAATGTTTTTGAAAGGAATTTCACATGATGATATTAAATTGGAGTTGGGGAGATGGGCGAAGCTGAATCATTTACGGATGAGACCATGGCTTGTTGGAAGCTCACCAACCAATTCGCCTCGGAGGATAGTCCCATATTTTTACCGAATATTTCGATAGTATATTTTCAAGAACAAATAGATTTTGTTTTGAAAATGATTATTTTCTCATACATGGCTTAGGCAAATGTGAGGGAGTCGGTGAGGACTCGAGACATGGGGATGACACGTAGACATTCAAGTAGGATCACGAATTTGCTTGGATGTGTGTTTATTTTGGAACATTTACCTTTGCCTTAGGTGGAGTAGCCTATAGGGCGATTCCTGGAAACATTAGTTCCTCTCTGTCGGGGATATTATTTTTACGGTGCGAGGGAGCGGCGAGGCGAGGCACGTCATAGAAGTTTGTTTTTAGAAAGGATTGTGGCTGGTTTGGTGATATACATGTATTAGAATGCTTTTCATTTTAACCTGTGTTATAAAGTAATCATTCATCCTTGCTATCAGATATAGTTGGAATATATATTGTGAGATATAACTATTTAGTATAGTGTGTTAGTATTTGGTTTTTTGGGCCGAAGGCGTTTGTAGGTGATTTGATGTTGGGACGAGTTTGTGGGTTTTGTGTTGGGTAGGTTCCTCATTTTGGGACTACGCCCGATTTTACGTGAAAATGTGGATTACCGACATTCACGAGTGTTCAGCGAGGTTGACGGGTAGTCAAACGGACCCCACCCCAGGCGTCGCGAGCTGGTATCGGAGAACTGGGTATCACGGCTACGCAGGGAGCTCGGGTTTGGGCATCCATAAGTGAGGGCTTGGGTTGAAGGCCATAGTCCCCAGAGATAAGAACATCACCACTAGGTGTGGTTCGATGTTAAGTTTAGGTATAGCAGGGATTACCTAGAAGGCACATAACAAAGCAGGACCACGGCATGTGTGTTTTGTGTGTGATCATGTGGACCGATGAATGGTTGTTATGTATGTGTTTGGTTAACATTATGGTATAATTGTGATTAAACAGATGTTTTATTGTGTAGGTAGATAGCACATAGGCATGTTGGAAAACAAGCATGGAGTTTATGATAACATCACGGACAGAAAATGATGAATATGAATTAAACGCATTGAAGTTTGGAAGGAATGGAAAAGAAGAAAAATAATAATATAGATGTGAGTTTTAATAAATTTAATTGATTACTGGAAAATGAAAAGAAAATAAATAAATATATGTTTTGGTGTTTTCAGTTCAGAAAAAATGAAAAAAAAGAAAAAATGAGGTGCAGTGGAAATGACTACTGTGTGCTATGATTTAAATCTGGCTTTAGTTATGTATGGGTTTCTATGAACATGCATGTGTGCGTGTTGTGCTGTGCTGTTGCAGGTTACCGTGAACTGGAAATTGTGATAAGAGAGTGCGGTTCCACGGTAGTCAAGACTCAAGTCTCGCTTACACCAAGAGAGAAATACTGCAGGGTTATTCAGACCGTTTTGGGTGAGTTTTTCTTTAATTAAGTTATTAGTCTCTCTTTGAAAAAGACCACCTCCTCACCATGTCACCTTGACATGCCTACCTTAATGCAGAATACGTCATGAGGGGACAAGGAAACTAAGGATCTAGTGGTGAGTGATGATGATGATGATGATATGGAGAAAAACAGTCAATTGTCATTTAACCTTGAGGACACAAGAAAGCTAGAGACTTTCACCTGGAAGGGAAGAGGAAGAAGCAGCAGCCAAATGACATGGACAGTGGTATGAAAAGGGTCCAAGAAGGACAGACATTCAAATTTTCTTAATCATGAAAAACGAAGCTGAAGCTTGAAGTAGAGGAGGAAGAGTAAAGAAGAAGGATATGAAGAAGAAGAGTTCGAGAAAGAAGATGATGATTCAATGGAAGAAGCAGCAGAAGAAAACTAATAAGTGAGATGTGAGATTATTCTGAGATGGAGAATTTCTTCACGTCCCTTGGATCTATTTGATTATTTATTATAAATTCATTTCATGCTGTAGCCAATTTCCCCTACCCCCTGTGGATCTATTTAATTATATATTATAAATTTATTTCATACTGGTGCCAGTTATGTAACATATAAATGACGCCACTGCCCACCACTGGATCTATTTAATTATTTATTATAAATTTAATACTATACATGTTTTTTTCAATGAAAAATAACTCATTTTAGATTTAAAAAAAACACCCTTTATTATTTGATGTATTTACATATCTTATAAAAGAAAATGTTACTTTTCGAGAATATTATTGTCAAAATGTGGTTAAAAGTTATAGGGTTAGATTCCCAAAATTCATATTTCAAAAAGGTCTTGAACTTTATTTACGATTCATTATTTCTAGTTTAAAATGGTGTTAAAAAATCTTTGCTAAAAAGTGAAAAATATTTGTAAAAATGGTTTTAAACAAGTCCATACAAGACTACCAGTCATCAAATACTTAATTTTATTTTTTAAATTATTTAATGTTTCGTTTGAAATAAAATAATGTAAATAAGATGATTTTTTGAGGACAAAGAAATTATCCAGTTGGTCATAATTCACTGATCATATCTTCCCCTCTTCCCAAAATGTTCTCTACATTGGATGCTAACAGACTTTTTCTCTCTTCCTCATTGGCATCACTAAAATAGAATACTGAATAAAAAATTAAAAAAATTAAAAATGTTATAATTACAAAAATATTAGATAATAAATGGAATAAAATAAAGTAAAATAATAAATCAATATTAGAAGTAGTGACTAACAATAACAATTAATAAATAAAAGATAATTACAGAATGAAGTAAATAATTAAAATCAAATCACTGAAATAAATAATTGCATAAGCTAATATTAAGTATATCATGGATCCTGCATTTTTTGGCTATTATATGTTTCACATTAAAATACAGAAACTTGTTTATTTTTTTTTAATAGATAATACATTCTCAACTCCCTCACTTTCAAACTTTTCTGACATTAGTCATTCTACATTAAAATATTCAAATAAGTACTTTATAATATCAAATGTTTGCTCTACCCGTGAGCTGAGCTGCCTAGGCATGATGGGCAACCACTTCATTTTTATCATTTTATGATTATTTAAAAAAAAAATCATATCTTTAATTTTAAAAATAGAAACATATATGATTAAATAAAATTTAAAGGATAAATACAAAAAAAAAATATGTCTTTAAATATGATTAATGAAAAATAATATATTCAATATTAAAACTATAATTTATGAAAATAAAAAATAGTTAAAGAAACAAAAAGATTTATCCTCATGTAATATAATATATGTAAGCAGCATTCACTAAAACATTCTGCAATAAAAGTAGAGATTTGATTCCATGTTAAGAACCAAAATATCGAATTTTGTGGATAAATATTTAAAAAATCTCAATTACTAAGCTAGTTATTTAAAAAAAAATTAAATAAAGATTTTGGGCCAACTCAGACCAAATCCACATGAGCCACGGGTCAAAACGAGTTAGGTCAATTTGACTTGGTTTTATTCGGGCAATAAATTTTACAAACCCCCTCCAAACAATCGGGCCAAAGTGGGTTGGCATATCGGGTTCAACCCATATTGCTAGCTCTACTCTCTAGCCTACACTTGACTCCAAATAAAAAAACACTTTTCAAGGCCAAAAAAGAGGGAGAAAAAAGGCAAGAGGCCCTCAAATGGGGGATCTACAAATATGTCCATATTTGATAGGGTTCATGGCCCGCTAACGAGCATGAACAGGAATGAAAGCGAATGCGTGGTGAGTAGGATGAATTCTATCCAAAAAAGAAATAAGAGACCCCAAATGAGTCAAAGAAAAAGCACTAGCCTACTTAAATCGGGAAGCAACTAAAGGGACTCTAACAACACTCAAAGCAGCAGCAAAGAAAATATCAGAGTCACTAAAGTCACAATGTGAATTCAAGCCCACGAATGGTTTCCAAAAGTGGTCCGATAATCAACATGAGTCGAGTAATAGTTGGGACCTTGAGAATCAAAGGCAGACACATATAGGGAATCCACTCGCTATGAATGCAACTAGGAGTAAGACAAGACAATCACTCGAGACTCAAGGCCAAACTCGAAGTAAATGAAGCAAGGAAATGTCCACACCGATCCAAGACTCTACCACAAGGGAAAACAAGTAACTAAACTAAACTCGGGATATGAACGAGAAGTGGGGTGAAGTCAAGCTAATAAAAAAATCTCTAAAGAAAAGCAGATATATGAGAGAAATGTCATAACCACAATAACAAAAATGATGAAACAAAATCTAATATAAAATGACATGAACAACTCAAAGCTATGATGAAAATGAAATACTCAAAGATCCCACATGCCCTAATAGAGAAAAACTGAAAGATGAGGGTATTGTATGCCTAAAGTAAAAAATACTAAAATATGGGTGCATTGTAAGCCTGAACACTACTGAAAGATGAGGACGTGGCACGTCCAAAGAAATATTAAAAATAAGGACATTGTATACCTAAAAAAAAGAAATAATGAAAGATAGAGGACATTACACTCTTAAAAAAAAATATACTAAAGGTGAGAATAATGTAGATTTAAAAAAGAAATACTAAAGACGAGACGGTAGCCTCGCAAAACAAATAATCAAACATGGGGAACTGTATGCCCTATAAAGGAAATACTGAAGTATGGTGCATTGTGAATTACGAAAATGTGACTTTTAATTGTCCTCTTTGTTACTGGAATTTGTTCATATTTCATGTCCTAGTTTGGTAATTTAGAAAGAAAAATTGAGAAATCAAAAGATTTCGATTTCTCACAAAAGCACATAATGATTTCCACAGTTTATCGTATTTCAATAATTTCCTAAATGTCAGCTCCGAAAGAACAGATATCACCTTGATTTCTTCCTGGAAAGGTTTTACTGGAAACACTAAATTTAAGGTTTTTAATTAATCCCACCAGGCTACCACCTCTAGGTAAGAGTCACTAACCCCACCTTCCCTTGATTAAGGATGCTTCGGATCTCCTTATGAGTGTCATCAACCAATGGATCACAACAATAGTTCTAATTGCAAGAAGTGCTTTAAGGTAAATCCATTCATAGTACTTATTATGCGTGACACATGATAGTGAAAGACTTCTTCATTAATATGAGTATTCATACATTGAATTGATTTAGATATTTAATCGGATTAATGAGAATCATGAGTATAACATATGAAGAAAATCATGATGATAAGATTCTTATCATTTGCAATTATGTTAGTATCTAAATTATCTCTAGTCATAAGATCAACAAGACTGGACATTATTGATCCGGATAGACTAGCACATGCCAAACTCTTTGATTGGATCAAGTAGTGAATCTTATAAACTATGATAATGAGTTGATTAGAATTGACATGTGGATGCTTGTTAAGAGTAGATATGTGACGCCCCAAAACCCGGGGTCCGTTATTTACCAGTCAACCCATGATCTAAAGTGGATGTCGGGTTGCCGAAACGCCACTTAGCAATCGGGAGCGAAGTCTCCTTTGTATGAGGAACTCTACCCAAATACAATGCTTGTATAAAACCTGCATTTACCTGTCTCAAACAGTCTAATATATGCAATATATCTAATCACATGAGTAATACGACCACTTGGGCCCATAACAATACTCATTACACATACCCGACTATGAATCGACTATATACCCAGTAGTTCTGAGAGTTCAAATGTTTTATATCCTGACATATATTAAAATTAGGGAAATTCTAATACATGTAAATATCGTCCAAAGCGAAGCCATGTCAGGCTTTTCTTCTAATCTCAGTCTCTAGGGCGAATTTGTCTCCTAAATGCGGCTCAGTACCACGTAAGGGGTCCCACGATGGGGTGAGCTAAAGCTCGATGGAGAATGTACAGTGGGCTACTCACCACCTAAGTCTTTGTCTGATGTTCGAAAGTAAACGCGCGTTAAATGATGCATGATCTGCCAGATACATGACCAACTGGTCCGAGTCCTCACCCGACTCTCACACTTTGCCTAAGCCATGTATGAAAATAATCATTTTCAAAACAAAACCTATTTGTTCTTGAAAATATACTACGAAAATATTGGTAAAAATATAAGGACTACCTAGAATTGGTTGGTGAAGCTTTCGAAGCAGTCATGGTCCTCATCGAAATGATCTGTTGGCCATCTCAACCCAATTCTCCGGAATATCATCCTGTGAAATTCCTTTCAAAAGAAAGCGTTCGTTTTCTTGAATTTTCCATGTCATGCACTCACACCCAACTCTAGGTTACCCGGTGCATATGAAATGCGTATGATGCCATTTTCAACAGCTCATATAACACATGTAAATATACATACATGCATATGATACAAAACATTCAATTCACACAATCATGTCATGTAAATTCATTAATTCATACATCAAAATTAGCTCACTTGGGCTAATGATCAAACACGAGTAATTTAAATTAAATCACTCGGCCAAACACATATTTTCACAAAAATTATTTTCGTGTCATTATTCCTAGGAACAGTAAAACCCTAGGCATTACGGTTCAACACACATCCATTCATCGGTTCACTTTGTGAACCCGCATTTCACGGCCATTTCCGACCTCAAGCAGCCCATTATGATTTGTGTAAAGCACAATTTGACACCCAAAATGGCCAGTGGCGATCTGTTTGCCTGGTTTAAAAATTCATATCAATTGATTGAGTTTGGGACATTAAAAACTTTCAAACTCATTCAACTCAAACATTGCAAAGTATTTAAGAGAATAAACCAGTAGGGAGAAACCCACACCTCTTGGAGTTTGAGGAAACTCCATAAATACGAGTACCCGTACGAAGCCCTCTCCGGCGTAAGAATGGTTCTTATTTCTTGTCCAGAAGACCGCCAACGGTTGGATCGCGCGTATTTCTAGAGAGAAGCTCTCTCTCTCTAAAAATCCTCTCAAAAATGGCTACTGTCCGAAAAATTCTGCATCTCACGTTTTGCTCATGACTTTTGAAGGAGAAGAAGCACTATTACAACTTTTGTCTTATTTTCATTTAAAACAAATCCAATAATGCCATCTATGTTCTTTCATTACCCAGATTTGATATTCGGCAC